>OZ024745.1:115081356-115266356 GCA_964016885.1 Eledone cirrhosa
CATAAATCTTTTTCATTCGTAGCCCACATTACACTACCATGCAGCATAGCAGTTCAAACACAAACATGCTTCAACCTGAGAAAAGCTCTTTGTTGCCAGCAAAGGTAACAGTCATCTAAACTTCTTCCATGCTGTTCTAATTCTGGTTAAATTACAACCATTTGCTAATGTTGTCACCTCAATAGAAAAAATACTATCTACTACTTCTAGTGAGCCTTTTGTGCATTTGAGAAAGTTTATTTCATGAGTACCCTTAGTGTTGACTACTCTTTGCATCTGTCATATATGAAGTCTACTTTTCTTGTTGGCCTTTGATCCCACTACATCTCTTATGCATCTATCATATACTTTGGGTACATCACATGGAGTTACTACCTACTCCTTTTCTGCATATTGAGCATAGACATCTCTGATGGTACAGAGTCCTATTCTAAAACTTTAGTTTTTGTTAGGTTTACTTTAAGGCCGTTCAATTCCAGATTTTGTTTCTATACCTAGAACTTCTCTAGTTCTTCAGAGGCTATGAGGGCTAGATCATCAGCATACAAGGGTTCCTTGAACAACCAATCATGAATTCCTCTGTTATAATAAACAGGAGGGGGCCAAGGACTAAACCTTTATGGACTGACTCCCAACTGCACACTAAATTTGTTACTATACTTGTTGCTGACTCTCAGCTTTTTGGTTACTCCTCAGTACAAGGCCTCAAAAGCCACTCTTCTATCCAATTTTCTAAACAATTACCTATAGTGATTGATTGTTATTACAGTTATTTTTTTATATTTGGGACTCTCAGATTTTCATATATATATCCACATCAACATTATCATCATCATCATCATCATCACATGTGGCTACATGTTTCAACATGTGCATGGGAGAAGGTGTAATGCCTCATGCCAGACATCTCGGTCCTATGTCATTGCCTTAGAGAGGTGCAACTGTGCACGGTCAGCTTTTATCACCTAATCACAAGTCTTCCTAGGTCTTCCTACTGCATAACTTTCACCAACTTTGAGTGCACTGCACCTTTTTATACAACTGTCACCCTTTATACACAACACATCACATGTCCATACCAACGTAATCTCTTGTGCTGCACACTACATCTGATCCGTCTTATGCTCAATTTCTCTCTTAGTTTATTTATGCTTTGCCATTCATTTCATCATCATCATCATCATCGTTTAATGTTCAGTTTCCATGTTAGCATGGGTTATATATATAATTAATTGAGAGACAAAACTTGTTGAAAAGAATGGACATAGCTTTGGTCCTTTCACTAATCATTCAATAATCAATTAAGTTTGTATTATCAAAATTCAAACCCAACTGTTTAGAGTGCACTTGTACGTTAATCAGTGAGGAAGACGACTACGTGTGGGTAAGATATTTGAGATACCCAGACCGATACATCAGTTTCTATGGTTCTGATCTGCTGGCAGTATTCTGAATGGAACAACCATATGCAGAATATTAGGTAATGTTATTATACATTACGTAATTTGGCATGAGACAGTGTTGTCAGCAGGAGTTTGCCTCCCTGTAATGGAAAGATGAATATGGTGTGCCAATATCTTCAGTTGGTGGTTGCATGTGGGTGTAGTAGTTTTGAACTTCTAGTGATGCATGGCATAACATCAAAGAGAAGATAAACCAGGTATGTGTGTGTGTGTGTGTGTGTATATATATATATATATATATAGTAATAATAATAAATTTGAAGACTGTTATTTTAATAAATATATATATATATATACATATACACATACATATATATACATATATATATGTATATACATATCATCATCATCATCATCATTTTACATGGCTTAGTGTTGTTTCCTTGAGCAAGACTCTTTATTTCACATTGCTCCAGTCTACTCAGCTGTAGAAATGAGATGATAGGAGTGGGGTCCCTATCATTCCACTGCAAAGTGGTCATGGAGGTGCCACGGCAAAAAAAAAAGCACCCAGCACTCAGTGTAAATGAGGTTGGTGTAGAAATCAAGCCAGAATCAGTTCCTGTATGAGCAAGACAAGGTCAGCCGACTGGATACTGCCCACAATAGGACAACCCCTCTAACCCATGCTAGCATGGAAGAACGGACATAAAACGGTGATGATGATATATATATACACAGATATATATATGTATATATATATACATATATATATGTATATATATATACATATATATATGTATATATATATACATATATATATGTGTATATATATATACATATATATATATGTATTATATATATATATATATATACACATATATATATGTATATATATATGTATATATATATACATATATATATGTATATATATACATATATATGTATATATATATATACCTGGACAAGGTCATGTGTTGTGTCCTTAAGCAAGAGTCTTTATTTTATATTCCTTTTTTCTGCCAGGAGTTGTGATCAGTAGATAGTGTCAGCAATGGAAAGACTACTGGAAACATTGTTTCCTTGGTCCAATTTGACGAGTTCCAATTCAGTTGGTAAGCTTGTGAGGTCTGGGATCTTGTCAATCAATTTGATTAACATTCATGAGAATGAGTCCACAGGAGAAAATCTAGGGTAACAAAACTCAAAATTGACCTCAATAAAAAAGAAATTAATATATACTTGCATACACACATGCATATGTATATATATAATTTATATGTGTGTGCATGCATGTGCATTTAGGTAAGATCAGTCTTAAGTGGCTTTAGGAGTTTTAAGTCTTAGTTACAAAGTAAAATAGATTTTATCAAGGATTATTACTTGTTGAGGATTATCTACTGATGTTCTAATCAAATACATTTATACATGTAATAATCATCATCATCGTTATCATTGTCAATGGTGGTGACATCATCATCATTATCTTCATATCCCCTCCATCTACATCACCATCCCCACCATCACCACCACCACCACCAGCAAAACCAACATCATCATCAACGCCATCATTACCAAAAGTGACTGCTGGCCTTAGATCTGTTTATTAATCAGATCAGTTGAATAGGCATGCTTTTACATTGATGATATACATTGCATATCATCAGAACCATCATCTTCATGTCCATTTATCCAAGTTTGAATGGGTTGGACGAATCTTTTCCTGTTGTCATCTGTCATATCTTAAATGAAGTTTAGATTCTTGCAAATAATATTTCACCCCTTTCCTTGTGTATTCTTTGATATTCTTTCCCATAGGTTCCTTCCAATTGGATCTCTTGGCATTTCTTTACTCAAATATCATCCGCCATATGCATCACATATTCATACTAACACAGTCTTCTCTCTTGTCACCATCATCATCATCCTTTGACCTGATTGGAACACTCTCAACCATTCCTCTCCATAACATATGATTCAGCATTGCTTTACCCAGTTCTCCATGGTGGATACCTTAAACTCACGAAGTAGACTCTGGATAAGTCATTTTTCAACAATGGACATTTCCAGAGGAGAAGTGATGAAATTACTTCCCTATTTGTCCTAAAACAATGGATTGTGAACTGGAGCCTTTCCTGTTTAAGTCTGAGTGATATTGGACACAGACTTCCATATATTATTTGTCTAATTGGATGTGACCACCAACTCAGAATCTTCACTCTTCTAAGTAAGTTGGTGTATGTACCATCTAAGTGTTTTTCTAAGTGAGTGGTGAATGTCCAGGATTCTGAGCCATATAAGAGAATTGGTTCGATTAATGTCTGAAAGGTTTTAATTTTTAAAGAGGATGTGGGATTTAATTTCCAGATTTTATCAAGTTGGCTACATGCTTTTTGTGTCAAAGCTTTCCAAATATTAAAGTCTTTTTGAGTCCAGGATATGGGATCCAAGATATTTAAAGCCATTGACTTATTTGATTAAGGAAGCATTGAAAGATTTCAGTTCATTTGGTTGACGTCCTGTACTTAGAAATTCTGTTTTGTTATCATTACAGTGCAATCCGATGAAATTCATGACAATTTCCAAAGATTGAAGAAGAGTTTCAGTATCTTTAATGGTTTGAGAAACGAGTACAAGTTGTCTGTAAAATCCAAGCCTGTAAGATATTGAGCTGGATATCAGCTGCTCTGTTGAGTTTCAATCATTACTCCTTTCGCTTCATGTTATCAAAAGAAAGGAACAACACATAGGCTAATACAATGATGAGCATGTAGGACATCTGCATTTATGTTTCACCATCTAATTTCCTTTAATCTGCTTAATACCAACCTGCCCAACACCACCTCTGGTTCTATGAGACAAAACCACATATTTTAAAGGATTTTAATTTAGATTAAAACCTTTCCAACATAATTCTACCTTTGTTAAGTTATAATCACCATCTTAATAATGAAATAATAAATAATTTTATTAAATCTTTCCAAGTTATTCAATGTCTAATTTAAATACAATCTTCATAAGGGCAAGAAATATGGTAATGGCAGGATTAAACCAAGTGTTTTTCTCTTAGCTCATTTGTACACTATCATTACCTTCACATACACCTTCACATACCTCCTTTATTCAATATCCATATTTCAGTATTACACTTGCACACCCACCATCAAACAGATCAACACATGAATACATACATATATATTTATGTGTATTTTGTGTGTGTGTGTGTGTATATATATATATATATATATAGTTCAAGAATAGACAAGTCAAACACACAGACACACCAGACACACACACAAAAAAATGACCAGACATTTGTGTTGACAGCAATGACATTTGTTTATGTCCCACATAAACAATATGTCCTGCAGCTTAGCAGTTTGACAAAGATCAGTGGAAATGCCATATTTAAAAATACAGTATGGATTGTCTGGTTGAAGATTACTGCCTTAAAACATTTGTCCAATCCAAGCTAGCTTGGACATGTAGATGCATCAAAAGAATATGATGATGATAATGAAGATATAATTATAAACTTTATTTTTCAACACAATTTACCATTAAACCAATCAGAACCAGTCAAATACATTTTGGCTATTTTCATTTCAAGAAATGAATTCTGAGGCAACTGCAATAAGAATTGTATTTTGTCTATCTGTTCTTTGTGATATGAAAGTATAGCAAAAGAATTTAATTTAATCTCTTCTGAGTTTATTCTTCACCAAAGACATGTCTTTAATCATTTAACTAGATTGAATGTTCATTCAGCCATAGCAGATGTAGAAACTACCAATAAATGTTGTTATATCCTACAAATATCTGCTATTAGGTGTTTGCTGTCTGCTGTTTTTTTTCATTTGGATAGTCTATAATGTCAACGAAACAACTAACAGAAGTCCTTCTTAGATAAATTTCAAACCCAGGCTCCACTGCCCGCAATGCAGATTTCCTCTGGTCTCCTTGGTGATTTCCTCCATAAAAATCAGAAAGACAGCAGCTCACTTGAGGAAGGAGCCCAGTGAGGTGGGGTGGCTGTTGCAGTGGGTGTCTTTGGCTATTCTCTGCGGTAATGCCTTTGTCATTTTGTGTGTGGGGCGCAGCTGAAACACCGCACAGACTGCAGTGTATTGTCTGTCCCTCCCCCACACCCATTCTTTTCCTTCTTTTCCTTTCCTTATTTTGTTCCCTTTAATAGTGTGTTTTGTTTTTGTATAAACAGCTTTGTAAAATAAAAAAATAAAAAAGTCAACATCAGAGGTATAAAACATATAATGAGGCGTTTCTGTAGTTGATCCCCCTTAGAAGTAATATTTCCAGCCTTGAGTATATCTTGTAATTCACTTGATCAATGTGCTTGTCTATAGCAACAAAATAACATATTTCTAATGTTCTTGAGCTGTCAATGAAAATATACTTTCTCTAATTGTCATTTAAATGTTTTTAGGGATCTTTCACTTTTGTACAGTGGTTAGTGTTAGGAATGGCATCTAGCCATAGAAAGCTTGCAAAACAAAGCATTGAGAGAAGCCTTCAGTTTGTGGCAAAAGACATGACAACTTCTCTGCATTCAATAGAATGTATGACCATACATATGCAGGATGAAGACACCATCGCCTGGCTAGGAACTCAATTGCCCCGCTTCCATACTGACTTGGTATATGTAGACATGTCCAACCCATGCTAGCAGGGAAAGCGGACATTAAATGAGGAGGATGATGATGATGATGATATGTATGTGTGTGCATGTATATATATATATATATATATTCATTATTATCATTTAACATCTATTTTCCACGCTTGCATGCGTGAGGTGGGTTGTCACATTATGAGACAAATCAGGTCAGATGATCATGTCTTGTACATGCAGATCCGTATTTTGGCTTGATTTCCACAGCCGAATGCCAACAGTTTTACAGTATAGACTGGGTGCTTTTTATCATGACATCAAAATGACCATCTAACATTTGCATGTACTCTTGGGACTCAAATAATCATCCACCACCACTTATTAATTTTTCATATTTTTCCAACCCTTCTGCTCTTGTATCAAATTTTGCTAATCTATCCCCATCAACATTTTATTTTAAGTGGTAGCATTCTTGTGACATTAATTTTCTTTAGACATTAAAAATCATTATACGTAACAAAAAAAACATTACTAGAAATATCATATAAACTAAAGAAATAATTCTGGTTTTTAAAAATAATCAAGATAGACAATCTAGAAAAATCACCGATTCCACCCCACTCCTGCTTATTCCCCCTCTATTATTTGAACCTGAGAGTGTGTATTTGTGTAGGTGTGTGCATGTGTGTGCTTGTGTGTGCTTGTGTATGTATGTATGTATGTGTGCGTGTGTGTGTATAAATATGTGTATGAATGTAGATGGAATATGATATAGTTCAATGGATGTAGGAGATACAACTGTACTGGTAATAAACATGTGTGCAGTTGACTGGCCAATGTGTGCAGAATACAAGTACCATGCATTAACAATTAAAGATACAATGATGTAGACCAGTTCTTCTTTTGGGGCATTCGATGTTCAGAGAGTGGGATTGGCCCCGTGCAAAGCTTTTCCTGGCCATAGGCAAGTACCTAGCAAGAGTAAAAAGCCACATCCCTGATGTTCATGCTTAAGTATCAAGCGATGGCATTACTTGAAATTGAGTTGCAGCCATCATACATGTATGTATGTATATATGTATGTATATATGTATATATGTATGTATATATGTATGTATGTCAGGTCACCAGTTGGTGCTACTGGTAACATGTATCCCAGTACAACCTGTCTCATGGTCAGGTCGCTGGCGACTAAACTGGCAACCCCACCAAGGTTTCTTGGTGAGGAGGGTGACTTTGGACATCCTGCAGGACTAAAAACAAAACCTGTGAAAGGGCAAAGGAGCTCTTAAGAGTCAATGGACATACAAAATCACCAGGAGAGATGACCCCTTAGCCTTTGTCAAGGCAGAATTCTAGGAGAAGGAAAACTCTGATATAACACCTGCAACCCTGATGGTATCCAATGATGTTGACTTGTTCTTCTTTTTGGTAAATATCATCTTGGTTAAGAGAGTGGGACTGGCTTTGTGCAGTGCCTTTGCTCACTATAAAAGCTTCACGGCACAGGCATTGCTTTATATATGGAGATCTCTCTGCACTTGTCGTCACATGGTACCATGGGCCCAGCACTATGTGTCAATAATTGTCACAAGTGTAGTGTTTGTAACAGACTTTTCAAGTCGCTGGCTGGACTAAAAAGTCACACTCGTTCAGCGCTTCGGTAGGGGTTCTCCTACATGGATATAAAGTAGTGGCCGTACTCGAAAACGAGTTGGCAGCCACCATGTATGCATGTATGTATGTATGTATGTATGTATGTACGTATGAGGGAATATACTTTTTGTAAAACTTTCCTGGCACATCTGTATATATGCAAATATGAATGTGTTTGTTTTATATTTTGCTGATGCATGCTGGTGCAAGTATCTGCAACGATCAATGTTATTATTAGTAGCATCAGTGAAAATGTCACCATGTTTACGAGGAATAGACCAAATTTCCTTCCAAAATTTCATCTTAATGAGAATCAATAACAACTCAATAAATTAGTCATTAGATTTCAGTTTCTATGGAAACGTGTCATTTACCCTTACTAAACACACACACTCCTATCGTCCTTGCTCCCCCGCCCCCACTAAAATGAAACAAAATATACTTGACAATGATTTTTTTAATATATCTTCTCTCTCTGTCTCTGTCTTGTACTTTCATTCACTTTCTCTCACATGTGCTTTTACTAACCCCCACCCCGTCTCTCTTCTCTCTCTCTTTGTCCCTCTCTGATATAATATGTATATATATATATTTTTTTTTATGTGTGTCTGTGTATGTATATGTGTGTGTAAATATATATATATATATATATATATATATATATATATATATATATATATATATATATATATATATATATATATATATATATATATATATATACACATATATATATATATATATATATTTATGTGTGTCTGTGTATGTATATGTGTGTGTAAATATATATATATATATATATATATATATATAAACACATATATATATATATATATATATATATATATATATATATATATATATATATATTTATGTGTGTGTGTGTATGTATAGTATATGGGCATGGAACTGATTTTGGCTTGTTTTCTACAGCTGGATGCCTTTCCTAACTCTAACCACATTTATAGTGTGTGCTGGGGGCTTATTGTTGTGACCCCTTTACGACCACTTTACATTTTTATATAAATGACTTGTTTCATTCATATGAAATCAACAGATACCTATATGCTACCAATGTATTGAGTACCATTTTTAACTGTGGTCATTTCCTGATCCCCATTTGGATTCTACTCTTAATTATATATATGTATGTATATATATATATATATATATATATGTGTATATATATATGTATGTATGTAAAAGGTAAACAGAAATAACAACACAATCGGTACAGTATATGGAAGGGATATATTAGGGTAACGCTTGATGTAGCAGAAAGAGGGTCTAGTGTGTGTGTGTGTGTGTGTAGTTCAAGAATAACAAGACAAACACAGATACGCACTAACACAGAGTCTTATTAATGCTTGTTGAGAAAGGAAAATAGATGTTTCAACATGTTGGATATTACTCCTTCGTCAAGAAGGAAGAAAGTTCAGAGTTAAAGTAGGTTGGAAGGTTGGAAAGAAATATCTTTCAGATGGGCAGGCAATATAAATGATGTTTACTTACATCGTAGAAGTTCCATAGTCAATGTAATGTAACAGGCAATGAGGGTTGACCATACCCTAGATATAAATAATTGTTTCTACTTTTGGCACAAGGCCAGCAATTATCCCAGTGTATTACTGGTACTTTATTTTATCGACCCCGTAAGGATAAAGTCAAAGTTAACCTCGGCGGGATTTGAACTCAGACCATAAAGGGATGTAACTCTTTGTTGCAAAGCATGGCGTCCGACCGTCTACCGATACTGCCAATCCACCACCTTGGATATAAATAATAGAATATTGCTGGCAATATTCTCATTTTAGATAGAGAGCTGTACATGCACTCTTTAGCAGTGTGAAATGAAATCAAATTTTTAAAGAGAAATATGTATGAAATGTTTAAGTATCAATGAAATATGTATCAGAATTGGTTTATTTTAGGATGTATCAGCATTAGGAAAATTTCACACAATCAATAACATACCAAGGAAAACAGAGATGAAATATGCAGATCAAATTGTCTATTAATGAAGCTACGTAAAAATTCATTGTTACTTAATCCAAAAGTCCATGTTTATATCATGTGTGTGTGAATGTGTGTGTATGTGTGTGTATATGTGTGTGTGTGTGTGTGTGTGTGCATGTGAGCGAAGCAAAGAAGAATTGAGTTTGGTTATTCTCTGTGGCTTGGTTAAAATAAAGTAAAAGATAAATGGTAAAAATAGTAAGTGTAAAAGAGATGTCTCAGTCAGTCATCAATGGCAACATGTTCAGGTTCCTCTAGCAAAAAGTTTGGTGAATTATATGTGAGATGCGTTGAATCGTTCAAGCTCTGCAATCTGTCTTCACTTCTCATGGAAAGCATATCTTATATAAGACTTCATATTAACAAGATCCTCTCCCCCCAGAAACAAGACATAACTCCTCAGTAGCTGTTCACATTATCATTATATCTCATTCTAACAGTGATCACCCCTCCTCTCCCTTGCACCACATTGTCAAATCCCACCACACCTATCATACACCTATGACATTATACTTGTCATTCCCCCCACATGTTGCCCTATACCTATGGCATACTTTATATACCCTCCATATAGGGTAGGGTAGGGAAGCCTCTTCAGTCAAGTCAATGACTGGCAAACTCCCTAGTACTTGTACCATGGTAAAATACACCCAGTACACTCTGTAAAGTGGTTGCTGTTAAGAAAGGCTACAGAAATCATGCCAAAAATAAGGGTCAAGAAGACTTTCCAGTTTAGTCAAGGACATGACAACCTCCCCAGTGTTGGTGATTCACATGATAAATGCATTCAATACACACTGTAAAATGGTTGGTGATAGGAATGGTATATATCCATAGAAACCCTGTCAAACAAAGGGTGGGAGGGCTCTTCAGTTGTGTCAAAGACATGACAATTCTTTAGTGCTGGTACCATGATAAAATGTACTTGACGCACTCTGTAGAGTACAGGAATATATGTAAGCAATCAGCAGGCCTCTTGCCCATCTGAGATGTACGTAACTCCGATTAAGTACTAACTTTGTTTGTGATGAATTGCCCAATGCTTGCTAAAAGAGAAATCAGAGATTAAATGATGATGATGATGGCGATGATGATGATGATAATGATGATGATGATGCTGATGATGATATATATATATCATCATCATCACCTTTTAACGTCCATTTTTCCACACTAGCATATGTTATATATATCATCATCATCATCATCATTTTACATCCGCTTTTCCCTGCTTGCAAGGGTTGGACGGGTCCTATTCAGCACAGCATCTCTCCACTTGTCACGGTCCTTCGTCATCTCCTCGGTGAGTTTCAGCAATCTGAGGTCTGCTCTCACCACCTCCGCTCATGTTTTACGTGGTCTACCTCTATTGCTCTATTGCGTCTACCTTCTACTGGGATTTCTTGGCACTTCTTTACCCAGTAGTCATCCTCCATGCGCATCACATGTCCATACCATCTCAGCCTTATCTCCTGCACACCACAACTTATCCCTCTTATACCCTGTTTCTCTCTCAACTCGTCTATGCTTGGTCGTTCACGCACATTGACATTGCACATCCAGTGGAGCATACTTGCTTCATTTCTCTCCAGCCATTGCATATCCTCTGCAGTTGCTGCCCATGTCTCACTACCATGCAGCATCGCACATCTCACACAGGCATCATATAACCATCCTTTCGTACTCAGGGAGAAACCCTTCTTTGTCAACAAAGGAAGCAGCTCCCTAAACTTCTTCCAACCCGTCCTTATTCTAGATACTATGGCTTCAGAACACCCACCTCCCATGCTAATCTGATCACCTAGGTACTGGATATATATATATATATATATATATATATATATATATATATATAATAATAATATTAAATTTGTGGTTTACTGAGATGGTTGTGAGTTAAATTCTCAGACTGGGTGATGTGTTGTTTCCTTGAGCAAGACACTTTATTTCACATTGCTCCAGTTTACTCAGCTGTAGAAATGAGATGATAGGGACTGAGGTCCATATCATTCCACTGCAAAGTGTTCATGGAGGTGCCACGGCAAAAAAGCACCCAGCACTCACTGTAAATGAGGTTGGTGTTAGGAAGGGCATCCAGCTGTAGAAATCAAGCCAGAATCAGTTCCCGTCCCACCCTTGCAAGCAGGGAAAAGCGGACGTAAAATGAAATGAAGATGATGAATGATGGTACCAAAATCAGCACTCTATGCTAGGGTAGAGTGTATATATTGAAAACAAAGCGAGGTTTCACATTAAGGTCTTTATTGATTATAAATAGCTATGACTGTTTATGCGTTGTAGGTGGGGGTGGATGGTGGCTGGAGTTCCGTTGCAACAATAATTTTCAAGGCCAGACTCAAAGAAACTGCCAGCCTTCCAACGACAATGAGGGCAAATTGTTCTGTGCTGTGACTTAGGTTATTTTTTGGTGTTCTCTTAGATCAACACACAGACACACATACACCCGTACACATGGACACACATACACACACCCACTCACACACACATAAACAGATAAACAGCAACAACACCTGAATAATATCAAATATGGGAGTATGCGAGGTAGTGGCGTCATTCCTCGGTTGGATAATAATCCTTTCTACTTTAGGCAAAAGGCCTTCAATTTTGGTGCAGGGGAAAGTTGATTAAATTGACCCCAGTGCGTTACTAGTACTTTATTTTATTGATCCAGTAAGGATGAAAGGTAAAGCTAACCTTGGCAGGATTTGAACTCAGAACGTAAAGGGCCGTAACTCTATGCCGTAAAGCATGCTGTTTGACACTCTACCGATGCTGCCATAATAATAATTCTATCTTTGGAAAATTCTAGTTCAAAGTTTACTCTTGTATTAATCTGGATTCTTCTTTTATCTTATTTGAGTTTAAAATTGGGGTTGAGTTAAATACATTGAATAGAAATCTTTGTTTAACCCTTGAGGTATCAAACCGTCTGAAACTGGCCCTCGTTCTATGGTGCAAAACTATTTGTTTTAAAGTATCTATATCATAACTTACTTATATTACTAAATCTCTTCAAAAGGATTTGAAATCATAGGCAATGTCTTTCATTAGAAACATGGTAATGAAAAGGTTAAAGTGTTTATGTTTATTTAAAATCCTTCCATCATAAGGACCTTTGTTAAGATATGCTCCAAACACCAGCTTAATAAAAAGACAATAAGATGCTATGTGAGGGATATTTGACTGCTATTTATATCAGTTTGGGTGGCTGCATAAAAGCAATTTCATTGGCTTGTTGCTAACGTAGTGGTTGGTGATGATATTTTGAACTTCATATAGAGTTGTTAGAAACTGTATACTATATATTGATTAGTGTGCACCAGGAATGGCAAGCAAATGTTCTTGATAGTGCTGGAGATTTCCTGCATCTATTTCAATAATGTAAGAATAGTGATGACTGCATAGCTTTTGAACCTACTGATTTCCTGTGACTTTGTTGATGAAGCTATTAGGATGCTAATAGTTGACTCGCAGAAAGAATCTGGCTGCTCACCAGTTTGATGACTGAACAGGCCTTGTTTAGGTCACCTTTCCTAGATCCTTCCCATGTGGTATGGGTGAGCATTATACTTCCAAAAGGACTGCTCAAACGCTCAAGACTCCATCGGAGCATATTGCTGTTCAGGTTAACAATGCAGCGATCTTAGGATGAGACTTAAGCTACCCACATGTAGATTTGTGACTACTGGTCAAGTCTGCACACGTTGCCACTCCTCTACAGTTGTGGGACTTGTAAAGAAATATCTGCACATAAAAATGGCAATGCTATGTGCTATGTGCTACACACATAGCACCCATTCCATCTCTGCAGCTATGTGTCCAGTGACAAGCCAAGGCAAGATAACAGGATAGTTACGAGGATTGCAAGTGTTATTGTCATGGGGTTTAACCTTTCCAGGGGGTGTAGCCATACTTACCTCACTTGGCCAATCGTAGGCTGGTGAGGCTAATTAACCTCCAGTTGGGGTGGATGGCCATTGACTCTGTGGAGTTCATCCGCCCTTTGACAGCTCTTGTTTTTGTGCTGCTGGGTTTCCACATACTCTGGTCACCAGACCACCAGGGTTTGGTGGGGGAGCTGGTTTAGTCACTGACCACTCTATCTTGAAGCAGGTTGTACTGGGCTTCATGATAACAGTAGCAAGCAGAGACTTGCACACACACACACACACACATACATACATACATAATACATACATTCTTGCATATACACACAGATACATACATCCAGACACATTTACATACATGCACACAGACACATACACACACAGACACACACAGACAAGCATATATGACTCAATTGATACCGTGTTTATGAAATTAACACTTTCTAATTCAGTTCATATATACATGCATACACCTCCAAACACCTACACACATAGACACCCCACCCCTCACACAAGCATTACTCGCTTTATGGAATTATAACTCTCTAATTCAGTACATATATACATGTACACACTTACACATATACGCACATAGACGCACACAACTTCCCCCTTCCCTAACACACACAGATAAGCATATAATATGACTCAGTTGAAAGATTGGTTAGTGTGTATTGGAATTGTCAATCTTAATTTTGTACAGACACTCATTTGATTCATCTTTGCCGCAGTCCAGTAAAGTAAGCATTGGTATAAATCTAGAGGAATGATGCCTGCTAGACTGGAGATATGTGATTCATAGATTTAATGCTTCACTACCTGAGAAAAGTTAGTCAGCATAGCTTATGTGTGTGTATGTATGTATGTATGTCTGTCTGTATGTATGTATGTATGGTATCCAATGATGTTGACTTGTTCTTCTTTTTGGTAAATATCATCTTGGTTAAGAGAGTGGGACTGGCTTTGTGCAGTGCCTTTGCTCACTATAAAAGCTTCACGGCACAGGAATTGCTTTATATTTGGAGATCTCTCTGCACTTGTCATCACATGGTTCCATGGGCCCAGCACTATGTGCCAATAATTGTCACAGGTGTAGTATTTGTACCAGAGTTTTCAAGTCGTTGGCTGGACTAAAATGTCACACTCATTCAGCGCATCGGTAGGGGTTCTCCTATATGGATATAAAGTAGTGGCTGTACTTGAAAACGAGTTGGCAGCCACCACCATGTATGTATGTATGTGAAGTTGGATGCATGCGTGCGTGTCTGTCTGTATGTATGTATGTATGTGTGGTTGGATGTATGCATGTACGTACGTACGTATGTATGTATGTATGTATGTATGTATGTTTGTTTGTCACATTTTCTTAATTATTGCAGCAATCATTTATCCTCTGAAACTTAGGAACTTTTACAGATTTTGAAGGTTTCAGATATTGTGGTCCTTCTTTTCCAAGAATGGCAGTTCAGTCATACTTTGGTCCAGGAGTGTTGCTATATATCCTATATTTCAATAATAATGATTTCTACTTTTGGCACAAGGCCAGCAATTACCCAGTGCATTAGTGGTACTTTATTTTATCGACCCCGTAAGGATGAAAGGCAAAGTTAACCTCGGCAATAATAATTGTTTCTACTTTTGGCACAAGGCCAGCAATTATCCCAGTGTATTACTGGTACTTTATTTTATTGACCCCGTAAGGATGAAAGGCAAAGTTAACCTCGGCAATAATAATTGTTTCTACTTTTGGCACAAGGCCAGCAATTATCCCAGTGTATTACTGGTACTTTATTTTATTGACCCTGTAAGGTTGAAAGGCAAAGCTAACCTAATGGGATTTGAACTCAGAATGTAAGGGGCTATAACTATATGCCACAAAGCGTGTTGTTCAATGTTCTGCCAATACTGTCAATTGTAGTTTCAATAATAATAGGCATAAAACTCAACATGTATTTTTGGTACTGGATCTACAAACTCTTCATCAGTGTCCATAGATATCCCCTTACTCTTGTAATTTACTTCATTAACACTGATTGGGCAGCTGACTTCTTATTACGAAGTTGGTGGATGGTCTGCCAGAACACTTTATTTGCTGATCTGAAGTCAGATTCTAGCTTAACCCCAAAGTCCTCCCATGTCTTAACTTTGGACACCTTTACTGTCTCTGCTGCGATTCTTTGTGCCTCCGTGTACTGCAAGTGCAATAAGGAGGACTTATTTTCAAGCCAAGCTTTGTAGGCCTCCTTTTTGCTTGGCTAGCATCTTTAACCTCTTGATTGAACCAAGGGCTCCTCCCACCATGTGGTCCCGAACAACAACAATATCAGGCTGGTTGTGCTTTAACTTCGTGGCAATTATATTTCTAGGTTCCACCAATGAGGCTATTAGTCTCAATATATTACAATATATTAATGCAGTACAGAGTTAGCTGTGACTGCGTAAATCTGTATTTTATAGGCATATACACACACATACATACACACACATACACACAGACATAGACACCCACACACACACAGATGCACATACACACATATACACACACATAAACTCCCTTCCTACTTACAGAGACACACACACACTGACATACACAGACAAACAGATGCGTGCAAGCATTACAGAGTAGTGGTATGTCATGAGCGGGCTGAGTTTGTGATACAAGAACAAGTTTGATTTATGTTTCTACTATTTCTATTTACATTATTCCAACTGAGTGTATGTGTGTGTCTGTGTGTGTGTGTGTGTTTGTGTGTGTGTTTGTGTATATGTGATTAATCAGCCATAATCAATAATCAATAGCTTAGAAAGATCTGAATTCTGTTTGAAATGCCACATGAAAGCAAACATTTTTTTTTTGTGGGGATTTAACAACTTATTTGAGGTTAAGAGAAGATGACTCATACAAACATCTGACACTGTGTGTGTGTTTGTGTATGCGTGTTTGTGTGTGTGTGTGTGTATATATATATATATATATATATATTATGTATAGGTGGCAAATTGGCAGTCATTTGAACATTAGTTTGAATGGTTTACAGTATTTGTTCCAGTTCTCTGAGTTCAAACCTTGTCGAGGTCAACTTTATCTTTCATTTATTCAGGGCCAATAAAATACCTGTCCGGCACTGATGTCAGTTATTCCTCAATATCCCTTTCTCACATCCTCTTTCTCACTTTCTATCCTTCTCTGGAAGAGAAGAGATAGGCTCCACCATGTTAAAAAAGAAAAAAATGCACGAGAAACGCTGTATGTCACTTCAGCGTCCCCATAACTCCATTAGAAGTTATGTGTACCCACATACATACATAAATAAACACACACACACACACACACACACACACACACACACACACACACACACACACACACACACACACACACACACACACACATATATATATACATACCTAAAAGTAATAACAAAAATAACAAAACAAATGCCATAATACATGGAAGAGATATATTAGTTTAACACTTGAAATGGCAGGAAGAGAGTCTGAACATTTCGGACAGTCCTTCATATATATATATATATATATATATATATATATATTTATTAAAATAACAGATTAAAGTTTAAGCAAAGAATCGCTGCTTTCACCCTTAATGGGATCTTCTGAAACTAACAAAGTCAATCTGTAAACGCAGAACTGGATATTTCAAAAAACGTTGCAACCGGAGGAAGACAGGAAGACGATACTTTGGTTCGTGGTAACGTTCGCTGGCAAAGAACAGGAAAAAACGAATAATACGTCATTAATAGGAGCGGTGAAAAACAATTACGCGCAAATAAACGTGGTTTTGTCTTTGCGCGTAATTGTTTTTCACCGCTCCTATTAATGACGTATTATTCGTTTTTTCCTGTTCTTTGCCAGCGAACGTTACCACGAACCAAAGTATCGTCTTCCTGTCTTCCTCCGGTTGCAACGTTTTTTGAAATATTCACTTCTGCGTTTACAGATTGACTTTGTTAGTTTCAGAAGATCCCGTTAAGGATGAAAGCAGCGATTCTTTGCTTAAACTTTAATCTGTTATTTTAATAAATATTTGCTCTACGGTTCTTATATATTTGATATATATTTTCCTTATCGAGCCCTCTTTGGATTTTAGCCTTCAATTTTATTATTATTACTATATATATATATATATATATATATATATATATATATCGAGATCTTTGGCACCACACAGTAATACAGAAGACCCGCCTTCCCTACGTGCAAAGTCAACCTACAGTCAGTAGGCCCCTCCAAACCAAACATACACCCCAACCAACTACCCCTACTTCATCCTTCCACTCCCGCCAACGCCACCCTTTCTCTATAAAGTTATGTTGGTACCACAACATCCAGTCCAAACTAATGAGGTCGTATAGGTGTCACGACGAAAAAAAAAAATACGGTCCATGCTGTAATGTGGTCGTGTAGGAAACACAGTAAAAAGCTCCCAGTCCGCACTGTAATTGTGGTTGGTGTTAGGAAGGGCATCCAGCCGTAGAAAACCTGCCAGATAGTCCTATACGAGCGAGACACGGTCACCCGACCAATCTTGCCTCAAATGGGACAATTCCCATGCTAGCGTGGAAGATAGCTGTTCAAATGATGATGATGATGATGATGATGATGATGATGATGATGATAATATATATATATATATATTCATATATATATTCATACATATGGAATGGGCAACTGTAGGTGTGAATGATATGTATTCCAGTTGTTCAATGAAAGGAGCAACCTGCTCATGAACTTAACTTGAAAGTGGCTGAGCATTCCACAGATACAATGAACCTATCATGTAATTCTCAAGGAGATTCACCTTGATAGAGTGTGACAAAGCTGTCTTTTGAAATGCAGGTACAGTTCATCCAATTGGCTTTCAAACAGTTTTCATAGGTGAACCTGAGGCTATGGTAAAAGACACTTGTCTAAGATGCCACAATTTATTCACTGAAGCAACGATAACATTTAACTTCAGTAAATGGTATTATAAGAGCTAATATTACAAAAGTGTATGGAAGCCATTCATAATTTTAACACTATCCCTAACAGAAATAAACTGTCTACATTTTTCAAATCTACGCCGATGGAGAATTAAGAACATGTTTGGTAAATAAATGCCTTTTCTATATTATGTATAACTGATTCTGATAAGTTCTCTACAAAGGTATTGGATGTCACATACTTTATGGTAGAATGAAACATATGTAAATCAAATAAATAATGTTCTAATGTGTTTAAACTTGGTGATCCTTTCATTTTATATATATACTACACCACCCCTTTCTCTGTAAAGTTATGTTGGTACCACAACATCCAGTCCTAAATAAATGAGGTCGTGTAGGTGTCACAACAAAAAAACACACAGTCCATGCTGTAATGTGGCCGTGTAGGTAACACGGTAAAAACCTCGCAGTCCACACTGTAAACGTGGTTGGTGTTAGGAAGGGCATCCAGCTGTAGAAAACCTGCCAGACAGTCCTATACGAGCAAGACAACCAATCTTGCCTCAAGTGGGATAATTCCCGTCCAAACCCTTGCTAGCGTGGAAGATGGACGTTAAACGATGATGATGATGATGATGATGACTCTGTGGTTTGCAAATCTACAATGACCGGAAATCGGCAAATTGGATTTATCTCTGAACTGTCTTTCACCAATTTGGATATTAACAAAATTACATTGGAGCTTTAAATATCTGAATGTCTTATACAGTTGTGTGTGTATATATATATATGTATATATATATATATATATATATATATATATATATATATATATATATATATATATATATATATATATATATATATATATATATATAAATATATATATATATATAAACACTTTTTCAAGAATTTGGTTGTATTTTCTCCTACTGTAATTTTGTTATATATATATATATCATCATCATCATCATCATCATCATTTTACGTCTGTTCTTCCACGCTAGCATGGGTTAGATATATATATAGGGAAAAGAGTCAGGATCCCGGTGGCTATATATTTATTGAAAATTTAGAAACTTAAATTTATTTTTTTTACTATATGTTGAAGCTTCTAAACTTTCAATAAATCTATATCCGTTCAACATTTCTTTGCCTTTCATCCTTATGGGGTTGATAAAATAAAGTACCAGTAATACACTGGGATAATTGCTGGCCTTGTACCAAAAGTAGAAACAATTATATATATAGTAAGGCCATCATCGTGGACTTGCATGCCCTGCTTTCCAAGTCACCCTTCCTCACTAATATATATATATATATACAACATCCCTAGTGTTAGTGCCACAATAAGATACATTTGGTAGAGCTTAGAACTGTGTGTCATGATTTTGGCCCACCTGAAGGTGAGGCTCCACTTGAGTACTGACCAGTCAGTAACTACGTGCTTAACTCTTGTTAGCAGCGAAAATGGATGTTAAAACGATGGTAGTGATGATGATGGTGGTAGTGGTGAGGATGACGATATATATATATATATATATATATATATATATATATATATATATATATATATATAGAAAGTGAGGTTTTTTTTACAAAATGAAAAATAAGCGAGGTGTCCTACACGAGTGGAAGTATAAAGAAAAAGGGATGAAATCGAAAATGCAACTGAAGTCTTATTTTTTTTTAAAATATATATATTTATTTGTTATTTGGTTCCTTTACCGGTTTCGCAGTTCTTCTGCTTTTCAAAAGGTGAGTTGAGATGGAGGGTCTGTGGTTTTTCTCACATCTGTGAGAAAAACCACAGACCCTCCATCTCAACTCACCTTTTGAAAAGCAGAAGAACTGCGAAACCGGTAAAGGAACCAAATAAATATATATATTTTTTTAAAAAATAAGACTTCAGTTGCATTTTCGATTTCATCCCTTTTTCTTTATATATATATATATATATATATATATATATATATATATATATATATATATATATATATATATATATGTATATATATATATATACTAGCCACCTAACTTAGTACTTCTGAGATTTTTAAACATAAGAATTTATCATTTTTACCTCAAGGAATTGAATGTGAAATGGGAATTTGATTGTAATTTCTTTCGCTTTTGAAGATATTTGTAAATGCTGAATATGTAGTTCCTCCATAGAGCCATTTATTTACTTACATACTTTTGTTTTTATTGTTATCCTTAATTTTGAAACATTTTGATAAATACTTTTGGGAGTAGGGCCAGGAAAGTAAAAAAATGATTTTTGGCACATGTTCTTTAGCCCCAAGTCAATATTGTTTGAGTAAACCTATGATTAAAAACAATTCACTTATAATGATTCTAACTTTTTAGGGGGCCCTAGGACTATGTTATGCAATGTGTAAGTCTTTGATTAACCCTTTTGATATGAAATCATCTGAAAAAACCTTTGGTTCTATGATACAAATCTATTTATATTCAAGTGTTTAAATTTATTTAAACTCCTTCCATCATAAGTTAATGAAAGAATCTTTGTCAAATTATATTCCAAACACCAGCTTAATAACAAGAAAGCTAGTTATATTACTGAATCCCACCAAATTCTTGATTACTTTTAAAGTGATTGAAAATTAAAGGCAGTGTCTTCCATCAGGAATATGGTAACAAAAGGGTTAAGATATATTGATTTAAGGAAGGTTTAGCTGTTATTTCTAGTGTGTAGTAGCTTTCTTGTTGTTCATGAAGGGTAATTAAGACCTCAGTAATTTATAATATTCTAAACCAGATACACTTTCTTTGTTTATTCTTTTTCTCTCAATTTCTATTGTCTCATGAGATCACATACATCAATAATCAATTTTCTCTTATGAAAGGGATAACATGATCTTATTGTTGAATAATGAATTTTTCAATTAGGAAATATGGTGGAAAGATTCAGTTAGTTCCTCAGCCAAACAAGTTTGCAATTAGGTGTTCATTCCTCATTAGAATCACTTCACCTACATCATTAATGCAATAGACAGAATCATGGCAGTCATACCTTCTTTTCTGTGTGTATGTAGCTGGAGGTGTGCCTGTGTGTGTGTGTATGCATGTATATGTTGTTGTTTCTATGTTATACACACATACACATATGTATACATTAATATATCATCATCTTCATCATTTTCGTTTTAACGTCTGTTTTCCCTGCTAGCAAGTCAGTACTCAAGCAGAGCCACTAATCACCTAGGCCTTCCAAGGATCGCTTATGTATGGTTTCACAGTTCATTGAAAGCTCAGGAGAGGTTGTTATGTCTTTGACACAACTGAGAGTCCTCCCAACCCTTTGTTTGGCAAGTTTTCTATCACTGGATGCCCTTCCTATCACCAACCACTTTACAGTGTGTACTGGGTGGGTTTATCATGTAAATCACCATCACTAAGGAAGTTGTTATGTCCTTGGCATGACTGAAAGGTTCCTGACTCTTTGTCAGGCAAGCTTTCTATGGCTGGATGCCCTCCCTATCACCAATAACTTAATATTGTATACTGGGTGCATTTATTGTGTAGATCACTAACATTAGGGAGGCTGTCATGTCCATGACATGACTGAAGGGTCTTCCTGACTCTTTGTTTGGAAAGCTCTCCATGGCTGAAAGCCTTTCCTATCACCAACCACATCATGGGAAAAGAGGGGCAGGCAGCTGCTAGGAATGTGTGTGTGGGGGTTGAAGTAGTGAAGTTGAGAATAACTGTTAGGGAGTATTTGTGGAATGGGGGAGAGTAAGTCAGATCACATTATATGCTGCAGGTCTGGTCTTCTTTAGCATTGCTTAGTGCCAGTCCTTGCTGTCTTTTGTCATTTCTATTGTAAGGGTCAGCCTCTCCCAGCCACTGGGATTTCTCTGCATTTCTTTATCCAGTTGCTTTCTTCCATGCCCATCACATATGCATACCAATGCAGACTTATCTCTTGCACACTACAACCAATTACTCTTATGCCAAGTTTTTCCTTCAGTTTGCTTATGCTATGTTGCTCATACACACTAACATTGCACATCCATCGGAGCATACTCAACTAATTTCTTTCTAGCCTCCGCATGTCTTCTGCAGTCAAGGCACATGTTTCATTGCCATGTAACATTGTGATTCGCACACAGGCATCATGTAGTCTATCCTTCACTCTGAGAGAAAAGCATTTTGTTCTTAGCAGAGGTAATAGATCTCTGAATTTCTTTCAGCCTAATCTTATCCTAGCTATCATACTTTCAGTGCATCCGTCACACTGCTAATTTGATTGCCTAGGTAATGAAAGCTGTCCACAACTTCTAGAGAGTTCCCCTAGCAGCTGAGGGAATCTATTTCACATGTGCTCTTTGAGCTTACTTTACCTGTGCATCTGCTGCATATAAAGTCTATCTTTTCCATTATCCTATCTGCAATCCCACCACATCTCTTGTGATTCCATACATTGTGGGCACCTTATGGAATTTCTACTCACCCATTTCTGACATAGCGAGCATGGCCACTTTCCTGATGGTATCATCTTCCTGTCTTCTTTCCTACTTATTAAAACTTTCGTCTTTGTTAAATTTACTTTTTAGGCCTTACAGCTCTAGGTTCATCTTCCATGCTTGAAATTGTGCTTAACTCTCTTACTAACTTAGCTATTCATTGGCATAAAGGAGCTCCCATGGAGTGCTAGTTTTAGACTCCTCAGTGATGGCTTGAAGTACAACGATAAATAGGAGTGAACTGAGGACTGATGACTGGTAGACTCCCACCTGCACTTCAAATTCATCACTGTACTCATTGCAAACTCTCACTCTGCTTATTGTTCCCCTATACAGGACCTGCCCAGCCCACACAAGACACTCATCTACATCTAGCTTCACGCCCACCAGGTTATAGAGCATAGGGCCCCGTCAAAGGCTTTCTCTAAATCTACAAATGCTTGGTACAGTTGCTTACTCTCCTGTACTTGTTTCACCAAAAAGAGGGCAACAGTGGTACCCCTACCCGGCATAAATCCGAATTGCATCTCATCTAACCCGATTCTGTACCTGATTAATTGTGCTATAACACTTTCAGCAATTTTCATGACCATTAACTTGATGCCTCTATAGTTACTTCTCTCTAGTGCATCCTTTTGCCCTTGTAGCAATTTACAATGACACTGCTGCACCAGTTGTTGGGTATGACACCATCCTGTACCACTTGATTAACTATGTGTCTGACTAGTTCATATCCTACCATGCCAGATGCTTTTAGCATCTCAGTGACTATACCAGATGGTCCAGCTGCTTTCCTTGCCTTCATGTTCTGAATTGCTTTATCTTTTACACTGCGGTCAACTTTTATGACTGGTCCCTCAGTAGGGTCTGCATGGGGTAGGCCTTCACTGTCCCATTCATTTTCCTCATTCAGCAGTCTCTCATAGTATGTCTTCTATGTCTCTTTCTTTTTGTCATCAGACAGAGCAAGTGCTCCACTATCATTTCGGACACACTTTTCTCTAATCACATCGCAATTTTCTCACATAATATCGAATCTATGATATTATTTATTTTAAGAACAATACCTTAACATCAGTATGAATGGCCAGTTTGAACAGAAAGGGGTTAGGCAATCCTGTCCAGATACGCCCGATTTAAATGCTAAAGGGTTAATCTGAAACTCTAATAATTCTGCTATTTTGCTGACTATTCTAAAGGATGAAAAAGAATTAAATGGTTATTTTTGTTTTTCTCTTATTTTTCATTATCATTTACAACAGAATAATTAGGTGAAGGAGAAAAACAAAATATTATCTATTAACTTATGAGAGCTGTTTTGTTTTTATTTCTTTATAAAAGTTTATGCTTGCAAGCAGGGAAAAGCGGACGTAAAATGATGACGATGATGATGATGATGATGTAGAAAATTTATGTAATAAACAGAATAGAGAAGAGATAAAATAGATTTGGTGGAGATTATATACAAGCTTTATCTTTAGTTTTTATCAGTTTTAACCTTCAAAGTTAAATTCTTATACCAGACCCTACACACTTTTAACCCAGGTGTGGTGAATACTTTGCATTTTGCTCAATAAATCAAATAAGCACATGTCTCTCTCTTTCTCTCTCTGTATATCAAATCACACCACACTTGCCATAACTTCATACTTATCTGCCTTCTATCATACCCACCCAACCTTCACTTTAGTTGGGACAGGGACCAACAACCTCTTGAGCATTGATGCCACGAAAATGCACCCAGTATACCATGTAAAGTGGTTGGCAACAAGAAGAGAACACTGTCGTGGAAACTATGCCTAAATTTAGTTGAGAAGGCCCTTCAGTTGTGTCACAGTGTGACAGCCTCTCTAGCGTTGGTGATCTTCATGATAAACACACACCATATATGCTGTAAAGTGGTAGGTGATAGGAAGGATATCCAGCTTTAGAAAGCTTGCAAAACAAAAGGATGGGAGAACCCTTCAGATATGTCAATAACTTAACAACCTCTCTTGTGCTGGTGCACTTAGTGGAATGTAAGGCTGTACATAGGTGAGATGCAGACCTTTACCTGTCTGGGAAGTCAATAGCTACAATTCAGTACTGACTCGGTCTATGAAGGCACGTCCAACCCTAGCTAGCAGAAAAATACTGATGTTAAATGATGATGATGATTTATATATTGTAAAAGGCCGATAACTTTTTTGTAAAGCTGGTACAATTTGGTAGAAAAACACGAAGGGCAATATGATGACAAATACAATAACCATTCTGTTTCATGCATTTCTAATTTATTTTATCTTTGGTTTTATTCAGCTGATGAAAATGGCTTTCTTAATTCTTAAAATTCCCCATATTCCTTTCAGTTGCCTCTATGATGACCTCAGTGTCTTTACTGTAGCATCTGTCAAGATGTTTTTTAACAGAAGAGGTTCTCATTGTCATGTTCCTTGATCCATATGTGTAGTCTCCTTATGGTACTTCCGATGTATGAGGAGCTACATTTTTTGCTTGTGATCTTATAGACTGTATATGATCTCATGCATACTTCTGCATTGTTGATGGGACAATTAAGAATTGTACATATATTGCTGTATGGGGGTTGGTGTCTGCGGAGCAGTCTCCTCAATGAGGGTCCCAGTCTTATATTCAGTTCGTCCCTATGGATGGCTTGTCTAATGGCAGCTATCATCTTTTCATTGAAATGTGGCAACTTTAGGTAGCATATGTTATCCTTTGGGGCACGTGTCCTTGTTCTTTTATATGTTGCTGCCTTGGTATTTCAGTGTTTTGTGAGAGAAGTACGATAGCCATTTTCGGTGACAACTCTTTGGAATTTTACCCAGCTGGTATATCTGTCACTACTCTTGCTACATCGGTTGTGTTGCCAGATCTCATTCTGTATATAGGTCATTTTGGCGCTGTAGGGAAGTGTGGAGTTGTGATTCACAAAAATGTCTCTGCAGACATCCTTCCTGTAAAATTTAGTGTATATGGATCCTTCCTCTGTGCCTCTTAGAGTAAAGTCGAGTAGAGAGAGGGATTATCGACAACATCATTACCTCTACCGACCTCAGTTGTTTTGGGCTCACTGCTGCTGACATCTGTGAACTGTTCTTTAACATCATGTGCAGCACCTTTTTCCAGTTTGAGGGCTCCGTATGCAAACAAATCTCAGGACTTCCAATCAAGTCTTTCAGGCCTGCTGGACATCACGTACATGGACCAGTTGGAGTGCACAGCACTTACCACCTGCCACTCAGAAGCAACCATCTCTTATTGATCCAGTGAGACCAGCTGAGTTCATGGATATTATCCAACCATCTTGCTCGGGGTCTACCCCGGGTCTCTTGCTGGCTGGTTTTGCAGCAATTCTTTCCTGAGACATTCTGCCCACATGTTCATAATATCAGAACTGAGATCTCTCAATTAGTTCTACTTGGAGCAACTCTCTGACCTCCGAGCTACATACTCTCAAGTAACATTACTCAAAAAAACCTTCAGACGAACCCTATTTTGGTTGCTTGTATTTGTGATTGTATTGTTTTGGTCTTTTTCCAAGATTCATGACCATAGGTAAGGGTTTATCACGAACACCTAATTGAAGATAACGAAGGTGGCTTTTACACCTACCTCCCTTCTTTCGATTACTGACTACTGAAGCTGGCACATTACTGCACCAGCTCCTGCAATTCTTGCACTTAATTCAGCCCGCTGCCTTCCATCACACATTTGTGGAATGTGCCTAAGATAAATAAGATCTTGTAAATTCCACCTGAACTCTTGGATTTCTTATTTGTTATCTTAAAATCTGTTTTGATTCTTTTTTTATTAGGTAATCGGATCATAGGCTGTGTTGAGGGTCATCCCGTATTTGAGTATACAGGTATATATACATAGATACACACATGCACACACACACATGTATATGTGTGTGTAGTAGAAGTAGTAGAAGTAGTAGTAGTAGTAATGTATGTCACAAAACAGAAGTTAGAATTTAGTGAGTTACATCAATTTCTCTGTATAGCTATTTCACCTTCCCGGTGTTAGTAATAACACTGCAACAGGCACGATCTTCACATATCTACACACAGACACATACGCACACATACCTTTCATTTCTGTCTCGCTCCACACACACACACAATCCATTTATCTTTCGATCCGTACATACACACACATACACACACATACACACTATTCATTTCTCTCTTGATCCAAATACACACATACACACCTTCCATTTCTATCTCGATCAACACACACACACATCTTCCATTTTTCTCTTGATCCATACACACACAGACACACACACACACACACACACACACATACACACCTTCCATTTCTATCTCGATCAACACACACACACGTCTTCCATTTTTCTCTTGATCCATACACACACACACATATACACCTTCCATTTCTATCTCGATCAACACACACACACATCTTCCATTTTTCTCTTGATCCATACACACACACACATACACACACACACACACACACACACACACACACACACACACACACACACACACACATACACACACATCTTCCATTTATCTCTAAAAAGATCCACAGAGTTAAGCAATCACCTATGAATTTGAAGTAATATTAGTTGATGTATAAATACTTTTTACACACTCCTATGCACATAACAACTCTGCCATTTACCTCTCTGAATTCTTTCCTAAAATTGAATCCTTCACCCACAACTTTTATCCATTTTCATTTTTATTGAATTGACATGCAGCAAGGGGTTATGTTTATGGTGTTCATATGAATATATAGTAAATAACCTTGTCTCATTCAACAGCTTCAAAACACAGTATATTTATTGTAAAAGATCTACCAACTATTAATAAAATGTTTGAGAACATGGCGGTTACAAAAAGATTCAACAACAGAACTTCCTAGCTGCTTTACAGCTTCCATTGCTTCCCATTTTTTTAAATATTTTTTTTTAATGCTTATTTTGCTTGCTGCTGGCCTTCCTTATTTACATTTTTTGTTTTATTTATTTTTTAAACTTTATTTTTAATTTGATATTCATTTATAACTGTATATCTTGTTTTTCTTTGTTTCTCAACTGTAAAAAGTACTAAATACATCTAGTCTGTCATGGCTTACTAGCTCTAAATGGATGTTTAAATTGATTAAATAAATACTCACGAATAACACATAATTCTTTACAAATGCTTCACTTCACAACTCTGATGATCTTTCATGGTAACTTCATATTTATAACATGATCAAAACATCACCCTAAAAACTAACTCTTTTTTTCAGTACCAGAAAATGTTTCAAGAGTTAGGGGCTCACATTAGAATACTATTTATATAAATGAAACAGTGTAGGTGAATGTGTCACATAACAAGATAGAGGACTATAATACAGGACATTTCAAAAGGGTTAACAATAAGCATGAAAATTCTAAAGGAAAGTCTTCATTCATAATTGTTTCTACTTTTGGCACAAGGCCAGCAATTACCCAGTGCATTACTGGTACTTTATTTTATCGACCCCGTAAGGATGAAAGGCAAAGTTAACCTCGGCGGGATTTGAACTCAGAATGGCAAGGGCCGTAACTCTATGTGTCAAAGCATGGCATCCGACCCTGACCTCTAAAACAGTGGCAATGTCCTCTGGAGAGCAGTAGTACCCTACACTCAGTTTAGAATTCAATAAATTAATCTATTTCGATAACCTTTTACTGACTTTTGATTTCTTTCCTAGAAACAAGTTCAATTGTTGATGTAACTCCAGAATATTACTGGTATTATAAATTCATAGAACGATGAAACTCAAAATTGTTTTTGGTGGGATTCAGAACCAAATTGTATTATGAAAAATAAATACTGTAATACATTTAGTTTCCTTCTTTCTATCTCCCCATTCCTACCACTTAAACTGACAACAATAGCAACCAGCAGCCAAATATCCTCAAAATGACACCTTACCTTCCCTCTTAAATAAAGGTGGATTCACTGAAAAATTTAGTCCCTGCTATACAAAAAAGAAGGACTGGAATACTTTGATTATTGATCTGCTTAGGGCAGTAGATTGGCAGTATTGGTAGAGAATTGGACAACATGCTTTGCAGTATATAAGTATGACCCTTTATATTCTGAGTTCAAATCTCGCTGAGGTCAGCTTTGCTTTTCATCCTTATGGGGTCAATAAAATAAAACACCAGTAATACACTAGGGTCAATTTAATTGACTTTCCCTTGAAAGCACTGTGGATTGGCAGTATTGTTAGAGGGTTGAACGCCATACTTTGCAGCATAGAGTTACGGCCCTTTACAGTCTGAGTTCAAATCTCGCCGAGGTTAACTTTGCCTTTCCTCCTTACGGGGACGATAAAATAAATCACCAGTAATGTACTGGGATAATTGATGGCCTTGTGCCTAAAGTAGAAACAATTATTAGTCTGCTTGTTCAGGGCTGATCTGGGGTTAAACAACAATTGGCTAAAAATGATCTTGTACAACACTATAGATATATTCATAGCTATTTTACTGATACTCATCATTACAAATACAGAAGAAACCTCAATGCAGTCACCTTCCCTGTTAAAAGTAGCAACTAGATCTTCCTCAAATGACACACTACTCTCTTAAAAATGATGGGATGATCACGACTAGAATACCTTTGGTCATATGTTTACTATGTATATAAATGCTAACCTACAGCTAAACAATAACAATAACAAGAACAACTCCAGAAGGAAGAACCACAAAGATGAACCTCAGTGTGACTTTAATTCAGTACATTAACCTATGATAAATATATATACATATAATAATATATGTTATTGTATAAACATTAAAAACTACACAGTAATAACAACATAGAATGTGATTAGAAGATGTGAAGTGGATAAAAGAGATATTCTCCTGTATTCTTGTTAAGCTATTATTTCTTTCTAGATTTTCAACAGACTGTGTATTAGCATTCCTGACTGACACAGATGTATATATATATATATATATATATATATATATATATATATATATATATATAGTAATAATAATAAATTTGAAGACTAAAATCCAAAGAGGGCTTGATAAGGATAAATATATATCAAATATATAAAAAACGTAGAGCAAATATTTATTAAAATAACAGATTAAAGTTTAAGCAAAGAATCGCTGCTTTCACCCTTAATGGGTTCTTCTGAAACTAAACAGAAGATCCTGTTAAGGGTGAAAGCAGCGATTCTTTAACCTGTTATTTTAATATATATATATATATATATATATATATATATATATATATATATATATATATATATATATATATACACACACATATATAAATATATACATATATATATATTATATAAATATATATATATATAAATATATATATATTGCTAGTAGGGGAAAAAATCTGTTAAATAATGATAATATATATATATGTATATGTAGCAAGTGAGAATGAGAACAAAAGAGAGGAAGCAAGTGGGAGAGAGAGATGATTACATGTTTTTCTTTTTCTTCTAATTGAGCTGATACAGCATACAATGCAGTGAATCTATATGTATCGTCCATAGTCTGCTGCAAGTATAGACCATTAGAAGTAGGCAAAAACATAATACATTTTCTGAAGTGTCCAAATCAATCTTGATAATAGAAGGTTTGGCATTTCCAGTCATTGATAGTATATTTAGAACTTATTACACGGAATGTGTTTTTTATTTCCTACCCTTTTTTTGTATCACAATTATCCCCCCGCCCTTTCTCATACTTTTCCATATTTTCTTATAAGTTGGATAGGTTTATAAAACTAAGAAATCAAAAGTGTTTTTTTGTTAGATTACCTCAAAGCATCTATTAAAGTGAGGTATATTAAGACAAGTTGAATGGGGATGTTTTGTTATAATGAGCATTCTATAAATATACTTCTATTTTTTTTTATCTGTATTTATAAAATTAATATACTGTTATTTAAGTAGAATTGGCAAAGTCACTAGAGTTTAGGATTAAATACCTTATAGAATTTGTTCTCGTTCTCTACACTCTGAGTTAAAATATTTCTGAGGTAAACTTGTCTTTTCATCCTTTTGCATATATTTATTTATGTAGTATAACAATCCATAAACCAGACACATCCCTTTCGGTCATTTAGAATGATAGACACATATGAACACATTTATGTACATAGACATATGAAAATAAAAGTGTATGCAATCACACATTTATATGAATGTATCAAAAGCAGTGGATTGAAAAAAATTGTTAGAGCATCATACTTGATGTTGTATGATATCTGTTAAAGTCCTGTACATTTTGAGTTCATTTTGTACCTCCTGGTACCAGAAAAATAGTGATATAATAGTGATATAATAACTGGTGCCCTTATCATGAAAACACCCAAGAAACCTCTTATAAGACACAACCCAATAGGAAGCTAGTGAAACCTGTACAGGTGTGATCTGTAATAACAACATTTAAACATAATATTTATATCATAAAACTATGTTCAAGTTAACTTTTACATATTCCAGTAAATATTCTATAAATTTGATGTACTGATTAGTGTTCTACCTAATCAAGGTAGGACTTATAACCATTTTAGAATTTGATGTAGTGTTGATGTTGATGTGAATATCCCATCAAAACAAAGTGAAATCAGTTTTTTGTGGAAAGATGGTATATATCGAGTCAGATGTATAATGTTAACCCTTTAGCTTTTACATTACTCTATATATTGTATTTTAATGGTAAGGGCTTTACATAATTATCTAACATAACATTGAATCTGAGATTTTGATGATATTTATTTTGAGAACAATATCTTAACGTTAGTAAGAGTGGCCAGTTACGGCCAGTTTGAACCAGAAAGAGGTGAGAGAATTCTGGCTGGATACAGCTGGTTTAAAGAAAAAAAATGGAAACAAGGGGACGGAGTTAAATAATCCATTGTTTTACAAGTGTTTCAAAGTGCAAAATTATTGTGCAGACCAATAGATGGCAGTTATTCAACCCCATACCATTAACCTGGTGTCAATATCAAATTGATCTACATATCGATAATTTTGCTCTCTGAAATAAACATAAAACAACAAAGTAATTAACTACTTCACTATGTCTTATTCTTTCATTGTGTAACTTTCTACAAATTTAATGTATATGAATCCAATCCAATCCAAAGCCTTCTCATTCCTGTTGGAGGAGCCCCTCCCTGGTTGACCTCCACAGCTTCCTGTTTGGTTTTGATCATGTCAAGGGTGTAACCATACTCACCACATTTGACCAATTGTGGATTGGTGAGGCTATTTAACCCATAGTTGGGGTGAATAGCCATTAACTCTGAGGAGTTCATCTTCTCTTTTAACAACTCTTGTTTTTTGTGCTGCTGGAGTTCCACTTACCCCTCTCACCAGACCAGGGTCTGGTGGTGAAACTGGTTTAATCACTGACCACTTGACTATGAATACATGTAAGAAAATAGATTAAACTGATATCTTTAATTTCTCATACCATAAACATACCAAACATCTTAAACCTATTTCAATAGAAATCAATCTATTGTTTATCTTTATTGGTTTATTCTAGAGGAGGGGATGTGTCCATAGCTATCACAAACACTTTAGGATATGCTTACTGTTTTTCTTAAATTGTTGCAAATTAATTGCTGTAGAAAAAACAACTCAAGCTAGTCTATACAAACCAGATTTGATTGGATTTCCTCTGTATTATTATTGTATTGTATTTGCTATTTATAATAAGTGGGGAACTCTTCTACTATAAGCCAGTACACATGAGCATAGAACTTTCACATAAATCTACTGCTAGTAATTAACACCTTTAACCCTTTAGCATTTACATTACTCTATATATACGATTGTATTTTTGTGGTAAAGCTTTATCTCACACAATATTGAATCTATGAGATTTTGATATTATTTATTTTGAGAACAATAACTTAATGTATGAGTGGCCAGTTATGGCCACTTGGAACAGAAAGGATATGGCCTATTTAAACAGAAAGAGGTGAGAGAATTCTGGCCCGATATGGCCGGTTTAAAAGCTAAAGGGTTAATACCAATCCATCCAAAACGACTTCTAGTTCTATGGAACAAAACCCCCAATTTTAAAGGGTTTCTATTAAAATTAAAACCTTCCAACATAATTTTATTTTGTTAATCATGCATAGAGTCTCCTTTAATGGCTTGAATATCAGAAGCAAAATTCAAGATGTATTATTTTTTTCTTTCTGATGAAATTAAAGATGGAGAGGAAGTGTTCAGTTAAGACTGTGTAACAAAATAGTAGACTCTTGTTTTTCACTCATCTATTGAGATCTGTTTCTGATGGCACCAAAAACATGGTCATACCTTTGATAGATTATAATCTATCAAAGGTATGACCATGCTCTACCAATTCTGATAATTATCAGAATTGGTAGAGCATTGGGTAAAATACCATTGCAATATTTGTTCTGGCTCTTTACGTTGTGTGTTCAAATCCTATCGAGGTTAACTTTGCTTTTCATCCTTCTGGGGTCGATATGAATAAATTACCAATTAAGTTCTGATATTTATTTAATCAACTTTGTCCTTCAAACATTTGCTGGCCTTGTACTTAAATTAGAAATCAATATCTGAGTCATCAAAACTATGTTATTACCTCTGGTTGGCAGCCAAAATGAGGGGATATAGCAGCATCTATATTTCTCTGTTTTATGATACTGAGAAACAAAGTACAACTTTACATATGTTAGACACACCTGGTTAAAAAATCGATTATATACTGCCTATACTGGTAATATAATTATAACTCGGTCACTCTGGAAACAAACAAAGCCATTGTAGTTTAGCTTGGAAATTGCCCTATACATCTATTTCTTTCAATGTCAATATTGTGTGTAGGATAGGCAGTGAATTGGCAGAGTTGTTAGAACGCCATATAGAATGATTTGCCGTATTCGTTTTGGTTCTCTACTCTGAGTTCAAAACTCACCAAGGTCAACTTTACCTTTCATCCTTTCAAGTTCGATAAAAAGGCAAAAGTCCTGTACATTGGTTGACTATTCCTCTATATCTCTTTCTGTCACTCTTTCTCTCTCCTTCTCTAGAAGAAATCAGCCAGTTTCAGAGGTGAAGACGGGATGGGTTCTGCAAGGTTTAAAATGCTTAAATAATTCTGTATGTCACTAGGGCACCCCTATGACTCCTTTAGGAGTTACAGGTTCATACATATATTGTGCATAGAGTTCTGAAAATTGATTTGTTTTAATATGTTGTTAATGTTGTTACTTAACTCCAGGTCAGCCCTGATCAAACAGATCTGTGACCAAAGGTATTCCAGCTGGGACAATCTAATTTTTTAATTCATAGTTTATCAGAACTATATTACTCAATATATACTCCATTTGTGTCTGATTTTAGAGTTTTAGAGTGGTTTTGCAGTTATTTCTAGCAGCTTGAGTGACCATATAGAGATTCCCATTTTTGCTCATATGATGATACCCTTTCATATTTTTATGAAATATCGAAAGAAATATTTTGCAGCTGTTTCTAATGCTTGGAATTCTTCCTTAGCTTCTTAGTTCTGTATTGGTTCTTAGTTTGTCATTATCATTATTAATTAGCAGTATCAGTAGGGTGTCAGGCAACGTTTTGTGAAATGAAGTTACGGCCCTTTACGTTCTAAGTTAAAATCCCTCCAAGGTGAGCTTTACCTTTCATCCTCACAGGGTTGATAAAACAAAACATCAGTAACACAATGGGTCGATTTAATTGACTTTCCCCGTCCCCCAAACTGTTGGCCTTGTGCCTAAATCAGGAACCATTATTATCATCATTACTTTATGTCCATTTTTCCAGTGTTTTGCAGCTGAATGTCCTTCCTCTCACCAACCCTTATAATTTCCACTTACAACACAACATTTATCAGTGGGAACAATTTGCCAGTAATGATTGTAAGACCTTTAGAGTACCTTTGCTCTTGTTAGCAAAAAAATATTTTATCCTTCCCATACTAATTAATACAATATTTTTTTTTTACTTTTCTAAATTCACTTTTACTTTTTCCTTTCTATACACCTTGTTCTCTTCTTTCTCATATCTAATCCTACTACATCATTAAATGGTGCAGATGAGTGATCAATTATACAGTGTATTACTGTGAGAAAATAGGCAGCACAATAGACCACATGGAAAAGTTATCTATGATAGACATACAAGCTATCCCATAGATGATGAACACAACCACAAGGATGTGGTCCGAATGTGGAAGAGCCAAACTCCCACTGTCATCGCCTCCATCTCTCTCACCCTTCCCATCTCTCTGTATGGTGAGCAAGTGGGCTCCCATGTGCTGGCCTCCCCACAGCCCTGGTGAACAGAATGGAGAAGGCATTTCCCTGGAGGATGGTAAGGGAGATGTGCTGGAAGAGCCATTCCAACTCACGAGGCTGACACCTGCAGCTGGTCAGCTCAGCGCCTATGGTGGTGAGTTGGGCGGTAACCCTAGAGCCAAAGACACCGGAAGGCTCCACTGCCAAGGGCATGACCGTAAACCTGTTGGAGAGCAACAGGTGCTGTCAGAGAGCGACCGGTACTGTCGGAGAGTGACCGGTACTATCGGATAGCGACCAGTACTGTCGGAGAGCGACCAGTACTGTCGGAGAGCGACTGGTACTGTCGGAGCAACCGGTACTTGATGATTAATTTTGGTAATATATTAGGAATACATTATAATATAAATTAAATGCCTTTTATAATGAAGGCACATGGCTTAGTGGTTAGAGCATTGGTCTTGCAATCGAAAGGTTGTGAGTCTCAGACCGGGTGATGTGTTGTTTCCTTGAGCAAGACACTTTATTTCACATTGCTCCAGTTTACTCAGCTGTAGAAATGAGATGATAGGGACTGGAGTCCTTATCATTCCACTGCAAGGTGGTCGTGGAGGTGCCACAGCAGAAAAGCATCCAGCCCACACTGTAGAGTGGACGTGTAGGAGCCACAGAAAAAAGCACCCAACACTCACTGTAAATGAGGTTGGTGTTAGGAAGGGCATCCAACTGTAGAAATAAATCCAGAATCAGTTCCCACCCTTGCAAGCAGGGAAAAGTGGACATAAAATGAAATGATGATGATGATGATGAATGGATAGATTGAAATATTGACTTTGAAAATGGATATCTGTAATGTTATATAGATAAACCATGCTGACAATAAAAGAATATGATGGGGATGGGATAATACTAGAGTGCTAGACTATATGACTTACCATAATTGGAATAATTCTTCTACATCTCAGTTCAAAGAATGTAAGAGATGACTATGCTATTCTCTTCATTTATCTAAGGTCAATAAAGTGATTTTTTTTACATTTTAGTCTGAGGAGAAGAGGCAGTGCTTATAGCTTTTGTAGACTCTCCCATTTCTAGTAATGTACTAGGAATAATTAAATTGACTATACCCCTTACCTAGAAATTTGTGGCCTTGAGCCAAAGATATAAATCAATATTACCAATATAAAAGGAATACTAGTTAGTTCTATATGGATGAAAAATATTGGCAACAAATGAAGAATAATGATATATTGACTTCAAATGTCAATAGAATTCTGCATGACTGATCTAAGACGAGTTATTACATTGGTTTATTCATATTTAAATATAAACCAATCTGTGAGGGTTTTACTGTTGTCTGTCTGTAGATACTTTTCAAAAAGACTTTAAGATGTCTTTATAACAAATGATGCTAATGGTTAATGTTTCTTCTTGCTTTTTTCTATGACTGTCTTGGAGCACGTACCATTTGAAAACAATCTCAGAATAGTTATATTAGACCATGGTACTACTTCTAGAAATGTAAAGATATTTCTATGAAAGAAGAGAATTTTCTGATTACCATTTTCCCATACTCTTAATTTCAGAAAGAAGTGATAGTAAGTAACTATTTGTGAGGATGTTTTATCAAAGGAATATTTATTTGTTTCCATAGTTTAGAGGACATGTTTAAAACGATTGTGTCCACTTTTGTTTAACATCTTCAAAAAGATCTTAAATAAAAATGTAATGGTTGCCTTTAGACATCACATAGAATTTAGCTATCAGGAGTTCTTGTTATGTTTAAACTAATAATGTCCTTTGATTATGTTGGTAGTTTAGAACAGGAAATTCAATGCTATCAAATTAAAAGCTGGATGAAGCATCGTTAATCCACTAAACCTCTAAGACAGAATTCTACCATACTATAAAGAAGAAAAAGACAGAAAATTGACATTGTTTAAAGTTCTAGGAAATGTTGGTCAAAGCAGAATGTCAGTAAACTATCGAATATACATCATGAAGGGAATTCATTAATTATTTCTTATTGAATAAAGAGATTTCCTTATTTAATTTCCAGTTCAAAGTATATTGCCTCAGGGAATTCTGATAAAACGTTTTTATTTGTTTCCTTTGTGATTTATGGCTGGGTTAAATGATTGTGGTGTTGGATACAATGTAAAAACAAAGCAGAATGATTTGTTAGGATTTCATTGTAAAAAAGTGTTAGTGTCATTTATAGGTGGTATATGCAAGTATTGTATATGGCTCTAGGAATTGTATAATCCTTTTCTGAATTAGGAAGATCTCTGAGGATGGTGCTTATCTGTGATTTTCATAGTATTCACTCGTTCATTACTATATATATATATTTATGGAGGCACATGACTTACTGGTTAGAGCCTTGGCCTTGCAATCGAAAGGTTGTGAGTTCAATTCTCAGACCGGGTGATGTGTTGTTTCCTTGAACAAGACACTTTATTTTCACATTGCTCCAGTTTACTCAGCTGTAGAAATGAGATGATAGGACTGGGGTCCCTATCATTCCACTGCAAAGTGGTTGTGGAGGTTCCACGGCAAAAAGCACCCAGCACTCACTGTAAATGAGGTTGGTGTTAAGAAGGACATCCAGCTGTAGAAATCAAGCCAGAATCAGTTCCCGTCCCACCCTTGCAAGCAGGGAAAAATCGGACGTAAAAATGAAATGAAATGAAAATGATATATATACACATATATATGTGTGTGAGTCCTGGGTTCAGTTGGGGGTAACCACAATTAGTGAGGTACTCAATACATTAGTAGGGTGTAAATATCATCTTTAATATAGAAATGGCTTCTACAGGACTAGAAGTGCTTCATTCAAAGAAATCACGAGGAAAACTTTCCTGATGATTTCTTTTGAATGAAACTGTTCTAAATCTGTAGAAGACTCTTGAGTCCAATAAGACAACCTCTCTTGTGTGGTGGCATGAATAATGCACCCAGTCCATACTGTAAAATGGTTGGTGATAGGAAGTGTATCCAGCCAGAAATACCCTACCAAAAATATGACAAGCATGTCAAATATGATTCTTACTAATTGTGTATAATGAGCTAGTCATGTTTGTACTGCTCATGGTAGTGGGGTGGCTAGAGTAGTCATATGCAAGAACTCCTCAACCACCATAAAGCAATCATATAACCTTCTTCCTTTTCAGTTACATAAAAGTTCTACTCAAAGAAGTAACAACAACTGTCAAGGTACAAATATCAGGACTGCCACTCTCAATCTAGGCACCCTGAAAGGTAAATCAGGTGAAATTGTGGAACTGGTAGAGAGACGAGATGGGTAGGAAATGATGATGTGGTAGGAGTAGGAGGTGAATGCATTTTACTAGCTGAGTAATGTATAGCTAAAGTGATAGAAGTAGTTAGAGTAAGTGACAGAATCATCAAGCTTAGAATAGCTGTAGGAAATAGAACGGTGACAATTACATCTATTTATGCTCCACAGACAGAACTTAGTAAAGACCAAAAGGACAGGTTATATGAAGAACTTTTATATACAACTTTAGGTACTAATAAAAGAGACCTCACATCCTGGCAGGTGACTTCAATGGACATATGGGGCAGTACCAGGATGGATTCTGTGGAGTTTATGGCAGCTATGTTTATGGCTCAAGAAATGAAGAGGGATCGAGGCTCCTGCAATTCTGTTATGCATATGAACTAACCATTGCAACATAAATTTCAGGAAACTAGCCAGCTAGCTGATTTCATATCAGTCAGGTGAATACACAAGCCAAATTGATTACTAACTCGTAAGATGAGATAAAAGAACTAGAAAATAAGTTCTGACTATCGAAACAGAATTTGGAATCAAAAGGTCTGAGAGTAAACTTAGCCAAAACTAAAGTGCTAGTGAGTAGGAAAGAAGATAAGACCTTGATCCTTTCAGGGAAGGAGCCATGCTCTATATGTAGAAAAGGAGTAGGCATAAACTCTATAAGGTGTACTCAGTGTAAATATTGGCTACACAAGAGATGTAGTGGGTTAAACAGGTAGAATAACAGGAAAATAAGACTTTGTATGTAGTAAATGCACAGGAGTAATTGAGTGATATAAACCTCTTCAAGTCACAGGAAGGGTCTATAGAATTGGTTGGTATCTTCTGCTATCTAGGTGACTTAATTAGCAGCAGAAAAGGGTGCTCTGAGAGTATAATAGCAGGGAATAAGGAAAGGATGGAAGAAGTTTAGAGAACTACTCCCTACTGTTGACAACAAAAAGTTTCTCCCTATGTACAAAAGGATGACTGTATGATGCCTGTGTTTGAAGTGCAATGCTGCATCATAGTGAAAAATGGGCAGCAACTGCAGATGCCATGTATAGACTTGAGAGAAATGAAGCAGTCACGCTTCATTGCACGTGCAATGTATATGTGAGAGAAAAGCAGAGCTTGGATGAACTGAGGGTGAAGCTGGATTTAAGAGGAATCCGAGGTAGTGTGCAGGAGAGAAGAGTGCATTGGTACAGACTTGTGATGTGCATGGATGATGATTAATGGGTGAAGAAGTACCAGTAAATGCATGTGGAAGGAAGCTGCAGTAGTGGTAGGCTAAGAAAGACCTGGGCAAAGGTGGTGAGAGCTGACTTTGAATCACTGAGACTCACTGAGATGATGAAGAAACGTGGTGAGTGGATGAGATATTGTGCTGAGAAGGACCCATCCAACCCATGCAATTTTGGGAAAGTAGATGTAAAGACGATGATGATGATTTCTAATGAAAACGTTACCTATGATGTTCAAGTAATTTTGAAAATAAGCACAAATTTGGATAGATTTTGTAATGTAATCTAACTTTCTCATTATTATGCTGGCACTTTTTCTTTTTGAGTTCAAATCCAAGGTCAGCTTTGTCTTTCATTCTTCCAATGTTGTTAAAATAAAGTACCAGTCAGTAAGTACTCCTTCTCCACAAATTGTTGGCCTTGTGTCAATGTTAGATATTAAAAGTAGAAACAATTAAGTTAGTGTTTGGATTATAACTTAACATGTATCTAAAAACATTTCATAATTTTATGTTAAGAACTTTTGTTAAAACAAACAGTTTTTTTTATTAAGAAGGTTAAGTAGATTGAAAGGCAAATTTACTCATTAGAGAAGAAAGTGGACAAATACTGATAGAATTTGTATCAAATAGAAGATGACCAAACCTATTGAAGGGAATTAAAGGAACACACATTTTATAGAATTAGCAATTCATCTCAGACTGGAGGCAGAAGATTTATGGCATATTTAGAATGTCTGAGCTTGTACATTCTTTACTGTGTGCTTCTTGTTTTTTTAGTTGAATGTGTTTCTTAGCAATAACAACTTTAATTATAAAATTTGATTGGTATCAATCTAATTTCCATGAGCTCAGCTGGTTTCATTTTGGGATCAATTGGCGAATCAATTGAGATCAATTGGAGACAGTTGTTTTTGATATGACTTAATTGGAAGGCATGCTTGACCCTCCCCTAAAAATAAGTGGGAAAAGAAGAAGGAGGAGGAGGAGGAGGAGGAGGATTTGAACTCCGAATGCAAAGGGTTATTTAGTTTAAGAAGCAAAGCATGTTGTCTGATGCTCTACTGATTCTGTCAATCTAGATAATAATAATTTCTACTATAGGCACAAGGCCAGCAATTTTGGGGGAGGGGAAAGGCGATTAAATCGACACAACTGAATTACTAGTACTTTATTTTATCAACCCTGTAAAGATGAATGGCAAAGCTAACCTCGGTGGTACTTGAACTCAGAACGCAAAGGGCCGTAACTCTATACTGCGAAGCATGTTGTCCAATGTTTTACTGATACTACCAATCCACCACCCTAGATAATAGCTTTAGATTATTACTGCACCTAATACCAAGAGATGACTTTCACAAAAAAAAAAAAAAAAAAATTAAATTTGAGAAATTTTATGAGTTAATCACGAATTCAATTTTATTTTATGAACTTTCTAAATTTAATTTATCAATTGTTCTTCAGTTTATTTTATCAGGAATATATTTGTTGTTTCTCAAAATTTGATTTCATGAATCAAGTTGATAAAATAAATTTCAATAACAATTGGATTAATGAGGAGGCTGTGAAAATAATTTTTATTATCAAGTATATCTTTGAATTTCTCATATACTGTGTGTTATTAGCTAACCTCAAGGTATAATGTGTGCAAAGCTATTTTTTTAATGTTATTGTTATCATTTAAACAAGAGTGGTGGATTTGCAGTATTGGTAGATCGTCATACAACATGCTTTGTGGCATATAGTTAATGACCCTTTACGTTCTGAGTTCAAATCATGTCAAGGTTAGTTTTGTCTTTAAACATTATGGGGTCAATAAAATACTGTACCAGTAAGCACTAGGGTCAATTTAATTGACTTTCTCCTTCCCTTCAAATTGCTGGCCTTGTGTTTAAAGTAGAAACAATTATTATTATTTAAACAAGGGTGCTGAATTCGCATCGGACAACATGCTTTGTGGCATATAGTTATGGCCCTTTACATTCTGAGTTCAAATCATGTTGAGGTTAGCTTTGCCTTTCAACCTTACGAGATTGATAAAATAAAGTACCAGTAATGCACTGGTTTCTATTTAATTGACTTACCTCTTCCCTTGAAATAGCTAGCCTTGAGCTTAAATTAGAAATAATTCTTATTACATAAACAATTATTCAAATCCTGCTGAGGCCATCTTCACCTTTTATCTATCCTTTTGAAGAATAAAATACCAGTCAAGTACTGGGGTCAGTATAATTGGTTTTCTCTTCCTCCAAAATTTCTCTCCTTGTGCCTATGTTAGAAATGATTATTTAAACAATAATGGGTTTGAAAAGAATATTTTAGGCTTATAATTATAGGAAATCTAGACAATACAAATTGTGTAATTATTTCTTCTGATCCTCTTTCACAATTATGTTGTTTTTCTCTAAAGAAAATTCTATATCCTTTTGTAATCCAAAATACTGACCAATTAGAAACTGCAGAATCAGACAAACATACAATACTATTTGTAATATATATTAGTCTTCTTCAGTTTTGATATATTGATTTTTAACGAAAGACTACAATTTCAGAATAATTCTTGTGACCAATCTTGAATTACATTTTATTGCATTCAGTCCAGACATCAACTGAAACCTCAGAACCATCATAAACATCTCTGCAGTTGAATGTTCTAAACTCCACTGATTGTTATTGGTGTCGTCGTCTTCCTCTTCTCCTCCTTCTCCTCCTCCTCACGTGCCTCCCCATCCTCCTCCTTCCTCTTCTTCTTGGGATGGTTGTTGGGGGCCGAGTCCTCCCAAATACTTTCCAGCAGCTCCTGTCAGAAGCAACCATCCCCAATTGATCTGGCTCGATCGCCAAGTGAGACCAGGCAAGCTCATAGATGTAAAGGATTCTTGTCTAGTGATTCTTTGCTGAGACATTCTAGCCAACTGTCTGTAGTATTGGAGCCAATACGGAGAAGTAATGGCTGTACCTAGAGCAACTAACTGGTTGACTTACGCACACGATTTAATTTTGTAAATTCTATTCATATTGTTAGGTGTAGTATGGCTGTGTGGATAAGGTGTTTGCTGTAAAACTATGTATATCATCATCATCATTTATATATACGTATTCATGGAAGAGAGACTGGGAAGACCTCAGATCAGAGTAATACTCAATGTATGTTTAAGTACAGAGTTGGTATAGTATAAGTAAAATCCCAACAGAAGGTCCACTCCCTTTTGGCTAGCCTGCAAGCTAACTAGCTTTGAAACAATTCAAATCCAGTTAGATTGAAAACCATCTGAAACAGAGGTTACTAATGACTATACACACACACACAGACACACAGAGACACACACACATATATGTGAATCCCAGGTTCAATTGGGAGTAACCAAAGTTAGTAAGTTATTCAATACATTTGTAGAATGTAAACATCATGTTTAATATAGAAATGACTTCTACAGGACTAGATCTGTTTCATTCAAAAGAAATCACCAGGAATGTTTTCCGGATGATTTTTTTTGAATGAAACACTTCTAGTCCTATAGATGCCATTTCTATATTAAACATTATATATATATATATATATAAAGAATTCAAAGTTTTAAAGCCACGACAATGCAGATTGGACGGATAAATTATCTGCATTGTCGTGGCTTTCAAACTTCGAATTCTTTATGCCATATACAATGCTTCAAGTAAACTACAAATTCCTCATATATATATATATATATATATCATCATCATCATCATCAACGTTTAACGTCCGTGTTCCACGCTTGCATGGGTTTGGACGGGGGTAGTCCCACTTGAGGCAAGAGTGATTGTCTTGCTCGCATAGGACTGTCTGGCAGGTTTTCTACAGTTGGATGCCCTTCCTAACACCAACCACATTTACAGTGTGGGTCTGGGAGGTTTTTACCGTGTTGCCTACACGGCCACATTACAGCGTGGACTGTGTGTTTTTTTGTCGTGACACCTACACGATCTCATTTGTTTCGGCCTCGATGGCGCGGCACCAACATAACTTTACATAGAACGGGGTGGTGTGGATGGGGTGGGGGTGGTGGTGGTGGTGGGACGGGGTGTATTTTGTTAGAGATGCCTACTGGCTGGAGTAGGTTTTACTATATATTTAGGTAAGGCGGGTCTTCTCTGTTACTGAGTACCGCCAAAGGTCTCGGTCCAGTGACATTGTCTTGGAGAGGTGTAAGTGTGTGATGTCGGAGTTTATCAGCTCGTCCCAGGTTTTTCTAGGTCTGCCTATTCCGTGACTACCGTCTATCTTTATTGCCCTGCACTTTGTTATACAGCTATCGACTTTCATGCGCATCACGTGTCCATACCAACGTAGCCTTCTCTCGAGTAAACAACATCTGATCCCTCTTATCTCTAATTTTTTCCTTAGTTCGTTTATGCTTTGCCGTTCACGTATATTACTGTTACACATCCAGCGGAGCATGCAAGCTTCGTTCCTCTCTAGTCTGCGTATATCCTCTGCACACAATGCCCAGGTCTCACTGCCATGCAGCATTGCTGTTCGTATGCAGGCATCGTACAACCTGCCTTTCATTTTTAGGGAGAACCCTTTAGCAGCTAATAGTGGTATAAGCTCTCTGAACTTTTTCCAACCCGTTCTGACTCTAGCTACAGTACTTTCAGAGCACCCTCCCCCACTGCTGATTTTATCGCCCAGGTAACGGAAGCTGTCCACTATTTCTATAGAACCCTCTGTGCAATTGAAAGAGCTAGTATTTTGTGGGCACTTGCTGCTACTTATTGCACCAGAACACCGGCCACATGTAAAATCTATGTTCTTAGTTAGCTTACCTGTGATCCCACTACATCTTTTATGCACCCATACTTTGCATTTAGGACATAAAATGGAGTTTCTACCTACGCCTTTCCTACACACCGAGCACGACCATTTCCCAGAAGGGACCGCCGCCTTGTTTTCTTTCCTACAAACTAGTACTTTGGTCTTAGCCAGGTTAATTTTAAGTCCTTTTGACTCTAGGCCGTGCTTCCATGTTTGGAATTTCTTCTCTAGCTCGGCCATTGATTCCGCTATGAGTGTCAGGTCGTCTGCGTATAGGAGTTCCCATGGGCAGCCTGTCTTGAACTCCTCTGTTATAGCCTGAAGGGCAATAATAAATAGTAGGGGGCTGAGAACAGAGCCCTGATGGACGCCAACTTTTACGCTAAACTCTTCACTATATTCGTTGTTAATTCTAACCTTGCTGACTGTTTCTTTATACATGGCTTGTATATATATATATATATATATATATATATATATATATACTTAATATATATATATATATCTATATATATATATATATATCTGTATGTAGTTATTAGCTGAGAGAAAGGAGTACTTAATACCGAAGTAGAGTTTTAATATTCACACATCATCATCATCATTTTACATCCCTTTTCCCTGCTTGCAAGGGTGGGATGGGAACTGATTCTGGCTTGATTTCTACAGCTGGATGCCCTTCCTAACACCAACCACATTTACAGTGAGTGCTGGGTGCTTTTTTCCGTGGCACCTACACGTCCACTTTACAGTGGAATGATAGGGATCCCAGTCCCTATCATCTCATTTCTACAGCTGAGTAAACTGGAGCAATGTGAAATAAAGTGTCTTGCTCAAGGAAACAACACATCACCCGTGTATATATATATACGAGGTGTGCAGGTATGTGAATGGCAATCACTGCAAATATCAGATCAATATCATTTTTAATAGAAAGTGAATCATCTGCCATAAACAATACAACTTGCATCAGAGCAGTTTCACAAATATTTGGCTCTTTACACTATACTTAAAGAAAATATGATGGTGATGGTTGGCATCAGGATTGGCCTCCAGTTATAGAAAACCTGTTACAAATATCTAACCCAATATTATGCAAGCATGGAAAAAGCAAATTATATTTAATGTTCCATATATATTCTTAACAATATCGAGAATGAGAAATGTGGTTTAGTTTGAAGCATGTATGTTTTTCAAGATGGAATTCTAATACATAATCAGTTGAAAATATATTTAGTCTTAGGTTGGGGAAAAAAATTCCATACTCGGTGGGATTCAAATGTTAATCCCATTTGAAGTAGGCTTTTTGTGCCTCCACACACTTAGCCCAGGAATCCTTCCCTTATTTGAAGTGCATCTAGAATGTTCCTTCCTGAATGTCTCTCAGTTATGCTGTTATAATCCACATGCTGTCTTCTTGGCTCTCAAAGTGGGAGCATTTCAGAAGCATTTTCCTTTTTGGGAACAACCAGAAGTCAGAAGGAATCAGAAACCTAAGATCAGTTATGACTAATGAGTCAGGGTGTTGTCATGATGCAGTTGTCACTTTTGTGAGGCTCACAGATCAAGTCTCTTGTACTGAACTACATCATGAAGACCTTGAAAGACTTCCTCATAGCATACTTTGTAACTGTTTCTATTTCTGGTGTGATTCATGATCCACAACGACTTGGTATTTAAAGAAAACAGTCAGTATTGATAACTGAGTTTAGGGAAGGGGAATTGCAGTATCGGTAGAGTGTCAGACAACATGCTTTGTGGCATATAGTTACATCTCTTTACATTCTGAGTTCAAATCCCACTGAGGTTAACTTTGCTTTTCATCCTTGCGAGGTTGATAAAATAAAGCACCAGTAATGCACTGGGATCGATTTAATCAACTTTTCCCTCTCCTAAAATTGTTGGCCTTGTCCTAAATCAGAAACCATTGACAACTGAGCTTTGGTTTCCATATCATATCCACTCACCACAGATCATCTCCAGTAATCACAATATTCAGGAACCCAGGATTTTCATTGGCAGTATTGGATAAAATGAAAATGCAATGAGTAAGTAGTACATCATCTCACATAAGGGTTGTCTGTCTGGGACTAATGCATCCAGAAATCTCCTCAAAAACTACACACACACATAAATGTATGTAGTTCCACTCTGCACACCTTCATTTCCCTAATGCCATTACTTCCCACAGGGAAAAATATAAAGTCAGATACATTTTTGATAGACTGCATATTTCCTAAAACTCCTTTTAAATGATCTTCAGTTTCATTTGAATGTGTTATTATCCCCAGAATATATTGATTTTACTTTAAGGAATGTATAAATACATTTGTGCTAATCCAGTCATAACAAAGAATGATAATTTAATTGTCACATTTTCTGCCATTACAAAGAATATCTAAGCATCTTGATATCCTCCATAATCTGGCTTCAGATAATGTATCAAAATCTGATATATTTGACAACATTACCGCCAAGATATGGTTGATCATCATCATCATCATCACCACTGTTGTCATTGTTCATGGTAAAGGTGTTGGACTTATGATCATAACGTTCTGGGTTTGATACTTAGACTGGGTTGTATATTGTGTTCTTCAACAAGACACTTCATTTCACGTTGCTCCCAAATACTTACCTTAACATATCTACCAGCAGTACTTAGTGGTTTAACTCTATGATGGGTTTGTAACCTGTCCAGGAGGAGTCTTGAGAAACCTGTGATTCAATGGTAGCCAATGGTGTTTACCTGTTCTTTTTGTGTGCCTGTTACCATTGTTCAGAGAATGGGATTTGTCTAGTGCAAGGCCTTTTTCATTTAAAAAAGGTTCCAGTACAGACATTTGATCTAAATGACTGTCACAACTGTTGTGTGAGCATGCCTTTTCTTTTTATGCAGCATATGCAGAAAGGAATCTAAATCCCTTGAAGGTCTAAGAAGTCATGTTCATGCCACCCATGTATGAGAAAATGGTTAAGGGATGGCAATTCTTGAAACCCAGATATTACTAGAAATACAACAATTTTAAATATCTATATATGCACACACACACATATATATCATATATATATGTGTATATATATATATATATATATATATATATCCCATGCTAGCGTGGAAGAACGGACGTAAAACGGTGATGATGATGTATATATATATATATATATATATATATATATATATATATGTATATGTATATATATATATATATATATGTATATATATATATATATATATATATATATATATATATATATATATATATATATATATATATATATATATGCCTTGCAATCGAAAGGTTGTGAGTTCAATTCTCAGACCGGGTGATGTGTTGTTTCCTTGAGCAAGACACTTTATTTCACATTGCTCCAGTTTACTCAGCTGTAGGAATGAGATGATAGGGACTGGGGTCCCTATCATTCCACTGCAAAGTGGTCGTGTAGGTGCCACGGAAAAAAAGCACCCACCACTCACTGTAAATGAGGTTGGTGTTAGGAAGGGCATCCAGCTGTAGAAATAAAGCCAGAATCAGTTCCCGTCCCACCCTTGCAAGCAGGGAAAAAGCGGACGTAAAATGAAATGATGATGATGATGATGATGATGATATATATATAAGCTGCATCCACATGCTTCATGACTGCTACCATGACCGGTGCCTATTTTCCAACAGTCAGTTACCTCCCCTGATAAGTAGCATATAGCCAACACCCCTCCCATGTAGGCTGACAGAGAAAGCTTATGTACGGTCATATCAAGCACAGAGAAGTTGTCATGTTTTTTTACACAAATTGACGGGTCCTCCTAAACCCTTTGTGTGGCAGGCCTTCTATGGCTGGATGCCCTTCCTATCACCAACCTCTTTACAGCATGTACTGGGTGCATTTATCATGCAGATCACCAACATTAGAAAGATTGTGTCTTTGACACAACTAAAGGGTCCTCTCAACCCTTTTAGCCATGGTTTCTACAGCAGGCTGGCCTTCATGTTTCCAACCCCCCTTATGGAGTGTACCGGGTGCATTTTCATAGCACCATCACCCCACTGTAGTGCTCTGTCAGCTCTAGGGAGGGAAATAGGTATGAAGTTATAGGTGTTTGTGGGGATGTGGCAGGGCAATGAGTAGGAGTGGCTGATTAGTGTATGGAGAAGTAGTAGTATGAGGGATATGGTCAATATGAGGTGGGACGTGATGGAGAGATAGGTAAGGGTAGGGTTAGCTGGTTAGTGTATGGGGAGAGAGGATGTAGGGATGTAGTAGTATGGGGGATATGCTTGATAGAGGAGGGGGGGGGCGTCATGGTAGAGAGATAATGAAGGGTGTAGTGAAGGGGTAAGGGGTATAGTGGTGGGTGAGCAGTGCAATGGTGAGGATATCTAAGGTCTTTAGAGGGGGGCTAATAGTTAAGGTGTGTGTGGTTGTGTGTGTGTGTGTCTGTATAAGTATATGTAAATATATATATATATACACATACACATATATAAATATATACATACATACATCTCTCTCTCTCTCTCTCTCTCTCTCTCTATATATATATATATATATATATATATATACAAGGTGGTATCAAAAAGTTCCTGGACTAGTGAGGAGAGCTCAGTGACAAGGTGCATTGTCATCATGAAGAATTCAATTCTTTGTGCTCCACAAATCTGGTCGTTTTCCCCGAACGTTCTCCCCCAAACACCTCAAAATGCTGCAGTAGAACTCTCGATTGATGGCCTGGCCCTGGGGGATGAATTCTTGATGCACAATACTGCAAATGTCGAAAAGAATGCATGCGGCATGTCTTCCACATTGCTTGTCAGCTTCCAGGGATGTTCTTTCCCTTTTGAAGCACCTGTGCCACTCAAAGCATTGTGTACGACCCATTGCTGTAACATGCTCAATGTCTCTGTAACAAACTACACAAGTTGAATGCAAAATTTCATGTTGGCTCTTTGTTCCAACTTCCTGTTCATGACAAAACCGCAGGCTACTGCTTACAAAAACACAAATTTCATAACTTGCAAAGTGAACATAGAGATGTCACTCAGTACACTGGCACATGAAGGTCACTGCTAGCTTTCACTGAATGTGCAACCGTGTGTTGCCATCTGTTGGTACACTACAGAACTAGTCCAGAAACTTTTTGATACCACCTTGCATATACGGCAAAAACTCCTGGTATTTGACTCATAAGTGTAGCTACACCTGAATAATAAAATATGCATACATACACACATCACTATAGATCTATATCTATATCTCCCTCTAAATATATAAACGTACACACACACACACACACACACACACACATATATATATATATATATATATACATCTCTGTGTGTATGTATGTATATTTTCTTATTAATGTGTAGCTGCCCCAATGACTTAAAGGCCTGGAGTTTGTGCCTAAAAGCCACTTATCAAACTGTAATCCTAGTTAAAGTGTATATTTATAAGAGCTATCAATCTCGATAGTAAAACAAAGCAGGAAAATCAAGAAATCAGAAGAAAATCACACACACTCTCTCTCACACACACACACACACACACTTACACACACACTCTTACACATACTCACTCTCATATACAAATACTCTCACACACACATATACAAACACATACTCATACACACATAATGTGTGAGCGAGCGAATGAGTGTGTGTTTCACATACACACCAAAACTCACATATGCACACATATTCACACACTCACACACACATTCTCTCACACTCATACATACATAAACACACACATACACACACACACACACACACACACACACTCTGAAACATACATAAACACACATATGAATATGAGTGTCTGTGTGAGTATGTGTTCCACTCACATACATACACAAATACCCATAAATATATCATCATCGTCATCATCGTCATTTATGTCCGCTTTTTCCCTGCTTGCAAGGGTGGGACGGGAACTGATTCTGGCTTGATTTCTACAGCTGGATGCCCTTCCTAACACCAACCTCATTTACAGTGAGTGCTGGGTGCTTTGTTGCCGTGGCACCTCCATGACCACTTTGCAGTGGAATGATAGGGACCCCAGTCCCCTTTCATCTCATTTCTACAGCTGAGTAAACTGGAGCAATGTGAAATAAAGTGTTTTGCTCAAGGAAACAACACATCACCCGGTCTGAGAATTGAACTCCCAACCTTTCGATTGCAAGGCCAATGCTCTAACCACTAACTAAGCCATGTGCCTCCAGAGAATATACTCAAAATACACACGTGCACGTCCATACACACATAAGCTGGTGTGGTTCACTCACACACACATATAACACTCAAAGATACACAAACATACATGAGTGAGAGTGTGAGCTCCACTCTCTCACACACACACATATGAGCATAACTGTATGTGTAAGTATGTGCTCCACACACACTCACACACATACATAAGCACTCATAAGTGAGTGTGAGTATATATATATATATATACTAGCTGAGGTACCCGGTAATACCTGGGAGCGGGGTTATTCCCAGTTCCCATTAAAATGCCCAATGCCTCTCAGACCAAAAATGAAATCGAAATATGGATAATCAAAGTGAAGACAAATTCATTTATGAAACTAATACAAACAAATATTGTTGATTGCATTGGTCAGGCGAAAAAATGTTTGTCAGAGAAGTTGAGTGTTGCTATAAGGAAAAAAATGGAACCCCCATTAGGGTGTCTTAATATTATTGAAATATTATTGAATATTATTGAATATTATTGAAATTTTGTGAATAGCATCATATCTTGTCATTTACCTATGGTTTAAATTTCATATAAATCCAAAGGAAAAATTTTCAGCAGGGGTTTTGTGCCCCTGGGAACCCTTTGATTAAAATAAAATATACTTATCCGAGTACCCTGTGGTTTCAGAATAAATATGGTTATGGGGGTCTATCTCCAAAATCATAGGAGGAGTACGTGAAATCTTGTTCCATTTATTGGCCAAAGTTTTCACTATAGGGAGTTTAACCCCCATTAAGGTGTCTTAATATTATTGAAATATTATTGAATATTATTAAATACTATTGAAATTTTGTGAATAGGCATCATATCTTGTCATTTACCTATGGTTTAATTTCATATAAATCGAAGGGGAAAAATTAAACGAGGTTTTTCAGCAGGGGTTTGAGCCCCCGCAGAACCCTTTGATTAAAATGAAATATACGTAAGAAATCAAATGGGCATGAGCCCCACACATGTGTCAAGTTTCATCAAGATTGGTTGGGTAGTTTTTGAGTTTTAGGTTCATAAACAAACAAACAGACAGAAATTGGCATTTATGTATATAGATATATGTGTGTGTGCTCTGCTCACACTCTCACACACATGAGTGTAATTATATATGTGTGTGTGTGTTCCTCACCCACACTCACACACACATATACATACACACATAAACACACATAAGTGAGTGTGTGACTATGCGTATATGTGTATATATTTATATATATATATATGTATATGTATATGTGTATGAACTTTTTCTCACGAGTCAGTTATTTCGGAGTTACGGACCCCGGCTGAATTACCGGTCGCTGTCTTCATTTTGCAAAGCCCTTTAAACTGTATGTTATTACTCTGAGGCCCTATACCTTGTCGAGTGCTTGGCTGCACTGCTGAAAACATTTGTCGGCTTGGCTGAGGCTATGGCTTCGAATTTGCTGTACTTCCATTTGTGTATATATATATATATATATATATATATATATATATATATATATATATATATATATATACATATATATATAGGAACCAGTAAGACCCCGACAGCTGAGCTCAAGCTGTTTCGACGGCTAATTCTGGACTAAAAAAAATTATTATTTTTTTTAGTCCAGAATTAGCCGTCGAAACGGCTTGAGCTCAGCTGTCGGGGTCTTACTGGTTCCTATTACCCACTCTACTACCTCAAGTATTGAGTACTTTGGTGCGTTATGGTCCACCTGGTTCCTTACCACATTTCCTTCGTTATATATATATATATATATATATATAGTCACATCATCAAATGTGGCCATGGCAACCTCGTCTAGCAGTTTAACATCACAACATAACTGCCGCATACAGCGATACAGCAACACAGGACTACCATTTCCTTAAACATAACAGACTTAACTATAGTTCTTAAATCACTACAAATGCTAGCCAGATGACATTAGCTCTGTTGCCATGCTTTGTTGCTGGGGTGGTGGCTCATGTTTGGTGGAGGGGGGCTTCAGATTATTCTGTGTGGCTAACCCCCTTTCTTCTTCTTCTTCTTTTGTTCCTCCCCTCCTCCTCCTCTTTCTTCTTCTTTGTTCACTTATTCCTGGATGGGTCATTGGCCAGAGTCCTCAAGCATGCCTTTCCAGCAGGTTCTATCAGATGTAAGTGAGAGATCAATGGAGTTCATAGTTACTCTAATTTGTAATAGTTCTAAGGCAGAGTTTCGGAACAAGCATCATCATCATCATCATCATCATCATTTTATGTCTGCTTTTTCCTGCTTGCAAGGGTGGGACGGGAACTGATTCTGGCTTGATTTCTACAGCTGGATGCCCTTCCTAACACCAACCTCATTTACAGTGATTGCTGGGTGCTTTTTTTCCGTGGCGCCTACACGTCCACTTTACAGTGTGGGCTGGGTGCTTTTTTGCTGTGGCACCTCCACGACCACTTTGCAGTGGAATGATATGGACCCCAATCCCTATCATCTCATTTCTACAGCTGAGTAAACTGGAGCAATGTGAAATTAAGTGTCTTGCTCAAGGAAACAACACATCACCCGGTCTGAGAATTGAACTCACAACCTTTCGATTGTAAGCCCAATGCTCTAACCACTAAGCCTTGTGCCTCCATTGTGTATTTGATGGTTTACTATTGAAAAGTAGGGTGAGGGTGAGCGGGAGTGCCATCCAGTCACTTATGTGATGGTCATGAGCCTCCCATTCTTTGTTGATCCCACATTGCAACCTTATGTATATATAAGGTTACCCATAGAGAATGATTTGAAGTCCCTTCACCCAATGGATCGTAAATTTGAAAATATTTGAGTTCAATAAAATTGCTAAGGTAAAATTCTACCATTCTCACTCTTTTCTCAGTTCTTTTATTTTCTATAACTCCTATTACCTTGGCACTTTTAATCTCACACACATTGTCGGGCTTCCAAATATTTGAATTTGTGTGTATACATATATATAAAATTTTGCACAGTCAAAAAGCTCCATGTTTTTTAAATTTAATTCCTTGCTTTACACCCAGTGTTTGATATGAAATATATTCTTGATACTATCCAAACTTGGTGAACTTTTGTCATATTGAATATTAATACTCTGCAATCTGAACTGTTCTCAGCAACAAGAACTTTAACTGTTGACTTATTCAATCAGGTCCCACAAGAGAGTGTTGTTTTTATATATGTGCCAAATAAAGGGTCAGCTGTGTCAAAGACATTACAACATCCCTTTTGTTGGTGCTACAATAAAATACACATAGTGCACTCTGTGCAATACAGGAATGTATGTAAGCGAGATGGGCACCTATGGCCCATCTAAGAGAGGTCAGTAGTTCCTGTTATGATGGCTATAGTGATTACGATGATGATGGTGATGATGAGGATGGTTATGATGGTGGTGATAATGGTGATAATGTTGATGATGATGCTGATGATGATAATGATGAAGGTGATGATGATGCTGGTGATGATGGCAATAGTGATTACAATGATGATGATGAGGATGGTTATGATGGTGATGATGGTGATGATGAAGATAATGGTGATGATGATGATGCTGATGATTAAGATGCTGATTATGATGATGATGATGATGATGGTACAGTAGCACTGCTCCTCACAAACCTTCTAGATTGCTCTCCAACTCAATTCTGCCTATTAAATTGATAGAAACTATAAATTGCTATCACCATTTGACAAATGCCCTTGTTTTCTTACTATAACAGCTTCAGTTACTCTGAATTGTCAAGTTGTCTGTCTGCCACCTCCACTCAAGTCTTCATTATGTTCACTAGCAGAAAAACCACCTTTCGGGTGGTTTTCTGCTAGCATGTGTAGTGTGTATATTGATATTATACGCAAGTATATATGCATGTAGACATGATACATCAAATAAAATCGTAATTAACAATATCCACAGAAATTGAATGAAGACTGCGTTACACTGTCTTATGTAATCAGCAACGTAATCCATGATACATTAAAAAAGACAATATTATATATAAACTGCATTAGGAGAAAATTAGTGACGGAAATATATGAATGTTTATTTAAGCGATCGCTAACCGGAAGTGTTGACATTTGAAAATTTTAAAGAAGTGAATCTTAAAATAAGCACAAAATTATTTATATTTAATCAAAGATAACGAAATTTAGTGGATAAATTATGTAATATTCATTCATTATTTATTCAAAGTAATACAACTTATTTTACAAACGGGATAAAAAAATATATTCTGGACGCAGTCCCGCACTCCTTACTTTAATATAGTTTAGATTCTCCTGTTTTCTCACCATGTCTAATTCAGTGAATTAGCAATCTTGTTAGTACATTGGATAGAATGCTTTGCAATATTTGTTCAAGCTTTCTGTGCTCTATGTTCAAATCCAGCCAAGGTCAACTTTTCATCTTTTTGAGGTCGATAAAATAACTATCAAACTAATACTGTTTAATTCTTCATCTCTCTCCCTCTCTTTCTCCCTCTCTCTCTCTCTCTATATATATACAGATATATATCTTTTTCTCTCTCTCCTTTACTGGGTGAAATAGGCTGTGTTCTGATTGGAATATCATGATGGTGCCCCTGTCATTCCTTTGAGAATAACGGGATCATACATAGATTGTTTCAATTGCAGACACATACTAAAAACCTTACAAAATCAGTTCTTTCTGGAATTCCTTCCCTGTAAAGTTTTTCCCTTAACAGGCATCGACTTAACCCTTTTGATACCAAAACTACCCCTAGTTTCACAATACTAAGCCATTTATTTTATTCATCAAAAACTTTCCATTATAATTTTTATTCAAGAATTTTAAATTATGCTTCAAACACCAGCTTATTAATGAGAAAGTTCCCTATATTACTAAATGCTTCCATTTTCTAGAGTATTTAAAACAATCATTTGCATTTCATAAACACATGTTCAAACATACATTCAAACACGTGTTCAAACACACATACTCACATTTGCATGTCTCTAATGAACAAATTTCAAAGGAAACTAACTACAAATCTATAAAACTAACTTTCATACATTTACTTTTCATGTCATGATTTGAGACATTTGGATTTTAGAGGCCAGAAATGAAGAAATAACTTTAAAAACAAAACAAAATAAAGAACAAGTAAAAGTTTGGTGTTCCTTCTTTTTGGCAATGATTCATTGATTCACTGTTTCATGTAGAGGAAAATATATATAGGACACTATTTGGAGTGGAGAAATGGAGGAGGTGGTGGATATAAAACTATTACAATATATATAGGACACTATTTTGAGTGGAGAAATGGAGGAGGTGGTGGATATAAAACTATTACAATATATATAGGACATTAGTTGGAGTGGAGTAATGGACGAGGTGGTGTATATAAAACTATTACAATATATATAGGACATTAGTTGGAGTGGAGTAATGGAGGAGGTGGTGTATATAAAACTATTACAATATATATAGGACATTATTTGGAGTGGAGTAATGGAGGAGGTGGTGTATATAAAACTATTACAATATATATAGGACATTATTTGGAGTGGAGTAATGGAGGATGCGGTGTATATAAAACTATTACAATATATATAGGACACTAGTTGGAGTGGAGTAATGGAGGAGGTGGTGTATATAAAACTATTACAATATATATAGGACACTAGTTGGAGTGGAGTAATGGAGGATGCGGTGTATATAAAACTATTACAATATATATAGGACATTAGTTGGAGTGGAATAATGGACGAGGTAGTGTATATAAAACTATTACAATATATATAGGACATTAGTTGGAGTGGTGTAATGGACGAGGTAGTGTATATAAAACTATTACAATATATATAGGACATTAGTTGGAGTGGAATAATGGACGAGGTAGTGTATATAAAACTATTACAATATATATAGGACATTAGTTGGAGTGGAGTAATGGACGAGGTGGTGTATATAAAACTATTACAATATATATAGGACATTATTTGGAATGGAGTAATGGACGAGGTAGTGTATATAAAACTATTATAATATATATAGGACATTAGTTGGAGTGGAGTAATGGAGGAGGTGGTGTATATAAAACTATTATAATATATATAGGACATTAGTTGGAGTGGAGTAATGGAGGAGGTGGTGTATATAAACCTATTACAAGGTCATTAATGTCTATCTGATATTTTTTACTCTCTTAACATCACCCTTTATTTTATTCTTTTTGTTTTTTACTTTGCTTCTTCCACAACATCTCTCTCTCTCTCTCTCTCTCTCTCTCTCTCTCTCTCTCTCTCTCTCTCTCTCTCTCTCTCTCTCACTCTCTCTCTCTCTATCCATCTTTCTATGTATCTGTCTATCTATCTATCTATCTATCTATCTATCTATCTAACTTTTAAATTCCATCTGTGATAACATTTTACACGTTTTTATTGTATGTAAACTTCCCCCTTTGTATTTGTCCCCTTCTTTTGTGCCCCTGTGGCTAATAAAGAAATATATCTATCTATCTATCTATCTATCTATCTATCTATCTATCTATGTTTCTTAATCTACATTCTTCCTGTTTCTATTTCTTTCTTTCTCTCCCCATCCCTCTTTCTCCCATCTCACTCACCCCCTCTCTATCTATCTATCTATCTATCTATCTATCTATCTATCTATCTAGTATTCCACGGGGTGGTCTCTATTCCCCCTCTCTCCCCACACCTCTCTCTATTTCCCTTTCCTATTACTTTCACTTTCATGTTCACCCATTCATACATTCATTCATTTTTTTTTTAATCATGTTTTTTGTTTTGTTTTATCTGTTTTGACATCTGTTTCTATCTATATACTCTCTCTCCACCCCCTCTCTCTCTCTCTCTCTCTCTCTTTCTTTCTCCCTCTCTCTTTCTGTATATATGTGTGTGTGATATACATGTGTAATATATATATATTATATATATCGCGCCGAGGTTAACTTTGCCTTTCATCCTTACGGGGTCGATAAAATAAAGTACCAGTAATGTACTGGGATAATTGCTGGCCTTGTGCCAAAAGTAGAAACAATTATATATATATATATATACACATATCTATGTGTGTATATCAATCTATCTATCAGCCAATCAATCAATCTATCTATTTATCTGTCGGTTTATCTCTTTATCTATCTATCTACCTGAGTGAATGGGCCTTCTCTCTATATCAGCCTATAGGTTGAGGAAAAGGAGGAGGAGAGGAAAGGAGTACAAACTCTTCGTACTCCTGGAGATGAGGGTTGCACATTTTTTCGGGGGTATGTGTTACCCATATAAACTGTCTCCCCCTATTGGGGAAAATCGACTAACTTTTTAAATTCCATCTGTGATAACATTTTACACGTTTTTATTGTATGTAAACTTCCCCCTTTGTATTTGTCCCCTTCTTTTGTGCCCCTGTGGCTAATAAAGAAACATATCTATCTGTTCATCTATCTATCTATATATAGTTTATTGTTATTTATTAATGTTAAAGTTATATGATTTTTATGTAAAACCCCTGCCGTCACGTCTTGTAATGTCCCATTTTTGTACGCCCCTGTGGCAAATAAAGAAACATATCTATCTGTCGGTCTATCTGTTTGTCGGTCTATCTGTTTGTCTGTCTATCTGTTTGTCGGTCTATCTGTTTGTCTGTCTATCTGTTTGTCTGTCTATCTGTTTGTCTGTCTATCTGTTTGTCTGTCTATCTGTTTGTCTGTCTATCTGTTTGTCGGTCTATCTGTTTGTCTGTCTATCTGTTTGTCTGTCTATCTGTTTGTCTGTCTATCTGTTTGTCTGTCTATCTGTTTGTCGGTCTATCTGTTTGTCTGTCTATCTGTTTTTCTGTCTATCTGTTTGTCTGTATATCTGTTTGTCTGTCTATCTGTTTGTCTGTCTATCTGTTTGTCGGTCTATCTGTTTATCTGTCTATCTGTTTGTCTGTCTATCTGCTTGTCTGTCTATCTGTTTCCTTTGGAAGAAGAGGTCTCCTCTGGTGAGGAGATCCATCTGCTGTCAACACCCTTTGAAAGGAGGGCTGGGGATGCCGTGGCTAAAAATGCGTAAACACGCATTGAGGCTAAGGCACCTCCAGGTATTCCTCACCGGTCAACCGGTGTGGGCCCCATTTGTGAGGCGAGCCTTCCCGAGGCTCGTCTCGCTCACCGAGCTGCAGTCCTGGGTGAAGCAAAGACCGAGAAAACTGGGCGACTGGCACACCGAGTGTGCCCAAGCGCTCACGGCTCTCTGGCAGGCGGACCCGGCTATCGACGGAGACTCCACCTCGTCATTCTATAGAGGGCTGGTGGTTAGCGGGTGCGACGACGCCCTCGGAGAAACCCTAGGCATGGAGGAGGACGAACTGGCCAGTCTATTCGGTAGGACTTTCGGCCCGGGACCCATGGACAACTTCCAGAAGTCCTTGGCCTGGCAGTGCTACCGAGGGGCTCTGCCCGTTTGGGATAAGCTCTACAAACACGGGCGCCCGGGTAGGGACCCCTCGAAAAAGATCTGTCCCAGATGCGTGCGCGACGAGGAAACCGTCGCGCACGCATTGGTGCACTGCCCGGGCGTTGCCGATCTGTGGGACTATGTCGAACAACTGCTGTCACGGGTGGGACCAATTAGGTTGACCACCAAGTCCATTGTAACGATCAAGCCGCCTCCCCCCTTCAAAAATGAAGGAGAGGCGGTCTTCCTCTGTGTAATAGCCATGGTAAAAGAGGCTATATGGTGGACGCGTCTGAAAGGGCTGAGGTCGGACACCTTTCTCTCCGACAACAACTGGTCCTTTTCTTCCGATACCATTTCGGAAGAAGGATCAGGATGGAGAGAGAGGTGCTCCACTCCAGCCAGTTTTATGAAAGGTGGGTGAAAGTTGCGAGAATGGCCCGTGTGAATGGGCCTTCTCTCTACCTCAGCCTGTAGGTGGAACAGAAAGAAGGGAGCACCCTCTCTTTGTGCTCCTGTGGAGAAGGGTCGCACACTTTTTTTCGGGGGTGTGTGTGACCCCAAAACGATCCCTCCCTATTGAGGACCTTCTTGTTATTATTTTGTTTGTTATATTTTTCTTACTCGATTTTTATGTAAACTCCCCCCACCCATGTACATGTCCCTTTCTTTTGTGCCCTAGTGGCAAATAAACAGAAATTTGTCTATCTGTTTGTCTGTCTATCTGTTTGTCTGTCTATCTGTTTGTCTGTCTATCTGTTTGTCTGTCTATCTGTTTGTTGGTCTATCTGTTTGTCTGTCTATCTGTTTGTCTGTCTATCTGTTTGTCTGTCTATCTGTTTGTCTGTCTACCTGTTTGTCTCTCACTTTCTCTCACTCCCATCTCAGACAACCACTTGTCTGATGGTTGAGTCAGTCTGGCTGCTATGAAAATCTCTTGCTGGATTTAATAACCTATGGAGTTATGCTGCACTCTGCTAGTGCACTTCACATGTGTGTGTGTGAATGTGTGGGACCTCAATTTTACAAGGGTTTCTGGGAAGTAGCAAGGTATTCTGGAACAATCTATATAATCAATTTGACACTGTAAAAAAATGTAATAAATAACAAAACAAAATAATAATAATAATAATAATAATGGAAATAACAAGAAATCTATTTTAAAATAGCAGAAATTGTTGGATACAGACTATGATGCAAAGGTAGTGGTAGCAGTAGAAGGAGGTGGTAATGGTAGTAGTAGTAGTGGTGGAGGTGGGAGGTGGTAGTAGTAGTAGTGTGAGGTGGTGGTAGTAGTAGTGGGAGGTGGTAGTAGTAGTGGTGGGAGGTGGTAGTAGTAGTAGTAGTAGTAGTCACAACAGTGGTTATAGTAGTGGTAGTGGTAGTAGTGGTAGTAGTAGTAGTAGTAGCAGCAGCATCAGTAGGGGTGGTAGTAGTAGTAGTAGTATCAGCAGTAGTAATGGTAGTAGTATCAATAGCTGCAGTAGTAATAGTAGTAGTAATAGCAATAATAGTAATGGTAGTAGTAGCAGCAGCAGCAGCAGTAGTAGTAGTAGTAGTAATAGCAGCAGCAACAGCATCAGTAGTAGTAATAGTAGTAGTGGTAGTAGCAGCAGCAGCAGCAGTAGTAGTAGTAGTAGTAGCAACAGCTGTAGCAGTTGCAGCACTAGTAGCAGTAGTAGTTGTAGCAGCAGCAGTAGTAGTAGCAGTATCAGTAGAAATAGTAGTAGTAGCAGCATCAGTAGCAGTAATAGTAGTAGCAGCACCAGCACCAGCGGTAGTAGTAGTAGTAGTAGTAGTAGTAGTAGTAGCAGAAGTAATAGTAGTGGTAGTAGTAGTAGTAGTAGTAGTAGCAGTCATAGTTGTAGCAGTAGTAACAGTAGCAGCAGCTGGAGTAATAGTAGTGGTACTAGTAGTAGCAGTAGTAGTAGCAGCAGGAGTAATAGTAATAGTAATAGTAGTAGTAATAGCAATTAAATTATAATTTTCTTTGGTTCAATCCTATAATTTCCCTCTATATGGCGTTAACAATTTGATAAGAGCGGTGAATTGGCAGTATCGGTAGAGGGTTGGACGCCATGCTTTGACGCATAGAGTTACGGCCCTTGCCATTCTGAGTTCAAATCCCGCCGAGGTTAACTTTGCCTTTCATCCTTACGGGGTCGATAAAATAAAGTACCAGTAATGTACTGGATAATTGCTGGCCTTGTGCCAAAAGTAGAAACAGTTAACAATTTGATAAGAGCTTCATGTTTAATTTTACAGTTGACCAGGTCAGCATTGATACCCCCAGTGTTGTGGGCCTGGACATAGTGGGGGAGCATTCTCTGGTGTGTTGGAACCCACATGTAGGCTGCCTTGAGGTCCCAGCAGAGCATAGAATAGAGAAAATGTTACCTCAGAGGATGACAAGGGGTACATGTCAGAACAGCCATTCCAACTAGCGAGGCTCTGACTTAATTACAGTGAGTAGTGAGGTAGTCCAGGGGCCATGAATGCCAGACCACATCCCTACTCATTACTATCAAGGTAGAGATGGCTACACACATGAGTAAGCTCCGCTAGTTGGAATAGCTATTCCAACTAGCGAGGCTCTGACTTAATTACAGTGAGTAGTGAGGTAGTCCAGGGGCCATGAATGCCAGACCACATCCCTACTCATTACTATCAAGGTAGAGATGGCTACACACATGAGTAAGCTCCGCTAGTTGGAATAGCTATTCCAACTAGCGAGGCTCTGACTTAATTACAGTGAGTGGTGAGGTAGTCCAGGGGCCATGAATGCCAGACCACATCCCTACTCATTACTATCAAGGTAGAGATGGCTACACACATGAGTAAGCTCCGCTAGTTGGAATAGCTATTCTAATTAGCAGGACTTGCTTCTGCGGGTAGCCAACTCTGCCCTGATTACTGTGAATAGAAATGTGGTCTGGGGTTCAAGATTGCTGGAAGTCTCCACTGCTACAGGTTCGACCACAAATCTAACAGAGAATGGCTTCCACTTTGTGGAAAAACAGAGAAGGCAGCAGTTTAGATTTGAGAGTGGTTCTGTTCTAATGCTCTTTTATAGCCAAATAGTTGAGAAGTTTGCTTCCCAATCATTGAATCATGGGTTTGATCCCACTGTGTAGCATCTTGGGCGAGTATCATTTACCATAGCCTTGGGTCAACCCATGCCTGATTTAAATTAGGTTAACAGAAACTGTTTAGAAGAATTTGGAAGCATTGTGAGATATGTGTGTAAATTTTAAAGAGTTACAGACAGAAATATATATAAATATATATACCAACACACATGACATTATTATGGTTGTTTGGTTTCAGTCATTTGACTGAGACATTGCCTATAAAGAAATTTAGTTGTTCAAGTCGACCCCAATACTTATGTCAATTTAGTATTTATTTTATCAATTTCTATTTGTCAAACCACTAAGTTATAGGACATAAAGAGATGCAACATAAACAACAACATAGCTTTTAAACTGGGTCGGTGTAAACACACACACAAAATATTTATTCAATTTGGGGCCTGAGTTTCATGACTGAAAGTAGTGAACCATCATCATTCAACATCTGCTTTCCTTGCTAGCAAGGGTAGGATGGGTCTTCACAGATCAAGTCAGTACTGAAGCAGGGCTACTGACCCCCCATCTTCCTTGACAAATCTATTGTTCGCATCTTGCTTACATATGGTTCCATGTTCTACTGAGTGCATTATGTTGTGGCACCTGCACTAGAGAGGTTGTCACGTCTTTGAAACAACTAAAGGTCCTTCCAACACTTTGTTTGGCAAGCATTCTATGACAGCTTTTCTACTTTTCTACTTTTCTACTTTTCTACTCTAATATAAACATTCATTAATTCTGTGTCTCCATCATATGATTAGATCTTCGGGCTCTTACAGTTTTTCTCATTGCAAGCTTTTGGTTGATGTTAGTTCTACTGTTTCCTTTTAAACACACAGTGTAACTTTCCTTTAGAGCATCCTGTCTTCTTTTATGTTCTACTAGTGGCTGAACCCATCTTTGTCTAAAATAAACATAATTGCATGAATTCCCTGTATTTTGAATACATTGCTTTAAAACAATGATAACAATCTTCAGTTTATGTGGGAACATTGATTCCCTCAACATTATTGTATCCAAGCTATCTAGAAAATTGTTTACATTGAGCTACATAAATAAACAACTATAGAACCTAAAATAAAATTTTACTTTTATATATATTTTACTTAGAAAGCATGCTTTGTAAGTAAAATATATAAGTGAAATATAAGAAAAAAATAAACACTAGAAAATGATTGACAATTTCTATACTTGAACCAATTAATAACTCTGCCAATGTTTGTTTTAACACGATGTGTTTTAATCATTTGTTTTTGCACTATCATACCAAGGGTTTCTGCTATCTTTAATCCATGCTGTTTCAGTCAATACTATCATTCTTCTCCTGTTATGGCTTCTGTTCACCTGACAAAATAGCCATGCAACATTTTTCTTTTCAGTTATCATTCTCTCAATTTTCATATTTTGTTTCTTCTCTTTTTGTTTGAAATTATTTTGCTTTCTGCTTCTGTGCATTCACCATATAAGCTTCTCTTCCCTTTTCTAAACATACTCCTATAAACCTATAGTTTCTAAGTGAATTATCTACTCTTACACTGAGTATCTCTATGCTAACCCGCTTTTCTTGAAATACAGCTTTGTGGATGTAACTTACAGATTGAATTATTAAGAGATGTATTTCCCAATCTTTAGGTCTAAGATTCAATCTCACTGCATGCCATCTTGAGGAAGTGTTATTTACCATAGCTATAGATCATCCCAATCCTTGTAAGTGATATTGGGTAGACAGAAAATCTTTGAAGCCTGTCAAATAGACTATCTGTAATTCAAAGAGCCAGCTTTGTCACACACTGTGTCATGTTGAATCTCCATGAAAATTAACTTAATGATACATGTGTTTGTAGAATGCTCAGCCATTTACACATTAATTTCATAAGTAGGGTGTTTTGTTGATCAAACAAGTGGAACACGCCTTGTTGAAACCAAAAGAGGTCCATTTATTTACTGATATTTTTACATATGGCATGTTATTATTGTCATATGCCTTGCAGTATATATTCTAGTTCTTAGTTCAAACCCAGCCTTCATCAACTTTGCTTTCATCCTTTTGGAGTCGATAAATAATGTACCAATCTAGAGCAGTTAACTGGAAGAATCTTAGAGTATCTTCCATTATTTGTTATGGCTCTTTGTGTTCTGAGTTCAAATCCTGTTGTGACTGACTTGGGTGGCAGACTTAATTTGTCATATGAATTAAAACCCCCACATGAACCATGGCTGCTTTTAGCAAAGTCCACTCTGATGCAAACGTTCAGGCCAAATCTGTTTTGAGGATACTTCTCTCCTCTCCTCCTAACTTTCATGGAGACCCTGAAAAGGGTAATGGGCATGGCCCTTACACTCGAATCATCATTATTTATAAAAGGCAGATTGTTGTTGTTGTGTGTGTGCATGTTCCATGTTTATACATTTGCATAATTTCAAACCGATTCGACTCAAAGTCTGTAAGAATGTTGTAAATGGTCTAACTTAGGTCAACGGCTATTTATTTCATTCAAACGCACCCACAATTACGGAAATAATCGATAAAACTAAATACATGACGCTTTACCCTCTAATACAATCAGATTTCCTCTCTCTACTCCCCTTCATCAGAGAAAGTTGCAGCATGTATGTAGTTACACACACACACAACAACAACAACCTGCCTTTTATAGATAATGATGATGATTAAACTTACAAACTTTAAGAGAGAGAGAGAGAGAGAGAGAGAGAGAGAGAGAGAGAGAGAGAGAACGTTTGTTTTTGAGTGTAGAACGGTCAAACATTTATTTACTTCAATGACAAAGAGAACTTACAACATTTCATACGAAACAACAATTATTCAAAAGCAACAGATAAATTTATTCAACAACAAAAAAAAATAGCGATAAATCTCTTTTAAAACATCTATCAACGAACGTGGAAGAAAGAAGTATCAGTTCATTTACTATACACAATAATATCCTCTATGTGGTCACTAAACCTGCTAGAAACAGCAGCTAACTCTCCCCCATATCACACCACTCCCTACTGTCTTAAATTTAGAAAACATATCCTCTATGAGGTCACTAAACCTGCTAGAAACAGCAGCTAACTCTCCCCCATATCACACCCCTCCCTACTGTCTTAAATTTAGAAAACACACATTAGACAACCATGCAGAACAACTCCATCACAGCTCTGTTGTTCGGCTGGCATCATCTACGCGTGTGTTGCGCAAGTACTGTGAAACAATAAATTTCAACACTTCTTTGCACAGAGATAATATCCGTAGGCGAAACTACAATTGTCACTGCTGGCGCAGCTCCTGCTTCGGCAGTCTAGGTCTGCAATTCATTCAACCAGTGCCTGGCAGACAAAAAAAGTGCTGCCATAAAATGGGTGGTGCAACCTAACTTTGGTAACTTACTCACCCCGAGCAATGCCAGGCTTTAATGCTAGTTAGTGATAAAACAAGTGCTGGTGTCATGATAAAATGTCATGTCACTCAGTAAATTCTGTAAACTGTTTGGTGTTTGCTGTAGAAACCAAGCCAGAATTGGAACATATGAACATGACATGGTTCCCTGACCTATATAGGAATGAGGTAACTCCAAATAAGAACTAACTCAGATCATAACAAGATGTTCAATCCATGTCAGCATGTAAAGCAGATATCATTTGATGATGATAATGATGAGGATACCGATCTGCAGATGTTTAAGCTGAATATTAGCTTCATTAATCTCACTAATATGAGATAAACTGCACAAATCATAGGCAGTGACTTTCTTTAGCTACTTTAACGCTTTCTCACCTCATGTGGCCGGACGAAAATGCAAGGATTCCTCTTTATGTCAGACGCGGATGGCAAACATAACCCCATCTCCCTCACCCCTCCCTACACCTCCAACCCATCCCTTCCACCCATCAAACAAATTCCATAACTTCAGAGTTAGTACCATGAATGTAGGCACCTTAAATGGTCGCTCTAATGAGGTTGTAGAGATGCTTGAATGTAAGGAAGTTGATGCTTATTGCGTCCAAGAGACTAGGTGGAAGGGTGGGTCGGCTAGATTCATTGTTCGTAAAAAACGATGCTATAAACTTTTCTGGGTAGGAAATGAAAATGAGCTGGGTGGTGTAGGAATTATGTTAGCAGAAAAATGGGTAGATAAGGTAATTGACGTAAATAGAGTGAACGACAAAATAATCAAAATAAGACTTGTCCTAAATAGAACTACTGTGACAATAATATCCACTTACGCACCCCAATCTGGACTGCCTGGTGTTATAAAAGACAGATTCTATGAGTCGCTAATGCTCACTACCTCCCAAATAACCAACAGTGAATACATAATTATTGCTGGCGACCTAAATGGTCATGTTGGACAACATTGTTTGGACAACATGGTTTGGTACCAGAAATGAGGAAGGCTTCAGAATTCTGGAATTCTGTGACGCAAATAACCTAACTATCTGCAACACAAACTTCAAAAAACGAGACAATCACTTGATCACGGGAACACGCCAGTCAGATAGATTATATCCTTACCAGAAGACGTGACAAAGTGTCGGTTGTAAACACTAAATCCCCCCCCCCCCCCGCGAAGAATGCACCTCCCAACATAGCCTCATAGTTAGTGACCTCATAGTCAGAACGAGACATACTCGACAACAGAGGAGGACCACCCTGAGAAGAAGAATATGGAAGTTAAAGGACCCCACAGCAGTAACAAATTTAAAAGCATACTACTTGATGCTTTTGACAGTAAGGAAGAGCAATTAGAGACGTACAGTATAGAGGAACAGTGGGAATTCCTGTAAGTTAATCTGCTGAAGGTGACAGATGAAATCTGTGGCTGGAGCAGACCTATAGGCAGGAGGAGAGTAACATGGTGGTGGAACAGTAAGGTGGAGGAGTCAATCAAGGCCAAAAAGCAAGCTTGAAAAGTATGGTAGAATGGGGGAAGTAGAGAACACTATCAAGTGGCCAGGAGAGAAGCTAGGAGACAAGTGTACCTTGCAAGACGGGAAGCAGAGGAAAGAAAGTTCAAGTATGTTCTACAATGCGAGGACCAAAAACGTAAGGTGTTCAGGATTGCTGGACAATGTGTCAAGGAAAACCGTGATATTGTCGGGGAGAAGTGTGTCCGTAATTATGATGGTATACTTGCTATCACTGATACTGATAAGAAGGTAGCTTGGAAGTGTCACTATGAGAGGCTACTAAATGAGGAGAATAAGTGGGAAAAAGATAGTCTTCCCCAAATCGATCCAATAGAGGGACCAGCAGTGCAAGTTGAAGGTAGTATAATAAGTAAGGCAATCAAAGATATGGAGACAGGCAAAGCAGATGGGCCTTCAGAGATAGTTACTGAAATGCTGAAAGCATCTGGATCGGTGGGACACACTATGGTCTCCCGGATAGTAAACCAAGTCATACAGAATGGAGTCATACCAAATGACTGGCGTAGCTGCATCATCATTAACTGCTACAAGGGTAAAGGAGATGCCCTAGATAAGGGAAACTATAGAGGCATTAAATTAATTGACCAGGTCATGAAGGTCACAGAAAAAGTTATAGCGCAACTAACCAGAGAGTGAATTGATCTAGATGAAATGCAGTTTGGGTTTGTGTCAGGTAAAAGTATCACAGACGCTCTTTTCCTTGTATGACAACTACAGAAGAAGTTCCTAGCTAAAAGTAAACCCCCTATACTTAGCTTTTGTTGACTTGGAGAAAGCCTTTGACAGAGTCCCCGCTCCATTATCTGGTGGGCTCTTAGAAAACTAGGTGTTGATGAATGGCTTGTGAATGCTATACAAGCCATGTATAAAGAGACAGTCAGCAAGGTTAGAATTAACAACGAATATAGTGAAGAATTTAGCGTAAAAGTTGGTGTTCATCAGGGCTCTGTCCTTAGCCCCCTCCTATTTATCATTGTCCTTCAAGCTATAACAGAGGAGTTCAAGACCGGCTGCCCATGGGAACTTCTATACGCAGATGATCTAACTCTCATAGCTGAATCAATGGCTGAACTAAAGAAGAAATTCCAAACTTGGAAGCATGGCCTAGAATCAAAAGGCCTTAAAATTAACTTGTCTAAGACTAAAGTTCTAGTATGTAGGAAGGAAAATAGGGCACTTGTCCCCTCTGGGAAATGGCCATGCTCAGTGTGTAGGAAAGGAGTAGGCAGAAACTCCATTTTATTTCCCAAATGCAAAGTATGGGTGCATAAAAGATGTAGTGGGATCACAGGTAAACTAACTAAGAACATAGATTTTATATGTGGCTGGTGCTCAGGTGCAATAAGTAGTAGCACGTGCCCACAGGATACTAGCTCCTTCCATTGCCCAGATGGTTCTATAGAAATAGTGGACACCTTCCGTTACCTGGGTGACAAAATCAACAGTGGTGGAGGGTGCTCTGAAAGTACAGTAGCTAGAGTCAGAACGGGTTGGAAAAAGTTCAGAGAGCTTATACCACTATTGGCCGCTAAAGGTTTCTCCCTAAAAATGAAAGGCAGACTGTATGATGCCTGCATATGAACAGCAATTTTACATGGCAGTGAGACATGGGCATTGTGTGCAGAGGATCTGCGCAGACTTGAGAGGAATGAAGCTTGCATGCTCCGTTGGATGTGTAATATTAATATACGTGAACGGCAAAGCATAAATGAACTAAGTGAGAAATTAGGAATAAAAGGGATCAGATGTTGTTTACTCGAGAGAAGACTACGTTGGTATGGTCACGTGATACGCATGAAAGACGACAGCTGTATAAAAAAGTGCAGGGCGATCAAAATAGATGGAAGCTACGGAGTAGGCAGACCCAGAAAAACCTGGGACGATTTGATAAATTCCGACCTTACACACACTTACACCTCTCCAAGACAATGTCACTGGACTGAGACCTTTGGCGCTATGCAGTAATACAGAAGACCCGCCTTGCCTAAGTATAAAGCGAAACCTACAGTCAGTAGGCACCTCCTAACCAAAAAATACACCCCCATCCCAGTACCCCTACCCCCACCACCCCTACCCCCACCCCATCTACACCACCCCTTTCTCTGTAAAGTTATGTTGGTGCCACAATATCCAGTCCTAAATAAATTAGGTCGTGTAGGTGTCACGAGAAAAAAAAACACAGTCCACGCTGTAATGTGGTCGTGTAGGTAACACAGTAAAAAGCTCCCAGTCCACACTGTAAACGTGGTTGGTGTTAGGAAGGGCATCCAGCCGTAGAAAACCTGCCAGACAGTCCTATAGGAGCAAGACAACCAATCTTGCCTCATGTGGGACAATTCCCGTCTAAACCCATGCTAGCATGGAAGATAGACATTAAACGATGATGATGGTGATGATGATTTTAATTTATTGATAAAGAATTTTAAGTGATTTACTAAAATTATTAATCATTTCATTACTAAGAAAGTAACTTAACATATGGTTCTTATATAAAATTATGCTGGAGGATATAATTTAAATAGGAACCCTTTAAAATAAGTGGTTTTGTTTCAAGGAGCCAAAGGTGGTTTCAGGCAATTTGGTATCAGAAAGGTTAAAAAAACACTGCAAGTTGGAAACGAGCACTTTTCAACCAAAATTTGAAACTAGATCTTACTTTGAAAAAAATCTTTTTTACAGCACAACAATACTTGCCACTCAACTGTCTTACATAATGAACATGGCATCATTTTATATCTATCATTCAATATACAGCTTCCAGTATGTAATCTCCAATTCAGGCTGTTGTAGGTGTTTTTCTTTTGTGAATTGTATCAATCTGCCTTTATTTTAAAGGTTGGTTAATGCAGTTAACATTTCTTACTCATAATAGCTCTGACAATGAAGAAACAAAAATGTTATTTGTACTCTAATAGCCTTGAAAGAGATCTGTGTGTGTGTGTGTGTGAGAGAGAGAGAGAGAGAGAGAGAGAGAGAGAGAGAGATGAAAGAAAAACTAAATATTTCATATTAATAAAGATGTATGAATAAAATACACTTCCAAATGCTATTTCAGCTGTTTTTGGTAGAGAGTATTCAATGTTAAAAAAAAATAGCTGAATTGAGCTTTATAGGAAAAATATATTATTTGGGATACAAATAGTGCAAATGTTTCCTATGAATTGACAATAATTGAAATAGAAAATAAAAGAATATAGCTTTCTGTAGGTATCACCTAATTTATTTTGTTGGTAATGGAATGAAGTGAAGTTATATATATATATACATACATATATATATATATATCCACAAGCCATATTGGAGACACACATCTAGGAGGGCAGTGGCTCTGTTTAAAAATGACTGCATGGAGCAGATGTGGACTCTGTAAGCCATAGTGAAGGTAACCTGTCTAGGAAGGCAGTGACTGATTAAAAACGACTGCACAGAGCAGACATGGACTCTATAAATTATAGGGAAGGTAACCCATCTAAGAGGGCAGCAACTCTGATAAATGATGACTGCAAGGAGAAGACGTAGGGCTCTGTAAGTCATAGTGAAGGCAACCCGTCTAGAAGAGTAGATACTCCAAATAAAAACTGATACAGGGTGGAGAGGACTCTTGAGTCCAGTAAAACAACTTCTCTTGTGCTGGTGGCACGAATAATGCACCCAGTCCACACTGTAAAGTTGTTGGTGATAGGAAGGAGATCCAGCCAGAAATACCCTACCAAAAATATGACAAGCATGGCAGATGCAATTCACAATAATCGTATATACAGGACCAACACAAGTCATATTAGTGCTGTGCATGGTAGTGGGGTGGTTAGAGTAGCCATATGTGAGAACCCCTCAACTATCATCAAGCAATTACACAGGCTTTTTCCTCTTCAGGTACATAGAACTTCTACCCAAGGAAGTAACAACAGTCAATGTATACATCTCAAGACTGCCGCCCTCAATGTTGGAACCCTGAAATGCAAATCAGGTGAAATTGTGGAACTGTTAGAGAGAAGAGATGTAGATATATGCTGTCCAATAACGTTGTTAAGCAGTATTTTAAAAAGTACATTATACATTCAAATCAACACACTGAAATGTTAACATTTTGTTAAGTATACTATACTGTATTTGCATAAATGAACTGTAATTACAGCATGAGGACTTATATATTAGACTTATTTGTTGCTTAAATCATAATGCTAAACATTAATGTTTTTCACAATCTTGTTTATGAATCTATCTTTCATATTTAGACTTTCTAGAAAGACTTCTTTTCACTTTATGTTTGTTATTTGCTGATTATTGTCTAATTTACCTGGTACTTTGGGACAAGTATTTCCAAATCTAATATTTGTCTCCTGATGATATTTGTGATATGTGATTAAAATGTTTGCTGATTTAATAAATTGATTAATCAATCTGCAAATTATTATTGGTGTTTGCAATTACATTTCATTAAATTGAAATGAACATAGGAATTAGTAAAATGATTTGAATTATAATCTTTGGTTTTTACCTAAATTAAATTATATATATATATCCATATAAAGTTGACAAACAAGAGAAAGGAGTACTCAATACCGAAGTAGAGTCTTAGTATTCATTGTATTAGGGCTAAAATAGTGAGTCTTGTTACTTTGGAGTTTTACCTGCTTGCTCGCAGGGTCATCAGACAAGGTTCGATTTTGATGACTCTGTGGGCAAGCAGGAGCAATGCCAGCGTAACATGGCTCACTATTTAGCATTAATAAAATGAATATATATCATCAACATCATTTAATCTGTTTTTCCTGCTAGTATGGGTTGGATGGGTCTACATAGACCAAGTTAGTACTGAAGCAGAGCTACTGACCTCCCAGATGGGCCAAGTGATCTATATCCCACTTATGTACAGTCATATCAAGTGCAGAGAAGTTGTCGTGTCTTTTGACACAAACTGAAAGATCCTCCTAATCTTTTGTTTGGCAAGCTCTCTCTGGCTGGATGCCCTTCACAACATCAGTCCCTTTACAGAGTGTACTGCATGCTTTTATTATGTAGATCAGCAGCACTAGGGAGGCGTTCATGTTCTTGACACAACTAAATGGTCTTCCCAACCCTTTGTTTGGCAGGCTTTTTACAGCTGGATACCCTTCCTATCACCAAACACTTTACAATGTGTACTGGGTGCATTTATCGTGTAGATCACCAGCACTGGAAGGGTTGCATGTATGTATATATGTGTGTATGTACGTATACATGTGTGTATGTACGTATACATGTGTGTGTGTGTATCGTGTATAAGCTAGAAGAAAGGAATGTTTCAGGAGAGAGTAATGAGTAAACAAAAATCACACTCACACATGTATATAAGATTGCATGTAGCATTGTGAAATATATCAACAATGAAATGAAATTTAATTGGTTGATGATGATGATATTTTGTGTAGAAAACACATTTTAGAAAGTATTAAGAGAAGAGGAGAAAGATGTAATAATTTAACATCCATTAGGGTGGCATAAATGCATGACACCATAATAAATTTACAGTACACTAATGGTTTCTGGTTTAGGCACAGGGCCAACAATTTTGTGGGAGGGGAAAGTCAATTACTAGGACCCCTGTACATTATAGGTGATAAGGATGAAAGGTAAAGCTAACTTCCACGGGATTTGAATGGGAAGTAACTACATGTTGCAAAGTATGTTGTCTCACATTCTACTGGTACTACCAATCCTTCACTCTCACACACATATTTATTAGTTGGTATATAAGCAAACCTGCCAACCTCTAAAAACCCAAAAGGGGGAGAACCGTGAAAAAAATGTACCCCAAAATGGGGAGAAATGAGGCAAAATGGGGAGATTTTACATAATGAAAGCTATACCCATTTTCACAAGGGAAGACATCTCTCACCCACCCCAAAGTGGGTGAGATATCTCCCTGTCAGATGGGGAGAGTTAACAGGTCTAATATAATGTACAATAACCACATCACTTTCCTTGTTTCTTAATACCTTTAAGAAGGTGTTTTCTACCCAAAATATAACAGAACCAATTGAATGTTTTTAAGTAACATTACAATATCTTTTTATTCTTATTTTATATATTCAATGTTCAGTTAGCCTTCCAATAGTCATCAGTTTCGGTCTGCCAGGCCGTGGGTTTGGTCCAACCCATTCAAGCATGGAAAAAACAAACGTAAAATGACGAAGAAAAAAGACTGTTTTTTGCACACACATGCACGTGCACATCCACACATACACATACACACACACACATATATATATGTGTGTGTGTGCATGTGAAAATATGTGGCTTAGAGTTTAGTGTGTTTGGCTTATGACTGTAATGTTGTGAGTTTGTTTCTTGACAGTACTTTTTTACTCTTTTACCTGTTTCAGCCATCCGGCTGAGGCCATGCTGGGGCATTGCATCCTTGAGCAACACATTTTATTGTACATTGCATCCTTGATCAATACACTTTATTGTACATTGTGTCCTTGAGAAAGACACTTTATTGTACATTGTGTCCTTGAGAAAGACACTTTATTGGACATTGTGTCCTTGAGAAAGACACTTTATTGTACAGTGCATCCTTGATCAATACACTTTATTGTACATTGTGTCCTTGAGAAAGACACTTTATTGTACATTGTGTCCTTGAGAAAGACACTTTATTGGACATTGTGTCCTTGAGAAAGACACTTTATTGTACATTGTGTCCTTGAGAAAGACACTTTATTGTACATTGTGTCCTTGAGCAATACACTTTATTGTACAGTGCATCCTTGATCAATACACTTTATTGTACATTGTGTCCTTGAGAAAGACACTTTATTGGACATTGTGTCCTTGAGAAAGACACTTTATTGTACATTGTGTCCTTGAGAAAGACACTTTATTGTACATTGTGTCCTTGAGCAAGACACTTTATTGGACATTGTGTCCTTGAGAAAGACACTTTATTGTACATTGTGTCCTTGAGCAAGACACTTTATTGGACATTGTGTCCTTGAGAAAGACACTTTATTGTACATTGTGTCCTTGAGAAAGACACTTTATTGTACATTGTGTCCTTGAGCAAGACACTTTATTGGACATTGTGTCCTTGAGAAAGACACTTTATTGTACATTGTGTCCTTGAGCAAGACACTTTATTGGACATTGTGTCCTTGAGAAAGACACTTTATTGTACATTGTGTCCTTGAGAAAGACACTTTATTGTACATTGTGTCCTTGAGCAATACACTTTATTGTACAGTGCATCCTTGATCAATACACTTTATTGTACATTGTGTCCTTGAGAAAGACACTTTATTGGACATTGTGTCCTTGAGAAAGACACTTTATTGTACATTGTGTCCTTGAGAAAGACACTTTATTGTACATTGTGTCCTTGAGCAAGACACTTTATTGGACATTGTGTCCTTGAGAAAGACACTTTATTGTACATTGTGTCCTTGAGCAAGACACTTTATTGGACATTGTGTCCTTGAGAAAGACACTTTATTGTACATTGTGTCCTTGAGCAATACACTTTATTGTACATTGTGTCCTTGAGCAATACACTTTATTGTACAGTGCATCCTTGATCAATACACTTTATTGTACATTGTGTCCTTGAGAAAGACACTTTATTGGACATTGTGTCCTTGAGAAAGACACTTTATTGTACATTGTGTCCTTGAGAAAGACACTTTATTGTACATTGTGTCCTTGAGCAAGACACTTTATTGGACATTGTGTCCTTGAGAAAGACACTTTATTGTACATTGTGTCCTTGAGCAAGACACTTAATTGGACATTGTGTCCTTGAGAAAGACACTTTATTGTACATTGTGTCCTTGAGCAAGACACTTTATTGGACATTGTGTCCTTGAGAAAGACACTTTATTGTACATTGTGTCCTTGAGCAAGACACTTTATTGGACATTGTGTCCTTGAGAAAGACACTTTATTGTACATTGTGTCCTTGAGCAAGACACTTTATTGGACATTGTGTCCTTGAGCAAGACAATTTATTGGACATTGTGTCCTTGAGAAAGACACTTCATTGTACATTGTGTCCTTGAGCAAGACACTTTATTGGACATTGTGTCCTTGAGAAAGACACTTTATTGTACATTGTGTCCTTGAGCAAGACACTTTATTGGACATTGTGTCCTTGAGAAAGACACTTTATTGTACATTGTGTCCTTGAGCAAGACACTTTATTGGACATTGTGTCCTTGAGAAAGACACTTTATTGTACATTGTGTCCTTGAGCAAGACACTTTATTGGACATTGTGTCCTTGAGAAAGACACTTTATTGTACATTGTGTCCTTGAGCAAGACACTTTATTGGACATTGTGTCCTTGAGAAAGACACTTTATTGTACATTGTGTCCTTGAGCAAGACACTTTATTGGACATTGTGTCCTTGAGAAAGACACTTTATTGGACATTGTGTCCTTGAGCAAGACACTTTATTGGACATTGTGTCCTTGAGCAAGACACTTTATTGGACATTGTGTCCTTGAGAAAGACACTTTATTGTACATTGTGTCCTTGAGCAAGACACTTTATTGGACATTGTGTCCTTGAGAAAGACACTTTATTGTACATTGTGTCCTTGAGCAAGACACTTTATTGGACATTGTGTCCTTGAGCAAGACACTTTATTGGACATTGTGTCCTTGAGAAAGACACTTTATTGTACATTGTGTCCTTGAGCAAGACACTTTATTGTACATTGTGTCCTTGAGCAAGACACTTTATTGGACATTGTGTCCTTGAGCAAGACACTTTATTGGACATTGTGTCCTTGAGAAAGACACTTTATTGTACATTGTGTCCTTGAGCAAGACACTTTATTGGACATTGTGTCCTTGAGAAAGACACTTTATTGGACATTGTGTCCTTGAGCAAGACACTTTATTGGACATTGTGTCCTTGAGAAAGACACTTTATTGTACATTGTGTCCTTGAGCAAGACACTTTATTGGACATTGTGTCCTTGAGAAAGACACTTTATTGTACATTGTGTCCTTGAGCAAGACACTTTATTGTACATTGTGTCCTTGAGCAAGACACTTTATTGGACATTGTGTCCTTGAGAAAGACACTTTATTGTACATTGTGTCCTTGAGCAAGACACTTTATTGTACATTGTGTCCTTGAGCAAGACACTTTATTGGACATTGTGTCCTTGAGAAAGACACTTTATTGGACATTGTGTCCTTGAGCAAGACACTTTATTGGACATTGTGTCCTTGAGAAAGACACTTTATTGTACATTGTGTCCTTGAGCAAGACACTTTATTGGACATTGTGTCCTTGAGAAAGACACTTTATTGTACATTGTGTCCTTGAGCAAGACACTTTATTGTACATTGTGTCCTTGAGCAAGACACTTTATTGGACATTGTGTCCTTGAGAAAGACACTTTATTGTACATTGTGTCCTTGAGCAAGACACTTTATTGTACATTGTGTCCTTGAGCAAGACACTTTATTGGACATTGTGTCCTTGAGCAAGACACTTTATTGGACATTGTGTCCTTGAGAAAGACACTTTATTGTACATTGTGTCCTTGAGCAAGACACTTTATTGGACATTGTGTCCTTGAGCAAGACACTTTATTGGACATTGTGTCCTTGAGCAAGACACTTTATTGGACATTGTGTCCTTGAGAAAGACACTTTATTGTACATTGTGTCCTTGAGCAAGACACTTTATTGGACATTGTGTCCTTGAGAAAGACACTTTATTGTACATTGTGTCCTTGAGCAAGACACTTTATTGGACATTGTGTCCTTGAGCAAGACACTTTATTGGACATTGTGTCCTTGAGAAAGACACTTTATTGTACATTGTGTCCTTGAGCAATACACTTTATTGTACATTGTGTCCTTGAGAAAGACATTTTATTGTACATTGCATCCTTGAGCAATACACTTTATTGTACATTGTGTCCTTGAGCAAGACACTTTATTGGACATTGTGTCCTTGAGAAAGACACTTTATTGGACATTGTGTCCTTGAGCAAGACACTTTATTGGACATTGTGTCCTTGAGCAAGACACTTTATTGGACATTGTGTCCTTGAGAAAGACACTTTATTGTACATTGTGTCCTTGAGCAAGACACTTTATTGGACATTGTGTCCTTGAGAAAGACACTTTATTGTAAATTGTGTCCTTGAGCAAGACACTTTATTGGACATTGTGTCCTTGAGAAAGACACTTTATTGTACATTGTGTCCTTGAGCAAGACACTTTATTGGACATTGTGTCCTTGAGAAAGACACTTTATTGTACATTGTGTCCTTGAGCAAGACACTTTATTGGACATTGTGTCCTTGAGCAAGACACTTTATTGGACATTGTGTCCTTGAGAAAGACACTTTATTGTACATTGTGTCCTTGAGCAATACACTTTATTGTACATTGTGTCCTTGAGAAAGACACTTTATTGTACATTGTGTCCTTGAGAAAGACATTTTATTGTACATTGCATCCTTGAGCAATACACTTTATTGGACATTGTGTCCTTGAGAAAGACACTTTATTGTACATTGTGTCCTTGAGCAAGACACTTTATTGGACATTGTGTCCTTGAGCAATACATTTTATTGTACATTGTGTCCTTGAGCAATACACTTTATTGTACATTGTGTCCTTGAGCAATACACTTTATTGTACATTGTGTCCTTGAGAAAGACACTTTATTGTACATTGCATCCTTGATCAATACACTTTATTGTACATTGTGTCCTTGAGCAATACACTTTATTGGACATTGTGTCCTTGAGAAAGACACTTTATTGTACATTGTGTCCTTGAGCAAGACACTTTATTGTACATTCTGTCCTTGAGCAATACACTTTATTGTACATTGTGTCCTTGAGCAATACACTTTATTGTACATTGTGTCCTTGAGCAATACACTTTATTGTACATTGCATCCTTGATCAATACACTTTATTGTACATTGTGTCCTTGAGCAATACACTTTATTGTACATTGCATCCTTGAGCAATACACTTTATTGTACATTGTGTCCTTGAGCAAGACATTTTATTGTACATTGTGTCCTTGATCAATACACTTTATTGTACATTGTGACCTTGAGCAATACACTTTATTGTACATTGTGTCCTTGAGCAAGACACTTTATTGTACATTGCATCCTTGAGCAATACACTTTATTGTACATTGCATCCTTGATCAATACACTTTATTGTACATTGTGACCTTGAGCAATACACTTTATTGTACATTGTGTCCTTGAGCAAGACACTTTATTGTACATTGCATCCTTGAGCAATACACTTTATTGTACATTGCACACTTGAGAAAGACATTTTATTGTACATTGTGTCCTTGATCAATACACTTTATTGTACATTGCACACTTGAGAAAGACATTTTATTGTACATTGTGTCCTTGAGCAATACACTTTATTGTACATTGCACACTTGAGAAAGACATTTTATTGTACATTGTGTCCTTGAGAAAGACACTTTATTGTACATTGTGTCCTTGAGCAAGACACTTTATTGTACATTGCATCCTTGATCAATACACTTTATTGTACATTGCACACTTGAGAAAGACATTTTATTGTACATTGTGTCCTTGAGCAATACACTTTATTGTACATTGCACACTTGAGAAAGACATTTTATTGTACATTGTGTCCTTGATCAATACACTTTATTGTACATTGCACACTTGAGAAAGACATTTTATTGTACATTGTGTCCTTGATCAATACACTTTATTGTACATTGCACACTTGAGAAAGACATTTTATTGTACATTGTGTCCTTGATCAATACACTTTATTGTACATTGCACACTTGAGAAAGACATTTTATTGTACATTGTGTCCTTGATCAATACACTTTATTGTACATTGCACACTTGAGAAAGACATTTTATTGTACATTGTGTCCTTGAGAAAGACACTTTATTGTACATTGTGTCCTTGAGCAATACACTTTATTGTACATTGCATCCTTGATCAATACACTTTATTGCACATTGCATCCTTGATCAATACACTTTATTGTACATTGTGACCTTGAGCAATACACTTTATTGTACATTGTGTCCTTGAGCAATACACTTTATTGTACAGTGCACACTTGAGAAAGACATTTTATTGTACATTGCATCCTTGATCAATACACTTTATTGTACATTGCATCCTTGATCAATACACTTTATTGCACATTGCATCCTTGATCAATACACTTTATTGTACATTGTGACCTTGAGCAATACACTTTATTGTACATTGTGTCCTTGAGCAATACACTTTATTGTACATTGCACACTTGAGAAAGACACTTTATTGTACATTGCATCCTTGATCAATACACTTTATTGTACATTGTGTCCTTGAGCAATACACTTTATTGTACATTGTGTCCTTGAGCAATACACTTTATTGTACATTGTGTCCTTGAGCAATACACTTTATTGTACATTGCATCCTTGATCAATACACTTTATTGTACATTGTGTCCTTGAGCAATACACTTTATTGTACATTGCATCCTTGAGCAATACACTTTATTGTACATTGTGTCCTTGAGCAATACACTTTATTGTACATTGCATCCTTGATCAATACACTTTATTGTACATTGTGTCCTTGAGAAAGACACTTTATTGTACATTGTGTCCTTGAGCAATACACTTTATTGTACATTGTGTCCTTGAGAAAGACACTTTATTGTACATTGCATCCTTGATCAATACACTTTATTGTACATTGTGTCCTTGAGAAAGACACTTTATTGTACATTGTGTCCTTGAGCAATACACTTTATTGTACATTGTGTCCTTGAGCAATACACTTTATTGTACATTGTGTCCTTGAGAAAGACACTTTATTGTACATTGCATCCTTGATCAATACACTTTATTGTACATTGTGTCCTTGAGAAAGACACTTTATTGTACATTGTGTCCTTGAGCAATACACTTTATTGTACATTGTGTCCTTGAGCAATACACTTTATTGTACATTGCATCCTTGAGCAATACACTTTATTGTACATTGTGTCCTTGAGCAATACACTTTATTGTACATTGCATCCTTGATCAATACACTTTATTGTACATTGTGTCCTTGAGAAAGACACTTTATTGTACATTGTGTCCTTGAGCAATACACTTTATTGTACATTGTGTCCTTGAGAAAGACACTTTATTGTACATTGCATCCTTGATCAATACACTTTATTGTACATTGTGTCCTTGAGAAAGACACTTTATTGTACATTGTGTCCTTGAGCAATACACTTTATTGTACATTGTGTCCTTGAGCAATACACTTTATTGTACATTGTGTCCTTGAGAAAGACACTTTATTGTACATTGCATCCTTGATCAATACACTTTATTGTACATTGTGTCCTTGAGAAAGACACTTTATTGTACATTGTGTCCTTGAGCAATACACTTTATTGTACATTGTGTCCTTGAGCAATACACTTTATTGTACATTGCATCCTTGAGCAATACACTTTATTGTACATTGTGTCCTTGAGCAATACACTTTATTGTACATTGCATCCTTGAGCAATACACTTTATTGTACATTGTGTCCTTGAGCAATACACTTTATTGTACATTGTGTCCTTGAGCAAGACACTTTATTGGACATTGTGTCCTTGAGCAATACACTTTATTGTACATTGCATCCTTGAGCAATACACTTTATTGTACATTGTGTCCTTGAGCAATACACTTTATTGTACATTGCATCCTTGAGCAATACACTTTATTGTACATTGTGTCCTTGAGCAATACACTTTATTGTACATTGTGTCCTTGAGCAATACACTTTATTGTACATTGTGTCCTTGAGAAAGACACTTTATTGTACATTGTGTCCTTGAGCAAGACACTTTATTGTACATTGTGTCCTTGAGAAAGACACTTTATTGTACATTGTGTCCTTGAGCAATACACTTTATTGTACATTGTGTCCTTGAGCAATACACTTTATTGTACATTGTGTCCTTGAGCAATACACTTTATTGTACATTGTGTCCTTGAGAAAGACACTTTATTGTACATTGTGTCCTTGAGCAAGACACTTTATTGTACATTGTGTCCTTGAGAAAGACACTTTATTGTACATTGTGTCCTTGAGCAATACACTTTATTGTACATTGTGTCCTTGAGCAATACACTTTATTGTACATTGTGTCCTTGAGCAAGACACTTTATTGTACATTGTGTCCTTGAGAAAGACACTTTATTGTACATTGTGTCCTTGAGCAATACACTTTATTGTACATTGTGTCCTTGAGCAATACACTTTATTGTACATTGTGTCCTTGAGCAATACACTTTATTGTACATTGCATCCTTGAGCAATACACTTTATTGTACATTGTGTCCTTGAGCAATACACTTTATTGTACATTGTGTCCTTGAGCAATACACTTTATTGTACATTGTGTCCTTGAGCAATACACTTTATTGTACATTGTGTCCTTGAGAAAGACACTTTATTGTACATTGTGTCCTTGAGAAAGACACTTTATTGTACATTGTGTCCTTGAGCAATACACTTTATTGTACATTGCATCCTTGAGCAATACACTTTATTGTACATTGTGTCCTTGAGCAATACACTTTATTGTACATTGTGTCCTTGAGCAATACACTTTATTGTACATTGTGTCCTTGAGAAAGACACTTTATTGTACATTGTGTCCTTGAGCAATACACTTTATTGTACATTGCATCCTTGAGCAATACACTTTATTGTACATTGTGTCCTTGAGCAATACACTTTATTGTACATTGTGTCCTTGAGCAATACACTTTATTGTACATTGTGTCCTTGAGAAAGACACTTTATTGTACATTGTGTCCTTGAGCAATACACTTTATTGTACATTGCATCCTTGAGCAATACACTTTATTGTACATTGTGTCCTTGAGCAATACACTTTATTGTACATTGTGTCCTTGAGCAATACACTTTATTGTACATTGTGTCCTTGAGCAATACACTTTATTGTACATTGTGTCCTTGAGCAATACACTTTATTGTACATTGTGTCCTTGAGCAATACACTTTATTGTACATTGTGTCCTTGAGCAATACACTTTATTGTACATTGTGTCCTTGAGCAATACACTTTATTGTACATTGTGTCCTTGAGAAAGACACTTTATTGTACATTGTGTCCTTGAGCAATACACTTTATTGTACATTGTGTCCTTGAGCAATACACTTTATTGTACATTGTGTCCTTGAGAAAGACACTTTATTGTACATTGTGTCCTTGAGCAAGACACTTTATTGTACATTGTGTCCTTGAGAAAGACACTTTATTGTACATTGTGTCCTTGAGCAATACACTTTATTGTACATTGTGTCCTTGAGCAATACACTTTATTGTACATTGTGTCCTTGAGCAATACACTTTATTGTACATTGTGTCCTTGAGCAATACACTTTATTGTACATTGCATCCTTGAGCAATACACTTTATTGTACATTGTGTCCTTGAGCAATACACTTTATTGTACATTGTGTCCTTGAGCAATACACTTTATTGTACATTGTGTCCTTGAGCAATACACTTTATTGTACATTGTGTCCTTGAGCAATACACTTTATTGTACATTGTGTCCTTGAGCAATACACTTTATTGTACATTGTGTCCTTGAGCAATACACTTTATTGTACATTGCATCCTTGAGCAATACACTTTATTGTACATTGCATCCTTGAGCAATACACTTTATTGTACATTGCATCCTTGAGCAATACACTTTATTGTACATTGTGTCCTTGAGCAATACACTTTATTGTACATTGTGTCCTTGAGCAATACACTTTATTGTACATTGTGTCCTTGAGCAATACACTTTATTGTACATTGTGTCCTTGAGCAATACACTTTATTGTACATTGTGTCCTTGAGAAAGACACTTTATTGTACATTGTGTCCTTGAGCAATACACTTTATTGTACATTGTGTCCTTGAGCAATACACTTTATTGTACATTGTGTCCTTGAGAAAGACACTTTATTGTACATTGTGTCCTTGAGCAATACACTTTATTGTACATTGCATCCTTGAGCAATACACTTTATTGTACATTGTGTCCTTGAGCAATACACTTTATTGTACATTGTGTCCTTGAGAAAGACACTTTATTGTACATTGTGTCCTTGAGCAATACACTTTATTGTACATTGTGTCCTTGAGCAATACACTTTATTGTACATTGCATCCTTGAGCAATACACTTTATTGTACATTGCATCCTTGAGCAATACACTTTATTGTACATTGTGTCCTTGAGCAATACACTTTATTGTACATTGTGTCCTTGAGAAAGACACTTTATTGTACATTGTGTCCTTGAGCAATACACTTTATTGTACATTGTGTCCTTGAGCAATACACTTTATTGTACATTGTGTCCTTGAGAAAGACACTTTATTGTACATTGTGTCCTTGAGCAATACACTTTATTGTACATTGCATCCTTGAGCAATACACTTTATTGTACATTGTGTCCTTGAGCAATACACTTTATTGTACATTGTGTCCTTGAGAAAGACACTTTATTGTACATTGTGTCCTTGAGCAATACACTTTATTGTACATTGTGTCCTTGAGCAATACACTTTATTGTACATTGTGTCCTTGAGCAATACACTTTATTGTACATTGTGTCCTTGAGAAAGACACTTTATTGTACATTGTGTCCTTGAGCAATACACTTTATTGTACATTGTGTCCTTGAGCAATACACTTTATTGTACATTGTGTCCTTGAGAAAGACACTTTATTGTACATTGTGTCCTTGAGCAATACACTTTATTGTACATTGCATCCTTGAGCAATACACTTTATTGTACATTGTGTCCTTGAGCAATACACTTTATTGTACATTGTGTCCTTGAGAAAGACACTTTATTGTACATTGTGTCCTTGAGCAATACACTTTATTGTACATTGCATCCTTGAGCAATACACTTTATTGTACATTGTGTCCTTGAGCAATACACTTTATTGTTCATTGTGTCCTTGAGCAATACACTTTATTGTACATTGTGTCCTTGAGCAATACACTTTATTGTACATTGTGTCCTTGAGAAAGACACTTTATTGTACATTGTGTCCTTGAGCAATACACTTTATTGTACATTGCATCCTTGAGCAATACACTTTATTGTACATTGTGTCCTTGAGCAATACACTTTATTGTACATTGTGTCCTTGAGCAATACACTTTATTGTACATTGTGTCCTTGAGAAAGACACTTTATTGTACATTGTGTCCTTGAGCAAGACACTTTATTGTACATTGTGTCCTTGAGCAAGACACTTTATTGTACATTGTGTCCTTGAGCAATACACTTTATTGTACATTGTGTCCTTGAGCAAGACACTTTATTGTACATTGTGTCCTTGAGCAAGACACTTTATTGTACATTGTGTCCTTGAGCAATACACTTTATTGTACATTGTGTCCTTGAGCAATACACTTTATTGTACATTGCATCCTTGAGCAAGACACTTTATTGTACATTGTGTCCTTGAGCAATACACTTTATTGTACATTGTGTCCTTGAGCAATACACTTTATTGTACATTGCATCCTTGAGCAAGACACTTTATTGTACATTGTGTCCTTGAGAAAGACACTTTATTGTACATTGTGTCCTTGAGCAAGACACTTTATTGTACATTGTGTCCTTGAGCAATACACTTTATTGTACATTGCATCCTTGAGCAAGACACTTTATTGTACATTGTGTCCTTGAGCAATACACTTTATTGTACATTGTGTCCTTGAGCAATACACTTTATTGTACATTGCATCCTTGAGCAAGACACTTTATTGTACATTGTGTCCTTGAGAAAGACACTTTATTGTACATTGTGTCCTTGAGCAAGACACTTTATTGTACATTGTGTCCTTGAGCAAGACACTTTATTGTACATTGTGTCCTTGAGCAATACACTTTATTGTACATTGTGTCCTTGAGCAATACACTTTATTGTACATTGTGTCCTTGAGCAATACACTTTATTGTACATTGTGTCCTTGAGCAATACACTTTATTGTACATTGTGTCCTTGAGAAAGACACTTTATTGTACATTGTGTCCTTGAGCAAGACACTTTATTGTACATTGCATCCTTGAGCAATACACTTTATTGTACATTGTGTCCTTCAGCAATACACTTTATAGTACATTGTGTCCTTGAGCAATACACTTTATTGTACATTGTGTCCTTGAGCAATACACTTTATTGTACATTGCATCCTTGAGCAATACACTTTATTGTACATTGTGTCCTTGAGCAATACACTTTATTGTACATTGTGTCCTTGAGCAATACACTTTATTGTACATTGTGTCCTTGAGCAATACATTTTATTGTACATTGTGTCCTTGAGCAAGACACTTTATTGTACATTGTGACCTTGAGCAATACACTTTATTGTACATTGTGTCCTTGAGCAATACACTTTATTGTACATTGTGTCCTTGAGCAATACACTTTATTGTACATTGTGTCCTTGAGCAATACACTTTATTGTACATTGTGTCCTTGAGCAAGACACTTTATTGTACATTGTGTCCTTGAGCAATACACTTTATTGTACATTGTGTCCTTGAGCAATACACTTTATTGTACATTGTGTCCTTGAGCAATACACTTTATTGCACATTGCACCCTTGAGAAAGACATTTTATTGTACATTGTGTCCTTGAGCAAGACACTTTATTGTACATTGTGTCCTTGAGCAATACACTTTATTGTACATTGTGTCCTTGAGCAATACACTTTATTGCACATTGCACCCTTGAGAAAGACATTTTATTGTACATTGTGTCCTTGAGCAAGACACTTTATTGTACATTGTGTCCTTGAGCAATACACTTTATTGTACATTGTGTCCTTGAGCAATACACTTTATTGTACATTGTGTCCTTGAGCAATACACTTTATTGCACATTGCACCCTTGAGAAAGACATTTTATTGTACATTGCATCCTTGAGCAAGACACTTTATTGTACATTGTGTCCTTGAGCAATACACTTTATTGTACATTGTGTCCTTGAGCAATACACTTTATTGTACATTGTGTCCTTGAGCAATACACTTTATTGTACATTGTGTCCTTGAGCAATACACTTTATTGTACATTGTGTCCTTGAGCAATACACTTTATTGTACATTGTGTCCTTGAGCAATACACTTTATTGTACATTGTGTCCTTGAGCAATACACTTTATTGTACATTGTGTCCTTGAGCAATACACTTTATTGCACATTGCACCCTTGAGAAAGACATTTTATTGTACATTGTGTCCTTGAGCAAGACACTTTATTGTACATTGTGTCCTTGAGCAATACACTTTATTGTACATTGTGTCCTTGAGCAATACACTTTATTGTACATTGTGTCCTTGAGCAATACACTTTATTGTACATTGCATCCTTGAGCAATACACTTTATTGTACATTGTGTCCTTGAGCAATACACTTTATTGTACATTGTGTCCTTGAGCAAGATACTTTATTATACATTGTGTCCTTGAGCAATACACTTTATTGTACATTGCGTCCTTGAGCAATACACTTTATTGTACATTGTGTCCTTGAGCAATACACTTTATTGCACATTGCACCCTTGAGAAAGACATTTTATTGTACATTGCATCCTTGAGCAATACACTTTATTGTACATTGTGTCCTTGAGCAATACACTTTATTGTACATTGTGTCCTTGAGCAATACACTTTATTGCACATTGCACGCTTGAGAAAGACATTTTATTGTACATTGTGTTTTTGAGCAAGACACTTTATTGTACATTGTGTCCTTGAGCAAGATACTTTATTATACATTGTGTCCTTGAGCAAGACACTTTATTGTACATTGTGTCCTTGAGCAAGATACTTTATTATACATTGTGTCCTTGAGCAATACACTTTATTGTACATTGCGTCCTTGAGCAATACACTTTATTGTACATTGTGTCCTTGAGCAATACACTTTATTGCACATTGCACCCTTGAGAAAGACATTTTATTGTACATTGCATCCTTGAGCAATACACTTTATTGTACATTGTGTCCTTGAGCAATACACTTTATTGTACATTGTGTCCTTGAGCAATACACTTTATTGCACATTGCACCCTTGAGAAAGACATTTTATTGTACATTGTGTCCTTGAGCAATACACTTTATTGTACATTGTGTCCTTGAGCAATACACTTTATTGTACATTGTGTCCTTGAGCAAGACACTTTATTGTACATTGCACCCTTGAGCAATACACTTTATTGTACATTGTGTCCTTGAGCAATACACTTTATTGTACATTGCACCCTTGAGCAATACACTTTATTGTACATTGTGTCCTTGAGCAATACACTTTATTGTACATTGCACCCTTGCGAAAGACATTTTATTGTACATTGCATCCTTGAGCAATACACTTTATTGTACATTGTGTCCTTGAGCACTACACTTTATTGTACATTGTGTCCTTGATCAAGACACTTTATTGTACATTGTGTCCTTGAGCAATACAGTTTATTGTACATTGTGTCCTTGAGCAATACACTTTATTGTACATTGCACCCTTGCGAAAGACATTTTATTGTACATTGCATCCTTGAGCAATACACTTTATTGTACATTGTGTCCTTGAGCACTACACTTTATTGTACATTGTGTCCTTGAGCAATACACTTTATTGTACATTGTGTCCTTGAGCAATACACTTTATTGTACATTGTGTCCTTGAGCAATACACTTTATTGCACATTGCACCCTTGAGAAAGACATTTTATTGTACATTGCATCCTTGAGCAATACACTTTATTGTACATTGTGTCCTTGAGCAATACACTTTATTGTACATTGTGTCCTTGAGCAATACACTTTATTGCACATTGCACCCTTGAGAAAGACATTTTATTGTACATTGTGTCCTTGAGCAAGACACTTTATTGTACATTGTGTCCTTGAGCAATACACTTTATTGTACATTGTGTCCTTGAGCAATACACTTTATTGTACATTGTGTCCTTGAGCAATACACTTTATTTCACATTGCACCCTTGAGAAAGACATTTTATTGTACATTGCATCCTTGAGCAAGACACTTTATTGTACATTGTGTCCTTGAGCAATACACTTTATTGTACATTGTGTCCTTGAGAAAGACACTTTATTGTACATTGCATCCTTGAGCAAGACACTTTATTGTACATTGTGTCCTTGAGCAATACACTTTATTGTACATTGTGTCCTTGAGCAATACACTTTATTGTACATTGTGTCCTTGAGCAATACACTTTATTTCACATTGCACCCTTGAGAAAGACATTTTATTGTACATTGCATCCTTGAGCAAGACACTTTATTGTACATTGTGTCCTTGAGCAATACACTTTATTGTACATTGTGTCCTTGAGAAAGACACTTTATTGTACATTGCATCCTTGAGCAAGACACTTTATTGTACATTGTGTCCTTGAGCAATACACTTTATTGTACATTGTGTCCTTGAGCAATACACTTTATTGTACATTGTGTCCTTGAGAAAGACACTTTATTGTACATTGTGTCCTTGAGCAATACACTTTATTGTACATTGTGTCCTTGAGCAATACACTTTATTGTACATTGCATCCTTGAGCAATACACTTTATTGTACATTGTGTCCTTGAGCAATACACTTTATTGTACATTGCATCCTTGAGCAATACACTTTATTGTACATTGTGTCCTTGAGCAATACACTTTATTGTACATTGCATCCTTGAGCAATACACTTTATTGTACATTGTGTCCTTGAGCAATACACTTTATTGTACATTGCATCCTTGAGCAATACACTTTATTGTACATTGTGTCCTTGAGCAATACACTTTATTGTACATTGCATCCTTGAGCAATACACTTTATTGTACATTGTGACCTTGAGCAATACACTTTATTGTACATTGTGTCCTTGAGCAATACACTTTATTGTACATTGTGTCCTTGAGCAATACACTTTATTGTACATTGTGTCCTTGAGCAATACACTTTATTGTACATTGCATCCTTGAGCAATACACTTTATTGTACATTGTGTCCTTGAGCAATACACTTTATTGTACATTGTGTCCTTGAGCAATACACTTTATTGTACATTGTGTCCTTGAGAAAGACACTTTATTGTACATTGTGTCCTTGAGCAATACACTTTATTGTACATTGTGTCCTTGAGCAATACACTTTATTGTACATTGTGTCCTTGAGCAATACACTTTATTGTACATTGTGTCCTTGAGCAATACACTTTATTGTACATTGTGTCCTTGAGAAAGACACTTTATTGTACATTGTGTCCTTGAGCAATACACTTTATTGTACATTGTGTCCTTGAGCAATACACTTTATTGTACATTGCATCCTTGAGCAATACACTTTATTGTACATTGTGTCCTTGAGCAATACACTTTATTGTACATTGCATCCTTGAGCAATACACTTTATTGTACATTGTGTCCTTGAGCAATACACTTTATTGTACATTGCATCCTTGAGCAATACACTTTATTGTACATTGTGACCTTGAGCAATACACTTTATTGTACATTGTGTCCTTGAGCAATACACTTTATTGTACATTGCATCCTTGAGCAATACACTTTATTGTACATTGTGTCCTTGAGCAATACACTTTATTGTACATTGTGTCCTTGAGCAATACACTTTATTGTACATTGTGTCCTTGAGAAAGACACTTTATTGTACATTGTGTCCTTGAGCAATACACTTTATTGTACATTGTGTCCTTGAGCAATACACTTTATTGTACATTGTGTCCTTGAGCAATACACTTTATTGTACATTGCATCCTTGAGCAATACACTTTATTGTACATTGTGTCCTTGAGCAATACACTTTATTGTACATTGTGTCCTTGAGCAATACACTTTATTGTACATTGTGTCCTTGAGAAAGACACTTTATTGTACATTGTGTCCTTGAGCAATACACTTTATTGTACATTGTGTCCTTGAGCAATACACTTTATTGTACATTGTGTCCTTGAGCAATACACTTTATTGTACATTGTGTCCTTGAGCAATACACTTTATTGTACATTGTGTCCTTGAGAAAGACACTTTATTGTACATTGCATCCTTGAGCAATACACTTTATTGTACATTGTGTCCTTGAGCAATACACTTTATTGTACATTGTGTCCTTGAGAAAGACACTTTATTGTACATTGCATCCTTGAGCAATACACTTTATTGTACATTGTGTCCTTGAGCAATACACTTTATTGTACATTGTGTCCTTGAGCAATACACTTTATTGTACATTGTGTCCTTGAGCAATACACTTTATTGTACATTGTGTCCTTGAGCAATACACTTTATTGTACATTGTGTCCTTGAGAAAGACACTTTATTGTACATTGTGTCCTTGAGCAATACACTTTATTGTACATTGTGTCCTTGAGCAATACACTTTATTGTACATTGTGTCCTTGAGCAATACACTTTATTGTACATTGCATCCTTGAGCAATACACTTTATTGTACATTGTGTCCTTGAGCAATACACTTTATTGTACATTGTGTCCTTGAGCAATACACTTTATTGTACATTGTGTCCTTGAGCAATACACTTTATTGTACATTGTGTCCTTGAGCAATACACTTTATTGTACATTGCATCCTTGAGCAATACACTTTATTGTACATTGTGTCCTTGAGCAATACACTTTATTGTACATTGCATCCTTGAGCAATACACTTTATTGTACGTTGTGTCCTTGAGCAATACACTTTATTGTACATTGTGTCCTTGATCAATACACTTTATTGTACATTGTGTCCTTGAGCAATACACTTTATTGTACATTGTGTCCTTGAGCAATACACTTTATTGTACATTGTGTCCTTGAGCAATACACTTTATTGTACATTGCACCCTTGAGAAAGACACTTTATTGTACATTGTGTCCTTGAGCAATACACTTTATTGTACATTGCATCCTTGAGCAATACACTTTATTGTACATTGTGTCCTTGAGCAATACACTTTATTGTACATTGCACCCTTGAGAAAGACACTTTATTGTACATTGTGTCCTTGAGCAATACACTTTATTGTACATTGTGTCCTTGAGCAATACACTTTATTGTACATTGCATCCTTGAGCAATACACTTTATTGTACGTTGTGTCCTTGAGCAATACACTTTATTGTACATTGTGTCCTTGATCAATACACTTTATTGTACATTGTGTCCTTGAGCAATACACTTTATTGTACATTGTGTCCTTGAGCAATACACTTTATTGTACATTGTGTCCTTGAGCAATACACTTTATTGTACATTGCACCCTTGAGAAAGACACTTTATTGTACATTGTGTCCTTGAGCAATACACTTTATTGTACATTGCATCCTTGAGCAATACACTTTATTGTACATTGTGTCCTTGAGCAATACACTTTATTGTACATTGCACCCTTGAGAAAGACACTTTATTGTACATTGTGTCCTTGAGCAATACACTTTATTGTACATTGCATCCTTGAGCAATACACTTTATTGTACGTTGTGTCCTTGAGCAATACACTTTATTGTACATTGTGTCCTTGATCAATACACTTTATTGTACATTGTGTCCTTGAGCAATACACTTTATTGTACATTGTGTCCTTGAGCAATACACTTTATTGTACATTGTGTCCTTGAGCAATACACTTTATTGTACATTGCACCCTTGAGAAAGACACTTTATTGTACATTGTGTCCTTGAGCAATACACTTTATTGTACATTGCATCCTTGAGCAATACACTTTATTGTACATTGTGTCCTTGAGCAATACACTTTATTGTACATTGCATCCTTGAGCAATACACTTTATTGTACGTTGTGTCCTTGAGCAATACACTTTATTGTACATTGTGTCCTTGATCAATACACTTTATTGTACATTGTGTCCTTGAGCAATACACTTTATTGTACATTGTGTCCTTGAGCAATACACTTTATTGTACATTGTGTCCTTGAGCAATACACTTTATTGTACATTGCACCCTTGAGAAAGACACTTTATTGTACATTGTGTCCTTGAGCAATACACTTTATTGTACATTGTGTCCTTGAGCAATACACTTTATTGTACATTGTGTCCTTGAGCAATACACTTTATTGTACATTGTGTCCTTGAGCAATACACTTTATTGTACATTGCACCCTTGAGAAAGACACTTTATTGTACATTGTGTCCTTGAGCAATACACTTTATTGTACATTGCACCCTTGAGAAAGACATTTTATTGTACATTGTGTCCTTGAGAAAGACATTTTATTGTACATTGCATCCTTGAGCAATACACTTTATTGTACATTGTGTCCTTGAGAAATACACTTTATTGCACATTGTGTCCTTGAGCAATACACTTTATTGTACATTGCATCCTTGAGCAATACACTTTATTGTACATTGCATCCTTGAGCAATACACTTTATTGTACATTGTGTCCTTGAGAAAGACACTTTATCATACATTGTGTCCTTGAGCAATACACTTTATTGTACATTGTATCCTTGAGCAATACACTTTATTGTACATTGCATCCTTGAGCAATACACTTTATTGTACATTGCATCCTTGAGCAATACACTTTATTGTACATTGTGTCCTTGAGAAAGACACTTTATCATACATTGTGTCCTTGAGCAATACACTTTATTGTACATTGTGTCCTTGAGCAATACACTTTATTGTACATTGCATCCTTGAGCAATACACTTTATTGTACATTGTGTCCTTGAGAAAGACACTTTATCATACATTGTGTCCTTGAGCAATACACTTTATTGTACATTGTGTCCTTGAGCAATACACTTTATTGTACATTGCATCCTTGAGCAATACACTTTATTGTACATTGTGTCCTTGAGAAAGACACTTTATCATACATTGTGTCCTTGAGCAATACACTTTATTGTACATTGTATCCTTGAGCAATACACTTTATTGTACATTGCATCCTTGAGCAATACACTTTATTGTACATTGTGTCCTTGAGAAAGACACTTTATCATACATTGTGTCCTTGAGCAATACACTTTATTGTACATTGCATCCTTGAGCAATACACTTTATTGTACATTGCATCCTTGAGAAAGACACTTTATTGTACATTGTGTCCTTGAGCAATACACTTTATTGTACATTGCATCCTTGAGCAATACACTTTATTGTACATTGTGTCCTTGAGAAAGACACTTTATTGTACATTGTGTCCTTGAGCAATACACTTTATTGTACATTGTATCCTTGAGAAAGACACTTTATTGTACATTGTGTCCTTGAGCAATACACTTTATTGTACATTGTATCCTTGAGCAATACACTTTATTGTACATTGTGTCCTTGAGCAATACACTTTATTGTACATTGTGTCCTTGAGCAATACACTTTATTGTACATTGTATCCTTGAGCAATACACTTTATTGTACATTGTGTCCTTGAGAAAGACACTTTATTGTACATTGTATCCTTGAGCAATACACTTTATTGTACATTGCATCCTTGAGCAAGACACTTTATTGTACATTGTGTCCTTGAGAAAGACACTTTATCATACATTGTGTCCTTGAGCAATACACTTTATTGTACATTGTGTCCTTGAGCAATACACTTTATTGTACATTGTGTCCTTGAGCAATACACTTTATTGTACATTGTGTCCTTGAGCAATACACTTTATTGTACATTGTGTCCTTGAGCAATACACTTTATTGTACATTGTGTCCTTGAGCAATACACTTTATTGTACATTGTGTCCTTGAGCAATACACTTTATTGTACATTGTGTCCTTGAGCAATACACTTTATTGTACATTGTGTCCTTGAGCAATACACTTTATTGTACATTGTGTCCTTGAGCAATACACTTTATTGTACATTGTGTCCTTGAGCAATACACTTTATTGTACATTGTGTCCTTGAGCAATACACTTTATTGTACATTGTGTCCTTGAGCAATACACTTTATTGTACATTGTATCCTTGAGCAATACACTTTATTGTACATTGTGTCCTTGAGCAATACACTTTATTGTACATTGTGTCCTTGAGCAATACACTTTATTGTACATTGTGTCCTTGAGCAATACACTTTATTGTACATTGTGTCCTTGAGCAATACACTTTATTGTACATTGTGTCCTTGAGCAATACACTTTATTGTACATTGTGTCCTTGAGCAATACACTTTATTGTACATTGTATCCTTGAGCAATACACTTTATTGTACATTGTGTCCTTGAGCAATACACTTTATTGTACATTGTGTCCTTGAGCAATACACTTTATTGTACATTGTGTCCTTGAGCAATACACTTTATTGTACATTGTATCCTTGAGCAATACACTTTATTGCACATTGCACCCTTGAGAAAGACACTTTATTGTACATTGTGTCCTTGAGCAATACACTTTATTGTACATTGTGTCCTTGAGCAATACACTTTATTGTACATTGTGTCCTTGAGCAATACACTTTATTGTACATTGTATCCTTGAGCAATACACTTTATTGTACATTGTGTCCTTGAGCAATACACTTTATTGTACATTGTATCCTTGAGCAATACACTTTATTGTACATTGTGTCCTTGAGCAATACACTTTATTGTACATTGTGTCCTTGAGCAATACACTTTATTGTACATTGCATCCTTGAGCAATACACTTTATTGTACATTGCATCCTTGAGCAATACACTTTATTGTACATTGTGTCCTTGAGCAATATACTTTATTGGACATTGTGTCCTTGAGAAAGACACTTTATTGTACATTGCATCCTTGAGAAAGACACTTTATTGTACATTGCATCCTTGAGCAATACACTTTATTGTACATTGTGTCCTTGAGCAATACACTTTATTGTACATTGTATCCTTGAGCAATACACTTTATTGTACATTGTGTCCTTGAGCAATACACTTTATTGTACATTGTGTCCTTGAGCAATACACTTTATTGTACATTGCATCCTTGAGCAATACACTTTATTGTACATTGCATCCTTGAGCAATACACTTTATTGTACATTGTGTCCTTGAGCAATACACTTTATTGGACATTGTGTCCTTGAGAAAGACACTTTATTGTACATTGCATCCTTGAGAAAGACACTTTATTGGACATTGTGTCCTTGAGCAATACACTTTATTGTACATTGTATCCTTGAGCAATACACTTTATTGTACATTGTATCCTTGAGCAATACACTTTATTGTACATTGTGTCCTTGAGCAATACACTTTATTGTACATTGTATCCTTGAGCAATACACTTTATTGTACATTGTGTCCTTGAGCAATACACTTTATTGCACATTGCATCCTTGATCAAGACACTTTATTGTACATTGTGTCCTTGAGCAAGCCACTTTATTGTACATTGTGTCCTTGAGCAATACACTTTATTGTACATTGTATCCTTGAGCAATACACTTTATTGTACATTGTATCCTTGAGCAATACACTTTATTGTACATTGTGTCCTTGAGCAATACACTTTATTGCACATTGCATCCTTGATCAAGACACTTTATTGTACATTGTGTCCTTGAGCAATACACTTTATTGTACATTGTATCCTTGAGCAATACACTTTATTGTACATTGTGTCCTTGAGCAATACACTTTATTGCACATTGCATCCTTGATCAAGACACTTTATTGTACATTGTGTCCTTGAGCAAGCCACTTTATTGTACATTGTGTCCTTGAGCAATACACTTTATTGTACATTGTATCCTTGAGCAATACACTTTATTGTACATTGTATCCTTGAGCAATACACTTTATTGTACATTGTATCCTTGAGCAATACACTTTATTGTACATTGTGTCCTTGAGCAATACACTTTATTGTACATTGTATCCTTGAGCAATACACTTTATTGTACATTGTGTCCTTGAGCAATACACTTTATTGCACATTGCATCCTTGATCAAGACACTTTATTGTACATTGTGTCCTTGAGCAAGCCACTTTATTGTACATTGTGTCCTTGAGCAAGACACTTTATTGTACATTGTGTCCTTGAGCAATACACTTTATTGTACATTGTGTCCTTGAGCAATACACTTTATTGTACATTGTAAAGACTTTCGGAAACATTTTTTTATTTCCGAGTTGCTGAAGCATGGAACAAACTACCTGCATCAGTTATTAGTCATCAGGACACTGCATCTTTCAAAACTTCCATGCTTCCTGAAATTTGCTAACACTACACCTTATATTCCCCCTCCATACACACACACACACACATGTATCTGTGTGTTTGTGTGTATATCATGACTGATACACTGTTCACTTTCCTGACATGTGTACATTATTCTATGTACTATACATGCACCTTTGATGAGTTGTAGTGCACCTGAACACTATACACAATAATTTTCATTATTATATATAAATAAATAAACAAATGAATAAATAAATAGATAAATAAATAAATTAATTAATAAAACAATGCATACTAGTCAGTTGGGTGTTATTTTGAGGGATGAAATAAATTTATTAGTAGCAATATGTTGTGAGAAACAAGAAGCGAGTGAAAATGTATGAATGGATTTAGTCTTAACTCCAACCCTAACCACACTCTACCATTGCAATACAAGTTTTACTATGAAGGATTTGGGAGAATAAAAATTGGTAAATAGATAACACATGAAGAAAGAAATGCAATTTTGAGGGCAGAGGAATTGATTCATTGCTCTATTTGTCACAGGTGATGTGCTTGTTGTCATTTTACTATCTCCCTATTTTTGTCTCTCTCTTTATCTGGATCTCTCTCAACTCCTTTTTACATATCTTTCCCTCACTTCCTCTGTCTCTCTCTCGCTCTCTCTCTCTCTGTCTCTCTCTTGCTTTATATATATATAAATATATATATATAAATAGTTCAAGAAAAACAACATGCACGCAGAGATGCAATACATATATATATATATATATCACCTTGATCACCTTGACCGACCAGTCTGTCGGGCGCCGATTGGTACCGCTGGTCACAGCACGTCGTGCTGTTTTAGCCATAAGATAACGCCATCCCACTGGCTGGGCGGGCAGGCCGGTACTCATTTCTACAGCTGAGTAAACTGGAGCAACGTGAAATAAAGTGTCTTGCACAAGGAAACAACACATCACCCGGTCCGAGAATTGAACTCACAACCTTTCGATTGCAAGCCCAATGCTCTAACCACTAAGCCATGTGCCTTCACATATATATATATATATTTCCGTGGGTACTTAATACCTACTGGAATATCTATATCATTTATTTGAATTCTCCTTAATGTAGAGAAAAAAATGTTGTATCATGCTGTTATTTCTAGTAACATGAAATATCAACGAATCTATAATTCCTGCTTTTTCTTACGGCCTATTTGTGTGTGGGTCATTTAATGGCTTGATTTCATACACCAGGCAGAAAGCAATACATCGACTTCTACTTGGATTTATGTCTAGTAGATTTGGAAAAGCTATCTGAAGAGCTGTATCTTTCCATTGGAAATTCTCTGAATTTCCAATCTTTTGATCAGCGAAACCGTCGGTCATGGCATTAGAAGATGTAAATATTTAAATCGTATTTTAATTTATTTAAAACATTGTTTAATGTTTACTTGTGCCGCTCATTTATATATATATATATATATATATATATATATATAAGTTGAAAAAAATGAAAACGAAATTTCATTTCTCACTCTTAGTATGGCACTTACTTAAATGTAAGTATGTATGTATACGTACATACATATATGTATACAGACGTACAGTAGCATGCATATATATATATATATATATATATACATACAGGTACACATACGGTATGCCTGACCGATTTAACTCACTCAATATGCAAATTAGGCTGCTCAGCCGTTAATTTTCATAAGGAAAGTATATACTTTCGAACGTTCAACTATTTGGCAGATGGGTATACGGTGCTGATGATAGCTAACAAGCTTGAAACTAGTACATCGTTCCTGTGTCAGTATTGAACAAAAAGGTGACGTGGTTGCCTTAACACCGTATGGCATAAATTCAGGCTGTTCAGTTTGTTTACAAACGAACAAAGCGGCGTTATAATAAGCGTCCGCTAAACTGATGCGTGCATATATGTATGTGTACCTGTATGTATATATATATATATATATATATGTATATATATATATATATATATGCATGCTACTGTATGTCTGTATACATATATGTATGTACGTATACATACATACTTACATATATATATGTATATATATATATATATGTAGAAGTTGTATTTAATTTGTTGGAATTCCGACAAACATAAATGTTTATAACTGATTTAGAGCACTCAACAAGTTACTGGAGTAAATATTCAATGATATTAAATAAATGGAAACTATATTTATAAAACCATATTTATTTTATTATATATATTTCAAGGGCAACCAAGCAAATCTTGGTGCGCTTTCATCAGTGAATTTCCGACCGATAAGGTTCATGGGTACGTCTTTATTTATAAAACAAACTTTGTATTTTATCTGATGAAAGCACACCAAGGTTTGCTTGGTTGCCCTTGAAATATATATAATAAAATAAATATGGTTTTATAAATATAGTTTCCATTTATTTAATATCATGGAATATATATAGAGGCACATGTCTTAGTGGTTAGAGCATTGGCCTTGCAATAGAAAGGTTGTGAGTTCAATTCTCAGACCGGGTGATGTGTTGGTTCCTTGAGCAAGACACTTTATTTCACATTGCTCCAGTTTACTCAGCTGTAGAAATGAGATGAATGGGACTGGGATCCATATCATTCCACTGCAAAGTGGTCGTGGAGGTGCCATGGCAAAAAAGCACCCAGCACTCACTGTAAATGAGGTTGGTGTTAGGAAGGGCATCCAGCTGTAGAAATCAAGCCAGAATCAGTTCCTTGCAAGCAGGGAAAAGCGGACGTAAAATGATGATGATGATGATGATGATGATGATGATGATGATATATATATATATATGTGTGTGTGTGTGTGTGTGTGTGTGTGTGTGTGTTCATCAATCTCTCTCTCCTCTCTTTCTCTCTCTCTATATATATAAATAGTTCAAGAAAAACAAGACACACACAGAGATGTAACACAGTTTTATATATACACATGTGTATGTGTGTATGTGTGCATCTCACTCTCTCTCTCTCTCTTCATCTTTCTCTGTTTGTCTTAGCTCTCTCTCTCTCTCTACATCATTCTCTCTATCTATTTCTAAGATGCCATGTGATAAGGAGAAAGCAGGTGCAGTGAAATAATTGATGAATCTGGATTTAGTTGCTGCTAATGATGTTAGAGGGAGGTCTGGTGATAGTAGTAATGGTAGAGGTGGTAGCAGTGGTAGAGGTGGTAGCAGTGGTAGAGGTGGTAGTAACTGGTATGACAATGATGATAGAGGGAGGTCTGGTGATAGTAGTAATGATAGAGGTGGTAGCAGTGGTAGAGGTGGTAGTAACTGGTATGACAATGATGATAGGGATAGTGAATAATGAAGGTTTTAGTGTATATATGTATGTACACGTATGTATGTGTATGTGGAAGGGATTCTATGGTGGTAATAGTGGCAGGAAGGTTGTGAAGGGGTTGATGGAGTGAGGGAAGGGGCGTGTATTAGTGGAGAGGAGTTGGAGTGAGTTGTAAAGGCAGGTAGAATGTGTAGGGGTAGGGTAGGAAGAGACATGTGACACCATTTGAAAAGTAAAATATCGCAGATATTGGCTAACTTATCGATGATGGTGGGACATCACCAACAAAGAGATCAGAAAATAATTGTTTCTACTTTTAGCACAAGGCCAGCAATTACCCAGTGCATTACTGGTACTTTATTTTATCGACCCCCGTAAGGATGAATGGCAAGGGCCGTAACTCTATGCTAGAAAGCATGGCGTCCGACCCTCTACCGATACTGTCAATGGAATGTAAAACCACAGAGTTAAGACTGAGATGATGAAAGAATGGAAATATATGAAGAAGAAGAAGAAGAAGAAGAAGAAGAAGAAGAAGAAGAAGAAGAAGAAGAAGAATGAAAAGGACTTGAGAGGTTTACATAAAGAAGCTGAAAGCAGCAGGTTTGCCTATGTTCTGCGACATAATGATCAAAGGTAACAGGTGTTGCACATTGCAAAGTAGTGTGTCAATAAAATTAAATAAATGCAAATCAATAACAGATATACAAATAATAAAGTAGACAAACATATATAAAACAATAGAAAAACAAATTATAATTTATATATGTATCAGACATAACACAGCAAAAATGAACAAAACCACTCATGAACAAGATGTAGAAGCTTGTCATGATCAGCCTTTAGCAGGAAAAATGTCTTTGATGTGTCTGTTATTGTTATATGTGAAGCCCATCAAACCCGAATTTCCCTGAGCTGCCCATGGTTTAAATATGGCCCTGGCAACAGACATAATCCAGCAAAAATGAACAAACCACTCAAATCATCATCATCACCGTTTTACGTCCGTTAGCAAGGGTTAGATGGGTTGTCCTGTTGTGGGCAGTAGCCAGTCGGCTGCTGACCATGTCTTGCTCATACGGGAACTGATTCTGGCTTGATTTCTACAGCTGGATGCCCTTCCTAACACCAACCTCATTTACAGTGAGTGCTGGGTACTTTTTTTTTTACCGTGGCACCTACACGTCTACTTTACAGTGAGTGCTGGCTGCTTTTTTCCCGTGGCGCCTACACGTCCACTTTGCAGTGGGAGGGGGTGGGGCATATTGTCTATATGCTTCAGTTTCGGCTTGTACCCGTGGGGGGGTCGGGTCTTCTGTATTACTGTGTGACGCCAGAGGTCATGGTCATGTGTCATCGCCCTTGAGAGGTGCAATTGGGTAAGGTCGGCTTTTATCACCTCATCCCAGGTCATCTTGGGTCTCCCACTCCGCGGTTTCCATCGACTTCTAGTGCCCTGCACCTTTTTATGCAGCTGTCATCCTTCATACGCATCACATGTCCATACCAATGCAACCTCCTCTCCTGCACACAGCATTTGATTCCTCTTATGCTCAGTCTCTCTCTCAATCCGTTTATGCTATGCCGTTCGCGTATATTACTATTACACATCCATCAGAGCATGTAGGCTTAATTTCTTTCTAATGTACGCAAGTCTTCCACAGACAGCGCCCAGGTCTCACTACCATGTAACATTGCTGTTTGTATACATGCATCACACAGTCTGCCCTTCATTTTGAGGGAAAAGCCTTTTGCAGCTAGCAGTGGCAGTAGCTCCCTGAACTTCTTCCATCCTGTTCTTACCCTAGTTATTGTACTTTCCGAACCAAATGTATTGCACAAACCAAATAAACCCTTGTTATAGTATAGATGAATATATTATCCTTAATCTCATCAAACAAAACTCAACAGTAATTACATTCAATAATATATAAGTATTAACAATGGTTTCTGATTTAGGAACAAGGAAAGTTGATTATACTGACCCCACTACTTTATTTTATCAACTACAGAAGGATGAAAGGCAACCTCAACAGGATTTAAACTCAGAACATAAAGAGTTGGATCAAATATTGTGAAGTATATGTTCAACACTCTGTCCTTAAATAAGTATTAATAATTGTTTCTATTTTTGTCACAAGGCCAGCAATTTGAAGGGAAGGGGAAATTCGATTAAATCAACTCCAGAATGTAAAGGGAAGTAACTATATGCTGCAAAGCATGTTGTCCCATGCTCTACTCTCTCTGCCAATCCACTGCCCTTAAATAATTATTAATCTATATATCTAAAACAGAGAATGTCTGTCTGTCTGTCTGTCTGTCCGATCACTAAAACTCGAGAACCACCCAACTGATTGTTTTCAAACTTTACACATGTAATACTTATGGTCCTGTGAGTGTTTTGAGAAAAAGAAATTTCAAATTTTCAATGCCCTACGGACCGCATTAGACGATTTAGCGATCTCTCTCTATAATTCTTAGTCTTTCTCTTTTTAGATAGATACATAGATATAACGTCGCGCCCTTATAATATCTGTCTGTATGCCTGGCTGTCTGCATTACGACATTATGACGTAGCTGTTTGTGTGTGTGTGTATATATATGTATATATAGTGTGTGTATATATATATATATATAGTAGAATAATCGAGTATCGGAAAATCAGCTCACGAATTAACGATAAACAATATCCGATATGAGTGTGTAACGTTTTTCGAAATATTTACTTCTGCGTTCACAGATTGATTTTTTTAGTTTCAGAAGATCCCGTTAAGGGTGAAAGCAGCGATTCTTTGCTTAAACTTTAATATGTTATTTTAATATATATATATATATAATTATATATTCGTGTACAGATATTTTTGCATACACAATAACAAAATATAAACAAACGTATTTATTTCATGAGGCTCGATAAGGATAAATATACATCAAATATATAAGAACCCTAGAGTAAATCCTGAGCAACGCCGGGCCATTCTGCTAGTAATATACTAAAAAATACAATTATTAAAAATCTCTTCCTGAGTGTTATACAAGCTCCAGAATTGACTTTGAATGATTAAGGCAATTAACAAGTTTATATGAGACATAAGAACAGTAAAGTTTTTGATTTTAACTGTTGCACTGAATGTGGAGGTGCATGGCCTAGTGGTAAGGGTGTTCGACTTACGATCATAATATTGTGGGTTCAATACCTGGGCTGGGTTGAGTGTTGTGTTCTTGAGCAAAACACTTCATTTCATGTTGCTCCAGCATACTCAGCTGAAAATGAGTACCAGCAATAGCTGGGGGTTTAACGTTGCGATGGACTGGCATACAGTCCAGGAGGGGGGGGGAGTCTTGTACTCTCAGTCACTTCACATCATGAAACCAGGATAAGCACTGGCTTAACGAGCCTTAAATGGCTTAAGACAGACAGACTTTTAGCACTAAATATACAATTATTACACATCTTCATTTACTGACTATACGAAGTCTGTCAAAAAAAAAAGTATTCAACCTTAGACTGGGGAAAACATGATGCCCTTGGTGGGATTCTGTTGCTAATTCCTATTGAAGTAAGCTTCTTGTGCCAAGTGATCCATCCACTGTTTGAAGCACAGCTAGAAGGCTTCTTGCGGAATAGTTCTCAGATCAGCTGTCACAGGCCATAGGATGTCCTCTCTGTAATGTATTAGCTCTGTAATGTCCTCTCTGTAATGTATTAGCTCTGTCACTCTGAGTATTTCAGTTCGAGATGAAGTAAAGTGCTGGCAACATAAAGCAAAGAGTCAAATTTATGAACAAGGCTCATTCATAGTATATAACTCATCATCATCATCATCATCATCATCATCGTTGTCATCATCATCATCACAATCATTATCCCCACCATCATCTGCATCCGCCTCCTCCTCATCATTATCATCTCCACCACCACCACCACCACCACCACCACCACCGCCATCGTCATCATCATCATCCCCACCACCACCAGCACCAGCACCACCACCACCACCACCGCCATCATCATCATCATCACTACCACCATCATCACAATCATCATCATCATCATCTCCACCACCACCAGCACCACCACCACCACCACCGCCATCATCATCATCATCACTACCACCATCATCACAATCATCATCATCATCATCATGATCATCACCATCACCATCACCATCACCATCATTGAATTTGTCATTCTTTGCTTAGCAAAGTCTGGACGATATCTTCAGAACAAATATCTATTTCTTAGTTTTGCAATCAATGATTACACATTGGTGTATCTCTAACTGACTAGAGAAATTTATATTGACGATGATGATGATGGAGGTGGTGGTGGGGGGGGGGGGGGTTGTGGTGGAGGTGATGATGATGATGATGACGGTGGTGGTGATGATGGTGGCGGTGGTGGTGGTGGTGATAATGATGGTGGTGGTTGTGGTAGTGATAGAGGTGGTGATGATGATGATGATGATGATGATGATGATGATGATGATGATGATGATGATGATGATGACTATGATGGTGGTGGTGGTGGTGGTGGTGGTGGTGGTGGTAATGACAATAGCCCTAAATAGGAATATTAATATCCCACAAAAACCTACAATTTCAGATTTATAGATGTTAAGGGCAAGGAGATGATTCTGTGGTATTCATGTCTTTTCTCCCAAAGTCATTAGTAGTATAAACGATAAGGAATGCTTTCAAGTAGACAGGATGCTCATATTATGAATTCAGCTTGATCAAAGTTTGCCCAAAGATTGCTGTAACAACAAAAACAAACTACACAAAATCATGTTACAAAAATAGCTACAACAATTATGGCAACCAAAAAAATAAAAATAAAAACTGAAACCTATGAATAAACCTTTAAGTGAGCTTGAACTACATTTTATTTATATTGCTCTTTCTACAATTAATTTGACAATCATGGAGGGGGAAAAATCCTTATCGCGAATTCTGTTTTATCTCTCTTTAAATTATGTAACATCAAATTTCTTAATGTGAGTCTTCATTTAGATGCAATATTCTTTTTTTCTGTTTGAAACATCACATCAAGTTTCCTCTGTCTTTTGTAATACTTTACTTTTAAAATGATGTTTACTGGTTTTTTTGGCAAATTGAGTTGCTTGTAATATTAAATTACATAGAGTTTGAAGTAAGGTTGTTGATATTGACTCTGATAATGTTACTGCTGCTGCTATTGTTGATATTGTTCTTTATGTTATTCTTATTGATAAGTTTTTTTTGACTATGTTGGTATTGATTTATAAAGGTGAATTAAGATGGAAAAATCAAAATGCCTGGCAGCTATATCTTCAGAACAAACATCTATTTTGCAATCAATACTTGGAATGCACTGCATCAATGAATCTTTAAGTAATTTAGAAATCGGTGGTGAACTCAATAAAGTTGAGCTAAGATCCAGGCTGGCTGAGTCCACAACCACGCTTTGCTTCCCTTATCCCAATTAAATACTTCCTGCATTGGCACAAGGCAAGGAATTGGTAGAATTGTTAGTGCATCAGATTAAATGCTTCAGCCTTTGTTCCAGCTCATTCTGAGTTCAAATCTTGCCATGGTAACTTTACTTTTCATACTTTTGACGTTGATAATTAAGTACCAGTCCAATACTGGTGTCGATTTTTCCCCTATCTCTTTTTATCACTTTCTCTCACAATTTCTCGTTCTCTGGAAGAAATCAGCTGCATACAGACGTGGTTAGGAATGGGTACTGCCAGGTTTGAAATGCCCAAGAAAAGCTGTATGTCAGAATAGCCACTGCCAGGTTCAAAATATTCAAGATAGATTGTATGTTGAGATGGGTCCCACCAGGATTAAAATGTCCAATAAATGCTGTGCATCGGGATGGCCCTACCAGGTTTAAAATCCCCAATATACGCTTTATGTCAGGATGGGCCTCACCAGGTTTAAAATACACAAGACACAATTGTATGTCAGGATGAACCCTGCCATGTTTAAAATACCCCAAAAATGCCATGTGTCAGGATGGGCCCTACTAGGTTTAAAATACTCAAGAAATGCCATGTGTCAGAATGGCGCCCCTAGAACTTCATCAACGGTTAAGAGCCCAGGATGGGTAAAAGACAATGTTGATTTAGAAAAGATTAGAATTCAGAAAGTAATAATGGTTTCAAATTTAAGCATAAGGCTTGTGATCTGGAGGGAAGGAATGGAATGTCTAGTAAAATCCCGGTACTTAATTGGTACTTTATTTTATTGACTCCAGAAAGATTAGAGGCAAAGTTGAATTCAATGGGATTTGAACTCAGAACATAAAGATCCATAACCAAATGTTGCAAAGCAACTTACAATTTGGTCAATCCACCCCCTAAATTCAGAAATTAATAGTGATACCAAACATAAGAAGGACAAGGAAAGGCACTATCTCCCGCCTTCTCTAACATACCAATTATGCTTTTGGAAAGCATTAACATAATTGTTGCTACTTTTGGCACAAGGCTGGTTATTTGAAGGGAAGAGGAAAGTTGATTAAATAAAACCCAGTGCATTACTAGTACTTTATTTTATCGACCCCCGTAAGAATGAAAGGCAAAGCAAAGCTCAGAAGGATTTAAACTCAGAACATAAAGGACCATAACTATATGCCACAAAGCATGTTTGACATCCAATCAATTCTGCTAATCCATCAGCTTGAAAAGCATAAGTATAAAAGTATGTCATTTCTCATGCCCAGTAAATCTGAGACTTTGTGCTTATGTAAAAACAAAACAATACATACAATATGATGGAGTGGTTTATATTTTGTATTAACCACTCCATTTTATTGATATTTTAAAAATAATTTATTGATTTTTAAATTATAAAAAAAAAAATATTTAACACCGCTATCAGATTAAGTAACCACATAATGACTCCTTCATATATGATGATGATGATAATGATGATGAAAAGGAGGAGTGGGAGAAGGATGCTGCTGACAACAAAGATGATGACGACAATGATGATGATGATGATGATGATGTGCTGTGATGCATATTGGACCTCCATTGATTCTGATGAGTGTTCCAGTTGATTTGATTGATGGAACAGCATTCTTGTGTAATTAACATGCAAGTGGCTGAGCAGTCCATAAAAGCATGTAGCATTAATGAAGTTCTCAAGGACATTCAGCATGACACATGTTGTAACAAAGCTGGTCCTTTTGAATTACAGGTACAACTCCTTTTTGCCAGTTGAATGAACTGGAGCAACATGAAATAAAGTGTCTTGCTCAAGGACACAATGCACTGCTGGGAATTGAATTAATGACCATACAATTATAAGCTGAATACCCTAACAACTAAGTCACATGCCTTCACTTATGATGACGATGGCAGTGATGATGATTGCGGTGTTGTATTTTCACTGAGATAGTTTTTGTGTTGTATAAAGTTCAAAAACCTACAGAAGAGCAGATAGCTATAAAGACCATAGTATCTACTTACAGCTCAATTGATTGTTAAGTATCTTTGTGAAAGGACACTACAGATCTTTAGAGATGGTTTACAAAAAAATGGCTATTTACTTTTTGTTGTTTATCCTTAAAATCAGACTTGACTGAGTTGAACTATGATAAAAAGTATTCAAACCATGATCATTCTGCTTTATCATTTCCAGACATTTTGTGTTCTTGACTACATTATCTAGTCTGTCATTTATATTTCAAGATGGTAGGGTATAATATTCGTGATTATTTGGCCACTATTTCTAGCAGATTGACTGGATTGCAATATACTTTCAAAGTTACTAAAGAAAAGCATGATTGTCACAACTTAGCATTTGTCTTCTATGAAGCATCATGCCTCAGTAAGAAATCCTTAAAATAAGAATAGGATAAATTGTCAAAGACTGATCACAATGATTGTCCTACTGTTGTCAGGGGGTAGTGCTTATTCCACAATAAAATGCACCAAGCCCACTCTGTAAGGTAGTAGTGATGGTACCATGATAAAATGCAGACGACCAGCTCTTTAAAATGGTAGTGCTGGTGCCATGACAAAAAGCAGTCAGTTCCCTTTATAAGGTGGTAGTGTTGGTGCCATGACAAAAAAGCAGCCAGTTCATCTTACAAGATGGCAGTGAGGCAGTTACAATAAAATGCTGCCAGCAGATGCTGTAAATTAAATGGCATTGGGAAAGGCAAACAGCCATAGAAACCTAGCCAAAAAAACAGAACATATGAGCAGGACATGGTCACCTGACCTATCTAGCTTCAGAACATGAAAGCATGGAAAATAAATGTTAAATAGTGATGATGATTACGGTCAGAAATTAGTTGGCTATGTCTACATCAGAAGACTATATGATCACTGCTAATTCAACGACAACAACGACAGCAATAACAACATCAATTACAACAAGAACAACAATCTAACTGTTTGTACAGCGTTCTTATGGCATCAAGAACTATCAACAATAAGAGAAAAGCAGATTAAATATTTGAAATAGTAGTCCTTCTTTTCTTTTGTATAAAATGATGCCAACAAGAGGTGTAGTTCACTGCATTAGGTGATGGTTCTGGTGCTGGAGTTGTGATGGGGGTAGTAGTGGTGGTGCGGTGGTTGTGATGATGTAGTGATGGTTATGGTGATGCTGGTATTAGTTGTGGTCGTGGTGGTGGTAGTGGTGGCAATTGTGGTCTTGGTGATGGTGGTAGTGGCAGTGGTGATGGTTGTGGTGGTGGTGGTGCTGGTGTTGGAGTTGTGATGGAGGTGGCAGTGGTGATGTGGTGGTTGTGATGGCGTAGTGGTGGTTGTGGTGGTGTAGTAATGGTTATGGTGGTGCTGGTATTTGTTGTAGTGGTGGTGGTGAAGACAAGTATGAGCAGGAAAAGGAGAAAAGAGAATGTGTGTTTTATTGGTAAGTTGAAATACCTCTTTGGGGAAAAAAGTTCTTCTTCTTCTTCTTCTTCTTTTTCTCCTTCTTCTTCCTCTTCTTCCTGAGAGAGCCGTTGGGGCAGAGTCATCAAACACTCCTTCCAATGGGTTCTATCGGAAGCAACCGTCTCCAATTGGTTTGGCTGGATCCCCAAGTGAGACCAGCTGAACTCATGGATATTATCCAACCATCTTGCTCGGGGGTCTACCCCTGGGTCACTTGCTGGTTGGTTTTGCCCGTAAAATCTGTCCAGCAATTCTTTCCTGAGATATTATAACCACACGCCCTTAATATTGGCGCTGTGATCTCTCCATTCGGAGAAGTAGTGGCTCTACCTGAAGTGATTCTCTACCTGAAGTGATTCTCTGATAACTGAGCTATGCACGCTATCGAGTAACATTACTCCAAAGACCCTTCGGAGGAGCCCATTTTGGCTGCTTATATTTGCAACTGTATTCTTTCAGTCATTACCCATCATTGTCATCATCACTACCACCCGCACCATCATCATCATCATCACCACCACCACTATCATCACCACCTCCATCATCCTCACCACCTCCATCATCCTCATCATCATCATCATCAATATCAATCATGACAACACATTTACTTGGTCAAATTGACACTCCTTAAAAGTAAAGTACTAGATGTTTTATTTGTGCCTGATGTAGCCTACATACAGCCAATGTGAAAGTTTATCATTCTTCATATCATAAAGTGTGATATATGTAAATCAATAATGATTCTAATTAGAAGTTCTTTGATATATCTCATATTATATCATGACATAATCATGTGATTTACCATTTGCCAACTATTTCACTGTTTGTTATAACTAGTCAAAGTCATCAATTAGTCAGACATAGCTGATAAAAGAGGCTTGCAGGAAAGAAAGGAAGAAAGCAAAAGAGAAAGAATATTTTATGGCAATTCAAATATCACTAAACATGTAATACACATAGCTAAGAAAGAAAGAATATTTAATAGCAATTTAAATATCACCAAACGTGTGATACTCTTCTCTAGAGATATACTTTATTTTTCCCCGAGGTTCTTGTTTATCATGACCCCTTTAGTTATTAATAAATGTATGTTTTTTAAAAATAAGCAGTCTTTCAATATGATATGACACCAGGGAGTTTAATACTTTGTGGTTATTATATTGAAATTTATATACCAAACAACTGCATATTTTTTATAAAAAGGTTGTCCAATTGTTTCAAGTGAACAGTAGCTCGTTATATATTTATACCTAAAATATCTTCCAATTCCCTCATTTGTTTTATGAATACATTGTATCATGATCGTCATTGTGACCACAGCTGAACATTTCTGACAAAGTCTCTCCACAATTCATGATTTTCCATACTGAGGCTTGTATTGTCTGAGAGTTGATCGATGAAGGTTTGAGCAAATCTTCCTCTACTGCATCTCCCGTGAGTTGCTTCCTACAATAGTAACTTGTGTATAACTTTTGCTTCTCTAGCAATGTCCAGCAAATCATAACCGTCTTTAAGCAATTGCAGTTGTTATCATGGGCAAGTTTCTATATAAACCTTCGTTTCTTATACGTTGACGCCAGTTTATGTTTTGTACAACGCTAAGCATTTTACTGTATGCTCCATCTAGTTTCTTCTCAAGTGCTTATGTCAGAGTCCATGTATAAAATCATGCTCTGTTCAATATTGTTTATCTTTAAGAATATTTAGGTAAATTTATGTTTATATGTAAAATTCTCAGAATATTCAAAATTTCTTTTTCAATTAATACATTTTTCAATTAATACATTTATTTATACACTTTATAATTTTCTCATCAGAGTTGCAGAAAGTTTTTACTCCATTACAACATTTAATTATTATTTTAAAAGCTTTTATGGTTAAATTATTTAAATATTTTTATACACACACACACTCATCCACATATAATCATCATCACCATTTAATGTCTATTTTCCATGAGTAAGACAGACTCTCGCGTCATGAGGCCATACGGGTCAGATGACGATGACTTGCTCATATGTTTTGTTTTTGGCTTGGTTTTTGTTATAGCTCGATGTCCTTCCTAACACCAATCATATTTCAGCACCAGTATGGCCACTTTACAAGGTGGATTGGGTACTTTTTTGTTATAGCACCCTGTAGGGTGGACTGGATGCTTTTTGTAGGCACCTGTTCTACCATACACAATGGCAGGTGGACTGGATGCTTTCTGTCATAACACCAGTGCTGGGGAGGCATACATGGGAGTTGTACTACTAGGAGAGAGGAATCATATTACATTGAGTAGTTATGGTGCAGCAAATTGATATTTTGTATATCGATATAAATTGATTTGTGTGTGTATGTATATATATATATATATATATATATATCATCATCATTATTTTTACATTCACTTTCCATATTTGGTATAGATTTTACGACTGGATGCTCTTCCTGATACTAACCACATTACTGGGTGCAATTTTTCATAGCACCACCACTACCCCTTTACAGAATGTACTGGGTGCATTTTATCATGGCATCAGCCTTACTAATTTACAGAATGGACTTGATGTGTTTTATTGTGGAATCAGCACTAGAGAGGTTATCACATGATTGTTCAAACTGATTGTTCAGACCCTGTATTGTCTTCATTCCATCACTTAACACTGTTGCTTCCATTTTTTCACCAGATTTATTTTTGTGTAGCAGACATTGATATCCCCTTTCGACCATGACTACATATCTTTCTTAGCTTTTTATACATGATTAGTTTTACTGTTGGGGCTTAATGCTTTCCCTAATTAGTGAGTAATGATAGTCTTCATATCGTAGTTAATGTGCCATGTGTATTTGGGATTGGTTTAAAATTTATTATGTGCAGTGAATTTTAACTTGAAGTTGAGTTGCGTGGTTTTTCAATTGTTAGTAATTAATGGCAATGAGCACACAATTAGGGGTGTGTAGTGGTAGGAGAGGTGATAATTTGGTGGGAGTGGGGGTGCAACACAGGTATAAGTGTGAAATACAAGATTGGTTTGTCACATGAAAATTCCTTTCAGTATTTGGTAACATCCTTTTATGCCAAAGTCAATTGTACTTCTCTACCTCACTTCCAAAATCAATAAAATAAATACCAGACAAAAAAAAAAGTCTTAGGATGGTGCCCCAGCATGGCTGCTGTCCAATAAATTGAACCAGTAAAAGAATTTAAAAATGCATGTAATATGTATCTGGGAAATATTGCTTCATCCTCCATATTCTCCTAACCTTGCTCCTTTTGATTATCACTTGTTCCGGGGACTAAAGAACCATTTGGATGGTATCAGGTTTACATCAAGAGAAGAGGTTTAAAATGAGTTGGATTCAAATTTTGCATCAAAACCTAAAGAATTTTACAAGTGTGGCATTTATAAGCTTGTTGACAGATAGAATGAGGTTCTAGAAAGCAAAGGAGGTTATGCTAATGAATAAATATTTTCATAGTCATGAGTTTTTTTCATTTTTAATATAAGTCTTGAAGTCGGACATTACTTTTGCACCAACATGATATTTTGCACTACTAATTATCATAACTACCAATATCTGAGAGAAATAATGGTGTGCTACATACTTATAAATATTAATGTATTCTTTAGTATATTTTGTTTTTGTCTAACTCTTGAATAGTGTAAACTGAGAAATTACAATTAATGTATAGTTCACCCAGCATGTGATAAGAGTTGGATATTCTACTTAATATCTGAACAACTTGTTAAAAGCTAAATGTTGAAAATAATCAATTTATTTTATATTTTCATTTATTTATTTATTTATGTTTTGGGGCACAAAAAACATTGATAAGAAAAATTTGAAAATCTAGTTTCAATAGCTTCTCAGAGATACCTGGACTGACTTTTGAATCAGTTTCTCACGTAAATAAACATGATACAAGTAGAGGCACTTAATATTATCGTGGTTGGATATGTTGTATAAGGAAATATGAGAGTAGTGATAGTATACAAATTATACAAAATATATTGAGATGTATACAAACTCCTACAGGCTCAGCATACTGGATTTCTACTGTATAAAAGTGTTGCATGAATGGATGCACACATATATACGCATTCATGAATATATGTAGACACACACACATAATCACATACACACATACATACACATGCACACATGCACACACACACACACACACAAATACCTACACATACATATACACATATATATGCACACATATATAGCCATGCTGATGCATACCAGTTCATATGCATACATACAGAGGTACACACCTGTACACATACACACATACTCACATATATATACATATATATATATATATATATATATATATATATATATATATATATATATATATATATATATTATAATAAAATAACAGGAGGTTGGACTTGTGTAAATCCTTGAAAGGTTTATTATACTATGATCATTTCAATGACCGGGTTTCGTATGAATCCGGTGATATCATCAGGTATTCGAAATATAATAAATGAATGTAACAGATAAAATCCATGGGGCTGAAAATCATAGACCCGAGGACGACCGACCATCTAACATCTTCCACTTTAGCCGGTCACCCTCAAGTGCTGCCCATTCGGCCTACTTAAGGCTATCTGGTGAGGGGGCGAAAGCTTATAATGTGCTACTAACCTCCCAGTCAAAGAGAAGAAAAACAGAAAGGAAGAAGAAGAAAAGTCAGCATTAATGTCATGCTAGTCAGGCCAGGAATTGCTGCGAAAAAAGTTATTCTAAAGGACCCGTATCTTAACAGAGGTATATATTATAACAGAGGTATATATAGTGAGGTTCTATATGGTATAATGTGTGAACAGAAGATTGGAACGTTAAATTTTTGTTTAGATTTATAGGATGAAGTTAAAAAAATTAAAGATTAACATTATAAAATTAAAAAATTAGAAAATTGAAAATTAAACAGTTTAAACATTTTTTTAAGGTTTTGGGTTGCGAGGTTTAGTTAAAGAAAGAGTCTTTTATGAAGAAACTTTAATTCTATTATAGAGATCCTCTATAAGTTATCCAAGTGGGATGTAGAGTAAAGATTATGTCCTTGTTTAGCAGTCAAACAGCATGCGGCGACTGCAGACTCCGGCCAGCCCATCCTAACCACATGTCAGCCATTCCGAGTGAGATCGCCTAGCGAAAGATATGGAAATCAATTTTTCCAAACACTCTAGGAATGTATTCCAGGCTTCAGGTGTGCTAGTGGGAAGTCAGCCATCGTCGTTAGGCCATCGTTATACCAAACGAGTACTATTAATTTACACAGGAGGGGGATTTGTTTAAGTAGAGGGAGGCATGATACAGCTAATAGTTATGATTAGGCCTAGAATTTAAAGGAAATTCACTGGAAATTCACTATCCAGTGAATTTCCAACCGATAAGGTATGATTTTCATGGGTATGTCTCTATTTATAAAACAAACTTTGTATTTTATCTGATGAAAGCGTACCAATGTTGTCTTGGTACCCTAGAAATATATATAATAAAATAAATATGGTTTTATAAATATAGTTTCCATTTATTTAATATCATTGAATATTTACTCCAGTAATCTGTTGAGTGCTCTAAACCAGCTATAAACATTTATATTTGTCGGACTTCCAACAAATTAAATACCCCTTCTACTTATATATATATAAATACACACACGTGTATGAACACATATACAGTCACACTGATGCATGCATGCTCATGCACATATATACAGAGGCACACATCTGTAAACACACACTCATACTGATAGCTTCTGTGATTGTTGAAATAGTATGTCTGGGTCATATGTATGGACCCATAGCTCCTGATAGAGTTGTAGGGGCACTCTAGCGACATACAGCATTTATTAGGCACTTTATTTAAACTTAACAGAGCCCATCCCTTCTCCAGATCAGAAACAACCAATTTCTTCCAAAGAAAAGAGAGAGATAGAGAGGAAGTAAGACAGAGATGCAGAGGAAAAATCGACCACAGTACTGGACTGGTACATTTTTTATCAACCTTGGAAGGATGAAAAGCAAAGTTGATCTTGGCAGGATGTGAACTCAGAACTCAAAGCATTCTGTCTGATGTTCTAATGACTGTCAATATGTTGCCATATCTTTGATATAAGAATATTTTTGTCAGAAGATGGACAAGACTTCTGTTGTGAAAGATAGGAAAATTGTGAAGTCTATTGACCAGGAGCCTAGTATCATCATCAACATTTTACATTGACTGTTCCATGCTTGCATGAGTTGGATGAGTCCTTTTCGGCAGAATATCTCTTCACTCATTGTGCTCCTTTGTCACATCCAATGTGAGCTTCAGCCATTTGAGATCAGCTCTCATAAACTCTGCCCAGGTCTTCTTTGATCTTCCTCTAATACAGTTTCCTTTTGTTGAGATTTCTTGGTATTTCTTCACTCAGAGGTTATCATCCATATACGTCACATGTCAATACAAGTGCAGTCTTTTCTGCACACTAGATTTGATTCTTCTTATACCCAACCTTTCTTGCAGCTTATCTATACTTTGTTGTTCACACATATTAAGGACAAAACATAGATGAGCTGTAAGAAATGCTGGATATAATACTGGTTTTTATTTTATTGACTTTCAATGGAGAGAAAAAAAGAAAAGATGATTCTGTCAGGATCTGAACTTCAGACAAAGAAGGATGAAACTAATTTGGTTAAATCCCTGTAAGGCAGTCATGCTGGTGACATGAGAAAAGAGCACCCAGTCCACTCTGTAAGGCAGTCATGCTGGTGACATGAGAAAAGAGCACCCAGTCCACCCTGTAAGGCAGTTGTGTTGGTGACATGAGAAAAGAGCACCCAGTCCACCCTGTAAAGTAGTAGTGATGGTGACTTAAAAAAAAAAAATGCACCCAGTCCACTCTGCAAGGTGATCATGCTGGTACAGTCCACCTAGTAAGATGGTTGGCATAAGGAGAGCATCCAGCCATAGAAACCAAGCCAAAATACAAAACTGTATGAGCAAGACATGGTAACTTGACTTGACTTGTTTCATAATGTTATAACCCATTTATTCTGTGCTAGCATGGAAACATAGATATTAAACGATGATGATGATTTAACTAAGTGTTTCACTGTCTCTGCAATCTTCCTATTTCTAAATACACAGAGCTGTTAAGTAAAACATATTTGGTGACAAGTTCTCTTCCTCTCTCACTCCCATATACATACACACACATACATACTCACACATACATACATACATACACAGTAACAACATATGGACAAAAGTCCCACACATACATTTTAACCCTTTATAAAATGTTTTCGCAACTCTTTGCCTCCTTCTTCCCCCCTCTCTTTCTCTTTCCTCCTTCCTTTCTTTCCTCTTTCTCTCTCCTTCTTAATCCCTCTCTCTTCCTCTTCTACTGAATGCATTTATTTTGTCGTTCACCAACATTAGAGAAGGTGTCGTGCCCCCGACACAACTAAGAGTTCTCGAAACTCTTTTGGAATGGTTTCTACAGTGAGGTGTCCTTTCTATTGATAACCACCTTACAGCATGAACTTGGTGCATTTATTGTGCTACTGTAACTAGGGAAGTTGTCATTGAGTCAACTGAAGAACCCTCTCAACCCTACAGAGCAAGGTAGGGTGTTGACAAGTGTGGGGAGCTTTGACATTTACATTGAGATAAACATATAGCCAAACCAAACATATAGCAAACCACACAGAAGTCAACTCTAATTGCTTTACTGTATCAATCAAGCTTTAGATGAATTAATCCAGTTCCTTCCCCACTACAAACTAACCTTACTAAAACCCGTGGCACTAATCTTCAACATGAAAAGGGTTTGACCACACACACACACACACGTACACACACTCACACATACACACACTCATCACATACACACATATACATTAACCAGACCATACACACATACAAACCACACACACATGTACATGACATGAAAGGATTAACTAATATTTCTAAACCAGTGAATAATTTAATTCTTTTCTTTTTTCTTTCCCTTTATTTTCATTGTTTATATAATTGATTGATTTGGGAAGGACTTCTTTCTTTCTTCCTTTCTTTCGCTTTTATTCTCCCCACTTACATGTCTAGCTTTCTTCTTTCCTCTTTCTTTCAAACATCAAAACTGACAGATGTTCATTCCAGTGAAGGGTTTGGTTGCTAGTTTAAAGAAGGTGCGTTGGGGGTTGTCAGCAATAAAGGGTTTCTTCCTTTACTCCAAAATACAGACTGTATGAGTTCATGCAAAAGGTGTAATCTTGCATGTTAGTGAAACAGAGATAGAGGTAAAGAATCTCCTTCAGTCAGAAATGGCCATGGGATTTGTACCTAGAAAGTACCACTCCAAGGCACAAAGTCTGGGCAAGTTTCTTTTTTGTGGAAAACCAACAGTAACCCATGCATACCAGTCTCCCATCTCTACATCACCGATGTTGTCCAAGAGAAAGGCAAAGGCCAACACAGCTTGGCACCAGTGATGTCACAACTCATTTCTTTAGCTGAGTAAACTGGAGCAACATGAAATAAAGTGTTTTGCTCAAGGACACAACATACTACCCAGTCCAGGAATTGAGCTCATAACCTGACGATTATAAGCCTAATGCTCTAACCACTAAGCTATGTACCTTCCCATGAGACATAGGTAGTGACTGTGGAATATCTGTGAAGGCCAGAGAGAAATGAAATGAACAGGGTCTGTTGGAGGTGTAATTAATGGTTTGTAATTAATATGAATCTTAATCAATAAAACTTGTGACCTAGCAGCCTTTTTGGATAAAAGTGTTTCCGTTATGACCATGTTCTGCTTAAAATGTTGCAAGTTCACTTTGTATCAGGTCTGTGGAGATGGGGATGGCGTTGTTATTGGATATCTAGAAACAATTCATCTTCATCATTATCATCATTTTTTAAGCATTTTCCATGCTGGCATAGGTTAGATTGGTTGTCACATTTTGAGGCAGGATGTGTCAGAGGACAACGTGTTGCTTGTGTGTTCCATTGTGGCATAGTTTCCTTAGCTGGATGCCCCTCCACTTTACAGAATGTACTGGATGTATTATTCATTACACCAGCACTTCCAATTTACAGAAGATGCTGGGTGCATTATTCACATCAGTAGCACTATTATTTGTGTGTTGTTAATATGCAAGATAAAAGGGAAAAGATCAGATAAGCTATGGTATTTAATTCTATTTTTTCTATTGTTAAGAATAAGTGCAGGCAGGGATGTGTGGTTAATAGGTGCAGGCAGGGATGTGTGGTTAATAGGTGCAAGGCATGGCTGTGTGGTTAAGAAAAAGTACAGGTATCGCTGTGTGGTTAATAGGTGCAGGTGTGGCTGTGTGTGGTTAAGAATAGGTGCAAGGTATGGCTGTGTGTGGTTAAGAATAGATAAAGGTGTGGCTGTGTGGTTAAGAATAGGTGCAGATATGGCTGTATGGTTAAGAATAGGTACAAGGTATGGCTGTATGGTTAAGAATAGGTACAAGGTATGGTTGTGTGGTTAAGAATAGGTACAGGGTATGACTGTGTGGTTAAGAAGCTTGGTTTGCAGCCATATGATTTTCAGTTCTATCTCATTATGTAGCACCTTAAGAAAGTGTCTTCTTTTCTAGCCTTGAGCTGCTTAATTCTTCTGGGTGAATTTGGTAGACAGAAACTCTTGAGTATATCTGTTTACATATGTGTTGTGTGTGTCTATATCTATCTGGGAGCTTCCAACAGTAATGGTTGCATTCTTTAAGGGTATGTCAATATTTATTTATAAAACTGCTCTATATTATATTTTATCTGATGAAAGCACACCATAATTTAACTTGGTGTCCTTGAAATATGTATAATGAAATAAATATGGTTTTATAAATATAGTTTCCATTATATATATATATATACACATATATATATATATATATGTATATATATTAATAGTAATAATAATAAATGTGTTTCTTTGCTCTAGAAATTGTTCTTCACAGTAATTAATTGATTATATATAGTAATAATAATAATAATAATAATGATAATAATAATAATAATAAATAATAACAATATATTAGGGAACAAAGAATCAGTGTTGCATCATATACATATTTAATTACATATTACATGTTTCACTGTTGATCAGCTCGAGGAATGATTGAATGATGATCGATCCTGACTCTGAAATTGGAAGCTCTTCAGATATGTTTACATGTAGACATGTATCTATACATATTGTTATACTTTGGGAGGTCGTGTTGCCAATAAGAAACACACAAACCAGTTGCTTTCACTCCAATTTATTATAAATTAAATTATAAATAAAAAAATAAAAAAATTATAAATTTCCGGTTGGTTGGTTGGTTGGTTCCACAACCGGACGGTTGTTCATATATTGTCAAAGTTCTTTCGTCACACATTCTGTCACCTCTTCAGTGACTGGGGATTCTTTTCTTTGTTTTGTGCCTATCCTTTGTTCTGTCCTATGCCATCTTGTTTTTGTGTGTGTTGTGTGCTTAGTTTGCGCATGTGTTACATCCGGGTGTCTGTGTGTGTTTTTATTTGTTTATTTATTTGTTTATTTACATGTTACTAGTTGGTTGTTTGTTCTATGTGTGTGTGTTTTCATTTTGTCCTTAATTGTAAGTTGTGATGTTGCTATTTCATTCTATTTAATTTTGGTTGGAGTTCATTTATGTTTATTGCCTCTGTGATTTGTCTAATGACACTGTCGGAAGGCATGGGTTTGCCTCTCCATGTGCCAAGTTGCAAACTGACAGACTTGTTTGGGTTTAGTCTTGCTCCTATCAACGTTTCGTATTCCTGTGATAGGTTGCTGATTATCCCGATTTCCAAGGTTTTCGACACCATTACGGTTATGTTGTTGGCTTAGGCCGATGCTGCTTTCCGCAGTCCTGGTTCAATCGGGATGCCCTGCAACAGCTCCAACTTCTGCAGTAATGGCTCGAGAGTCAGTACATACAGAATGGAGGAGAGAGGACATCCCTGACGGATGGAACGCATGATTTGGAATGGCTCCGATAGATAGTCATTCACCGTGACTGCCCAGTAGATGTTGGTGTGCATGGCAGCGATCCAGTCTCTGAAGACGGGACCAAAGCTGGCCACCTTGAGAACCGCTTCCAAGTATTGATGGTCGACCCTATCAAATGCCTTAGACTGATCTAAATTGATCAGAGCTCCACCGAAGCCAGGTTTACACCCTACTCTCTCTATGATATATCGCATGAGGTGGAGGTTGTCGTGTATGGACCTGGTCGGGATTGTACACGTTTGCGCTTCCCCTACCAGGTTCTTGATGACAAGCACCAGCCTCGCTGCTAACATCTTGGCCAAAATCTTTAACTCTGTGTTGAGCAGAGTTATGAGCCTGAAATTGCTTATCTCATCCCCCTTGTTCTCATATTTCCTGATCAGCGTTGCTACGCCTCTGCCTACAGAACTGGGAATCCTCCCGTTCTGCTGCCAGTTGCAGTAGACCGCTTCGAGGATGCCAGAGAACAAGTTTGGCATGCCTATGTAAAACTCATAGGGTAGACCATCTAAACCGGGTGATTTGCATTTCCCGCAGCGGCCTAGGGCCTCTCTATTTCGCCCGCTGTGATCGGACTTTCGCAGCTCTCTGCATTCGTGCTCAAGAGTTATGGTACGCCGTCGAGGTAGGAGCTGAAGTGCATCAACTCCCTCGATGTAGCCCTTTGCCCGAACAGTTGAAAAATGCTGCTGGAAGGCATCCTGCTTGGATTCGAGTAGGATGCGTACATCAAAGACTGAATTGTGGATAGATGGATGGAGAGAGAGAGAGAGAGAGAGAGAGAGAGAGAGAGAGAGAGAGAGAGAGAGAGAGAGAGAGAGAGAGAGAGAGAGAGAGAGAGCAAGGGAGAGAGAGAAGAAACAACTATGAAATTGAAGTAATGCCACAAGTGAATGATACAACAACATGATATTAATTGTTTCATTACCATATTTCTAATGAAAGAAACTGCCTATGATTTTCAAATAATTTAAAAGAAAATCAAGAATCTGGAGGGATTTAGTAACATAACTAACTTTTTCATTATTATGTTGATATTTGGAGCATAACTTAACAAAGGATCGTAAATACAATTATGATGGAAAGTTTTTAGATAAATATAAATACTTTAGAATAAACAGCTTTGTAATATAGAACTAGCTGTAGTTTCAGTTTGATATCAAAAGGTTCAACCCTTTAGCATTTATATTACTCTATATTTATTTGGAGGCACATGGCTTAGTGGTTAGAGCATTGGCCTTGCAATCGAAAGGTTGTGAGTTCAATTCTCAGACCGGGTGATGTGTTGTTTCCTTGAGCAAGACACTTTATTTCACATTGCTCCAGTTTACTCAGCTGTAGAAATGAGATGATAAGGACTCGGGTCCCTATCATTCCACTGCAAAGTGGTCGTGGAGGTGCCATGGCAAAAAAGCACCCAGACCACACTGTAAAGTGGACGTGTAGGCGCCACGGAAAAAAAGCACCCAGCACTCACTGTAAATAAGGTTGGTGTTAGGAAGGGCATCCAGCGGTAGAAATCAAGCCAGAATCAGTTCCCGTCCCGCCCTTGCAAGCAGGGAAAAGCGGACGTATGATGAAATGATGATGATTTACTATTTTATTTTCATGGTAGATACTTTATTTCACATAATATCAAATAATACATTCCACATAATATCGAATCTACGAGATTTTGATATTACTTATTTTGAGAACAATACCTTAACATAAGTATGAGCAATCGTTTTCGGCCAGTTTGAACAAAATGAGGTGAGAGAATTCTGGCCGGATGTGGCCAGTTTAAATGCGAAAGGGTTAATGAAGAATTTTGAAGGATTTACAAAAATTATCAATTATTCATTACTAAGACAGTAAGTTAACATATGGTTCTTATATAGAATTATTTTGGAAGATTTTAATTTTAATAGGGTCCTTTTGCAATGAGTGGTTTACTCTCATGTTTTAGCCAGGATGGTATCAAGAGGGTTAAAAGATGAAAGCATCACATATTTTTCAAGCAATAGATTTGAAATACCTAACAATACTCATGATTGATACCTTTAATTAGCAAATGGTTGGTGTTTTCTAACACACCTGAACAACCATATATTAGTAGTTGTAACAAACATTGAACAGGATTCAATGCTTTTAACCAAGTCAATGTAGGAGTCTCTATGTCGTCTACTTGACCTGCTAAATATAGCCATCAAATCTCTTTCATATCATGCCCTACCATCTTAAAAAAGAAAGATACATTGGATAATGTAGTCCATGTTAGAACATTACTTGGGAAAAAAAAATCAAAAAACAAAAAAAGGCAAAAACAAAAAAAACAAGATGATCCCAGTTGGAACATCTTTGTGTGTAGGACTGCTAAAATAATTGTTTCTACTTTTGGCACAAGGCCAGCAATTATCCCAGTGTATTACTGGTACTTTATTTTATCGACCCTGTAAGGATGAAAGGCAAAGTTAACCTCGGCGGGATTTGAACTCGGACCATAAAAGGCCGTAACTCTTTGCTGCAAAGCATGGCATCCGACCCTCTACCGATACTGCCAATCCACTGCTAAATTAATGCTAACTTGGAGTTAATAACTTTTTACTATTCTCTGTAAACAATTTTTTTTATCTATTTTAGAAGCAGCACAACCTTCCTCATCCCGGGATCGCTACTCAGCTCATTCAGGCTGCAGTTTAGCAAGTCCTGAAGATTCTGGTACAGATGAAGGCATTGAAGAACTTCCAAGCACATCTTATGCAGTAGACACCAATTCAGTAGCCATACCTGCTGTAAATAACTCTATGAATACAATAGTAGATAATAATTCCATTACTACTGTTGTAGAGAGCAATTCTGTGGCTGTCCGTAAAGGTAGTAGTCGCTATGACCCAAAGTATGAAGAGAAAAAACGAAAATACAGATATCGATCAAAAATCATTAAATATATACTTATTGTACTGAATTTGTTTTCATGGGTAAGTATAAGCAGATGATTTCTTTAACCTTTTCTAGACTATAATTCTTGTAAAATATATTGAATGCATTTCACTGAATGTGTTTTATTGAATGTTTCTATTGAAAGGAGGAGTCTTGTGTTGTTTTGTTTTATATACAGGTTCTTTACATATCTCCTTTGAATATTTTTTGCGGGTAGCATATGTTGAAATACCTTCTTAATACCGAAAATCTCATATCGCCCACCAACATTTCCAGCTCCCACTTATTACCATTTTCTTTTCAGCTGCTCATCACTTACCCAACAGTTGAAATCATCCACTGGTGGGCGATATTGCCTAGGTTGGGAAACCTTGCTTTATCCCTTTCATGGCCATTCTTGTAAAATACATTGAATGTGTTTCAATTGAATGGAGGATTTTAGTAAAATAACTTTTCCATTAAGTTGGTGTTTAGAACATTATTTAAAAAAATGATGATGGAAGGCTTTAATTTAGATAGATATAGGCATTTTAAAATGTGCAATTTTATCACAGAACCAAATGTGGTTTCAACTAGGTTGGTCTCAAAAGGGTCAATTTACTTTATTTTAAGTTTCTGAAATATTTCACAAATGCTATTTTGAATGCTTTCTATCTCCTTTCACATTAATTATCTGCAGCTTCAAGAAGTTAGTTGTCCAATTAATAATTCTATTCTTATTGGTAGACTAAAGAGCCAAATTGATTAAATTATTTACTATAATATGAAGATTGAGATAGCATGGTGGCTTCAATGGTGAACATAATGCATTGTGCTACTTAACAGACTTTGATTATGGGTGAGATAAACTTGCTTGCTTAAAAAAATTGTTCAACAGGGACAAAAATTTGACAAAAAGGCTTGAACTCTATTTCCAATACTGTCTAATAAGGACTCATTCAAACTGAATGTTATCTCTGAATCATTACCATCTTCAGTAGTATGCAACAAAATAGACTCATAATATAACTGTGAAACCTTCTATTATTAACAACATCCACCTGATAACTTGATAAAGAGCCTCTACATGGTTACTTAACTTTCTAGAAATAGCAGTCAAATCTCCATCAAATGTAGAAGGATACAGTGAATAATATGTACAAAATAATCAGAACTGGAATATATTTGATCATATATCTGATTGATACCATCCTGGCTAAAACAGGCTTTGGTTCAACCACCCACACTAAAAGGGTTTTATTAAAATAATAATCCTTCAAAATTCTTCATTAAATGTTTTGATATCAAACTGTCTGAAACCACAATTATTTCTATAATACTAAGCTGCTTACAACCCTTCCACCATAATTCCATTTAAGATCCTTTGTTAAATTATGTTCCAAACACTAACTTTATAATTATTCCTAATTTAGGCAAGTGGGCAGCAATTTGGAGGAAGAGATTGTCAATTAAACCAACCCATATATTTGACTGGCACTTTATTTTATCAACCCCAGGAGGGTGAAAGGCAAAATTGACCTCAGCAGGATTTGAACACAGAATATAAAGAGTCATGACAAATACTACAAAGCACTTTGACACTCTAATTATGATAATCCACTGCCCAAAACACCAACTTAATGAGAAAGTTAAATATTTTTCTAAATACTCCCAAATTCTTGATTATTTTGAAGATTATTTGAAAATCATAGGCAGTGTTTTCCATTAGAAATATGGGCACAAAAGGGTTAAACATATCATGTATTGGATTCATAAACTGTGATTCATGTTAATAACAACTAGGTTCAATAATATTCTACATCAAATGTTGAACACTATTAATAAAAAGCTATCAATAGAAAAAAATGTATGACAGTCATTACAGATCAAACAGGTGACATATGTCAATATGTCACCCCTGCAACTTCATCAGGAGTTACAGGATTATACCATACAATAGATTAAATTATTGCAACTAACAATGTTAGTGTTAATAGAGGAAATGATAAACGAGGAATATAGGAAGAATGAATTAAAGAGAACATGGTACCATCAACTGCAGCATGAAAAAGCTGATTGGAAGATTGAGACAAGGGTGACACTTCCACCACCACACATTTAACCCTTTAACATTTAAACTGGCTATATCTGGCCAGAATTCTCTCACCTCTTTCTGTTCAAACCATCTGTAACCGGCCACACATACTGATGTTAAGGTATTGTTCTCAAAATAAATAATACCAAAATCTCATAGATTCAATATTATGTGAGATAATTATGTAAGGTAAAGCCTTTACCGTGAAAATACAATAGTAAATATAGAGTAATGTAAATGTTAAAGGGTTAATGAATAAAATATAATCTCTGAGTTACTGTGAGTTACCTAAGGATTTTGCAATGAACTGTTTTCGTGACTAAATGTCTCAATTTGTTTGTACCATGTGAATGGATGTCAGTAGATATATATTGATTAATGAATTTAATGATTAACACATCTAGTTCAAATTTTAAATACATTCTAGTTCTTTTTCATTGCCCTTTCTCTCTCTTGGTGATGTTTCTCTTTCTCTATCTTTTACTATTCCCCTTTGTCTCAGTTTTTCTCTCTCATTATCTATTACACACCATCTACCTCATGCATCCTATCTCTAATCCTCTTCATCCCATCCTTTCTCTCTCTCTTTCTTCCTTTCTCTCTTATTCCCTTTTTCATTTATCTTTCCTCTTTCTCTCATTATTTCTTTCTCATCAAAGGCGGTGGATTGGCAGTATCAGTAGAGGATTGGACGCCATGCTTTGACGCAAAGAGTTACGGCCTTTTCCATTACGAGTTCAAATCCCGCCGAGGTTAACTTTGCCTTTCATCCTTACGGGGTCGATAAAATAAAGTACCATTAATGTACTGGGTAATTGCTGGCCTTGTGCCTAACGTAGAAACAATTATTTCTTTTTTCTCATCTCTTTGTATTCCTTCTCTCTCTCTCTCTCTCTCTCTCTCTCTCTCTCTCTCTCTCTCTCTCTCTCCCTCTCTCTCTCTTAGTGACTTTTACATCATATTTTCCCTAGATACATGGTTCTATCAATTGGGGATAGTATAAATATCCTTGGAGACATTAACTCTTTAGATACCAAATCACCTAAAATCAATCCAGGGTTTACAATACAAGACTATTCCTTTTAAAGTATTCATATTTATCTAAAATCTTCCTCCATGATTTTATGTAAGTTATGTTTAAAAATCTAACTTAATAATGAAAAATTGAATTATATTATTAAACCCGTTCAAGTTCTGGATTATTTCCAAAACTATTTGTATTTCATTAGAAATTGTTATGAAAGGTCTCTTGCCTAAGCCTAGTCAAATATCTCAGAAACTTGTACACCTCATGCATGAATTAAAATAGGCAGAGCTACTAGAGTTCTCAGCTGGTTGTGGTTTTTATACTATGAAAACACGGTGCATTTTGAGATCGTCAAAATGTATCCTTACTTAGGCTGCTGCTATCATTAGATGTTGCTTAGAGATTGTCATAGCCAGATGTTGAGAGTATTGCTACACAGCCACTGGCAGGATTATACATATTCCTACTGAACATGACATGGAATATGCTTTCAAATGCTGTAAGATAAAATGAAGACTAAAGCCATGCTTTTGTTGAATATAACCAAAACCAATTATATCATCATCATCATCATCATTTTACATCCGCTTTTCCCTGCTTGCAAGGTTGGGACATATATACTGATCAGTAAAACATAATTAAAGGAGCTGAAATACCTGCATCATTTCCAGAAATTGTTTGCAAATAGCCTCAGCAGGATTTTCAGTTGACAAACCCCAAGGACTCAGTAAAAACTGAAATAAACTATAATACACATATCATTCACATTGATGAGAAAATTCAAGTTTAGATTGATTCATTCTCAGACACAATCCAGTGATTTGTAATGAAATCAAAACAGTGTGACATACATGATTTATTTACAAGGCTTTTGAATACTGAAAAAACAAAACAAAAGCAATATGTAATATGATAGATACCTACTGAAATATAGTGAAAATATTTGTAGAAAGCTGACATAAATACTTTATTCAAGTTTGCTGTCCCAAAGCTCATAGTTTAGAATTAAGTCCTGCTTTACCTTCTCTTTTACCAAGACAAAAATTGTTACATAGGTGCCAGTTAACTATTCTTCTAAAAAAAATTGAATAATCATTATCAACTACCAAAAAGTGATGGAAGGAGAAAAATTGTAGAGTGTCAGACCAAATGTCTTAATGTATTTACCTCCATTACTTCAAGTTTAAAATCACACCAACTTCAGTTTGGCTTTTTATCACTATATAGTTGATATAATAAATACCGTAAAATTATGTAGTGTGGCTCTAATATCAGAAATTCTTATCATTAGACACTACTCTAGAGATTATACTGCAATATTGATAAACTAAATTATTGATGTACTGCAGTGCTAGTACTTTTGAAATTTGGCATATGGCTGCATTTTATATGAACTTCTTATTGTACAACCATATCAGGCTATTCTGATCTTTATAGATTGTCACTGTAATGAATTGTGTGGGAATACTAAAGAAATTATTCTCTTATCTATGTGGTAGTTGGTTAATAGCTACCATTCCCACTGTCACCCATCCCTCTTCTTATCCAACCTTTTCTCTCTTTGACGATGACATATTGCTTTCTCCCCATACTTTTCAAGCTGGCATATATTCAACTTCATACCAACAACCAGCAAATATCTATCACACATTCTCTCTTCACAAATACCAATCACACACTCACTAATCACAAATACTGATCACACACTCTCTCCTCACAAATAACTATCACACACACTCTCCTCAATACCTACAACCAGTAAATAGCTATCACACACTTTCTCCTCAATTATTCCTTCCCTTACATTTACAATAACATTCATGCTACCCTTTCACTTCTCTTAACCATCATCCATCTCCATTCTATTTACACTCTCAGTCCCATCTGACTAGAGAGGACAGAGACAGTGTGGAGTAGAGAAGACTTTTTAGCTTTGCAAGGGCCAAGGCAATCTCTCCAGTGTTAGTACAAGGATAAATGAATGTTGTCAAACAACACTGCCAGAAAACACTGCCAGGCAACAGTGTCAGACAACATTGTCTAACAACACTGTCAGACAACATAATCATGTAACACTGTTATACAATACTGCCAAAAAACACTGCCAGCCAACACAGTCAGACAACACTCTCAGACAACACTGGTATACAACACTGTTAGACAACACTGTCAGACAAAACTTTCAAACAATATTGTCTGACAACACTGTCAGAGAAGACTGTTAGAAAACATTGTCAGATAACACTGTCAAGAAACAGAGAAGAAAATGTCTATTTGTGTAGCATCAACACCATAGATAGCAGCTGTATCAACACTTGTTTTCTTACCTTCACCCTCCTGTATCTCATCTACTGAGTGCTTAGCTCTGTGTTGTCTGCTAATACAATTACCTTTATCCATTGATCTGTGGTCACACCTAATCATTCAGCTGACTAAGTGTATGTCATAATTCTGTTTCACTAGAGATCAACTATGGCTATACACCCACAACAATTCTCCTTCTTCTAATTCTCTATTTGGAATATATAAATATATATAAGAAGGTTTTTTTTTTAAATAAAAAAAATGAGATGTCCTGCACGGGTGAAAGTATAAGGAAAACAATTCAAAAATGCAAATGGAGTCTTTTTAATATTTATTTATTTCCTTTACAGGTTGCATAGTTCTTTTCAAAAGTAGAATTCTGTCGAACGATTGGTTATTAATTAGACGAGACCCACTTATGAATCCACATGCACTGATTGTGCATTGTTGCATAATAAATGCAAACAGTAGATACTGATGAGTCTTTGTCATGTTGATTTTGAGACCCTTTCTTTCTAGTCCCTGCTTCCAAGTTTGGAATTTCTTCTCTAGTTCTACCATAGATTCAGCTATAAGTGCGAGGTCATCAGCATACAGGAGTTTCCATGGGCATCCGGTCTTAAACTCCTCCGTTATTGCCTGCAGGACTATGATGAACAGGAGGGGGCTAAGAACATGTATATATATATAATATATATATATATAATATATATATATATATATAACATATATATATAATATATATATATATATATAATATATATATATATATATATATAGGTACGTTATTCCGGGTTGAATCGGAGGTAACCACAGTAAGTAAGGTACTCAATACATAGCAGAGTATAAAAGTTTTAATATAGATGAGATTCTACAGGACTAGAACTGTTTCATTCTTTAAAAATCATCAGGAATCTCGCTTTCCAAAAATAAATGTGGTATTTATATCTCTTTTCAGGTGGTAGGAGAGGGTGTGGAGTGGGATGGGTAGAGGTCATTGGTTGATAGAAAAGGGAATTCATTAAAAGCTAATTCTTTAAAGCTATAATTTATATTTAGAGTGACAAAGGCAGAAAGAATTATATAAACAAGTTCAGAATGGCAGTATCGGTAGAGAGTCGGACACCATGCTTTGCAGCAAAGAGTTACGGCCCTTTATAGTCTGAGTTCAAATCCTGTCGAGGTTAACTTTACCTTTCATCCTTACGGGGTCGATGAAATAATGTACCAGTAATGTACTGGGATAATTCCTGGCCTCGTGCCAAAAGTAGAAACAATTATATATTTATATATATATATATATATATATATATATATATATATATATGTATGTATGTAAATATATATATATATTATAGGATAGAATGCCCAATGGTCAAGCTTAAATTGCTTGCCGTACATACACATGCACTTATAAATACACACACACACATGCACACATATATAGTGTAAAATATGTATGTGGTGTGTATGCATATATGTGTGTGTGTGTATGTGCTATAACTAACTTTCTATCCATGTACACCCCCTGTATTTCCAATAATTGACTTGTATAAATTTCAATTAAACTCTTAGTTTCACTAATCATATACAGTTATTCTTTTCTTCTCACTTTCCTGACCTTGTTATAGACTTATGGTTGGTGGATAAATAATGATTATAGCCAATTCATTGCCTCAAGCTAATCAAGCAAAGGCAGTATCATATCATCTATACCCTTTACCAACAGCTTCACATGCATCAAACATCTTTATAATGCTGATGCCATGATAAAAGCACCCAGTCCAACTTGAGGGTTGGGCTAGTGCCATGACAAAAATCTCCCTGCTCTCCTGTAGGGTGGTAGTGCTAGTGCCACAGAAAGAGTACCAAATCCAACCTGAGATGTGGTCCTACTGGTGCTAGGACAAAAAGCACTCACTCCAACCAGTAGGGTGATGATGCTGGTACTACTATAAAAAGCACCCACTCCACCTTGTAAGGTGGTCATGCTGGTGCCATGACAGAAAGCACCCAGTCCATCCTGTAAGGTGGTCATGCTGGTCCCATGACAGAAAGCACCCAGTCCACCTTGTAAGGTGGTAATGCTGGTCCCATGACAGAAAGCACCCAGTCCACCCTGTAAGGTGGTCATGCTGGTGCCACTAGAAAAAGCAGCCAGTCAACTCTTTAAGATGATCTTATTGGTACCACTAGAAAAAGCACCCAGTCCACCCTGTAAGATGGTTGACATTAGGAAGGGCATCCAACCTTAGGAAACCAAGCCAAAAATGTAGCATATGTGTAAGGTATGGTCACCTGATATGTCTAGCCTCATAACATGACAGCCAGTCTAACCTTTGTAAGCATGTAAAATAGATGTTAAACAGTGATGATGAGGGGAAGAATATGTCTATCTTTACTGACAACTAAATGTCCCTTCTATAAACTTCATATAGCAACTAAGAGCATTTATTGCCACCATAATTTTGGTATTAATCACAATACTGTATAAGTTTCCTAGACAACAGAACTTATCTACAATCTCAAATCAGCTATGATAGCAAACCATAGTATTTTGGAATCTAATCAATATTTGCTGATAATAAACATATATATGTATTGCATTTGTTTTCTAATTCCATTCAATTATTAAGATGACATTCATTATATCAGAAGAGAGTATATGGACATACACATACATGTGCATATACATATCCACACCCAGACACATTTGTAGACATGCATGCATATATGCACCCCCACATACATGTGCATATTCATGTGCACCCCAACATACATGCTTACATATATACACACACACACACTCACACATGTTGCACATACACATGTACATATGCACACGCACACACACACACAAATACAAACACATGCACACACACACACACACTCGCACAAACACACACACACATAATATATGAAGTGAATATGCTCTGATGGATATGCAATGTTAATGTGCATGAACAACAGAGCATAAGGGAGCCGAGAGAAAAACTTGGTATTAGAAGAATTTGTTGCAGTATGCAACAGAGAAGTTTGTGATGGTATGGACATGTAATGCAAGTGGAAGATGACAGCTGTATGCAGAGAAATCTTAGTGGATGGAACCTGTGGAAGAGGCAGACATAAGAAGACTTTGGATAAAATAGTGAAAGGACATCCAGCCATAAGAAACCTACTCACAGCATTGCTATATAAGTCTGAGATGTAGATAACATATAGCAGTCATTTTTAGTGTCTAGAATATTTCCACAAGCTGTGCTAAGACTCATTCTCTCTTATATACACACATATACACCAGGTCCAAACACAAAAAAAACAAACTCCCACTGTCACTGCCTTTGTCTCTTCCACTCACCCTATCTCTCACTATTGTAAGCAAATGGGAGCCCATGGGCTGGCTACTCTGTGGCCCCGGCGGACTGAATAGGGAAAGTGTTTCCCTGGAGGATGGTGAAGGAGATGTGTTGGAAGAGCCATTCCAGCTCCAAGGCTCACACCTGTGGGTAGCCAACTCTGTGCCAATGGTGGTGAGTAGGGATGTGGCCCTAAGGCCAAGGACACCAAAAGTCTCCACTGCCACGGGCTCAATCGCAAACCTGTCGGAGAGTGACTGATATTTAGAGAGTTTACCCTCTTCAGCACAAAGTGCAGTAGAGCCTGCATTAGTCGTATTCTCCTACAGCACCAGGTTGCTGCAGGAGAATGTATCACTGCATGTAGCAATGTTTGTAGTACATTATGGCAAACTCTTGAAATACGTTTGTACCAGATGAAGAAGTGATAAACAGAACTGAGGTCATTTCAGTTATCTCCTTCCTCTTTCTCTCTCTTTTGGCGAAACTCCAGAGTAACAAGACTCACTATTTAGCCTTAATAAAATGAATATATGTGTGTGTGTATGTGTGTGTGTGTGTATAATAATCAATATGAAGATAATTTTTATTTTTATATATTTCAATTTATGCATAATAACTGTGCATAATAACTGTTTCAACATACGATGCATCTCCAAATATAAAATATCTGTTTAAACACTCAATGCACAGACACAAAGACATGCGCAATCAGGGAAGTGTATCACACAATGACAAGATGGAGTAAACAGAATAAGACCAGAAAGAAGAGGAGTCTAGTGTTGGTGCTATGATAAGGTGCATTAAATACATCCTATAAAATAGTTAGTGGATGACAAATGAAGACAATATAGGCTAGAGAGGACTTTCCTGTCTGGCTGAGCATAATGCTGGTGCCACAATAAAATGCACCCAGTACACTCTGTAAAGTGATAGGGTTGGGGCCATGATAAAATACATCAAGTTCACACTGTAAGATGGTTGGTGTTAGGAAGGGTATTCAGCCATAGAAACCATGCCAAATATAGAATGTATGAACAAGAAACTCAACCCATACCAGCATTGAAAGCAAATGTTACATGATGACAGGGCAAAATTTATTGGGGGGTAGGGGCGAATGCCATGGGTTCCACTTGTCAAACAGGGGTCCCTTCTTAGTGCAGGGTCCCTACTTCATACAGAGCTCTTTCTCCCTTTTAAGGATGGGACCTGGATCATAAACATAATTTCATCTTTTAGAGAATATGTTTTTAAAAATGTAATTGATGTTGCTTTTGTGCCAATTTATGAAAATATCTTTACTTTAGTGACACCAGTTGGCAGAAGTCGGGTGTATGTATATGTGCATGTATATGTATGGTGAAAGTAGTGTGGATGTGTATGTATAGTTTATCAATGATGGTGTTTGATGTGTATATATGTGGGTGTATATATGTGGGGTTATATTCTTTTGTGTGTTCGTCTTTTCCTCTCTATTCAGTGTCTACTATCTTTCTCTCTTTCTCCTTATGTGTGTCTATACACACACACACACACACACACACACATATATATATATATATATATATATATATATAAATCAAGAAGGAGAGATGAGAGATTAGATATATGTGTTTTGTATATGTGGGGTCCCCACAAACCTGAACTGCCCAGAGCCACCAAAGTCTAAATCTGGTCCTGCATGATGATGATGATGATATTATTATTAGTTTTATTTTTATTGAGTGGTGTCACTGCATTTCTAAGTTCAGCTCTAAATCTTGGGTATGTGCAGTGTGATTTTTGGTGGTGTTATTTCAAGAGTACAAGTATATTTTGTAGAAGTATTAAGATAGAGAGGAACCTCAGGTAACAAGATAGGTAAACATTCTCATGTGTGAGTAAAAGTGCTGGAGTTAGCAGAGTAGGTATATTGTCAACATAGAAATAAATAAAGTAGTTGAAGTAGTCAGAGTAAGTGATAGAAGAATTAAATCTAAGCCTAGACATAGGCAACCTAACAGTTAACTCTGCATATGAACCACAATTAGGTTTGACAGATATGCAAAAGAACCGTTTCTATGAGACCTTGAAAGCTACTTCATTAGCAGACAAATGTGACCTTGTTACTGTGGCACATGAGACCTTGAAAACTACTTCATTAGCAGACAAAAGTGACCTTGTTACTGAGGCACATGAGACCTTGAAAGCTACTTCATTGGCAGACAAAAGTGACCTTGTTACTGTGGTTCATGAGACCTTGAAAGCTACTTCATTGGCAGACAAAAGTGACCTTGTTACTGTGGTTCATGAGACCTTGAAAGCTACTTAATTGGCAGACAAAAGTGACCTTGTTACTGTGGTTCATGAGACCTTGAAAGCTACTTCATTGGCAGACAAAAGTGACCTTGTTACTGTGCCACATGAGACCTTGAAAGCTACTTCATTAGCAGACAAATGTGAACTTGTTACTGTGCCACATGAGACCTTGAAAGCTACTTCATTAGTAGACAAAAGTGACCTTGTTACTGTGCCACATGAGACCTTGAAAGCTACTTCATTGGCAGACAAATGTGACCTTGTTACTGTGGTTCATGAGACCTTGAAAGCTACTTCATTGGCAGACAAATGTGACCTTGTTACTGTGGCACATGAGACCTTGAAAGCTACTTCATTAGTAGACAAAAGTGACCTTGTTACTGTGCCACATGAGACCTTGAAAGCTACTTCATTAGCAGACAAATGTGAACTTGTTACTGTGCCACATGAGACCTTGAAAGCTACTTCATTAGTAGACAAAAGTGACCTTGTTACTGTGCCACATGAGACCTTGAAAGCTACTTCATTGGCAGACAAATGTGACCTTGTTACTGTGGTTCATGAGACCTTGAAAGATACTTCATTGGCAGACAAATGTGACCTTGTTACTGTGGCACATGAGACCTTGAAAGCTACTTCATTAGCAGACAAAAGTGACCTTGTTACTGTGGTTCATGAGACCTTGAAAGCTACTTCATTGGCAGACAAATGTGACCTTGTTACTGTGGTTCATGAGACCTTGAAAGCTACTTCATTGGCAGACAAATGTGACCTTGTTACTGTGCCACATGAGACCTTGAAAGCTACTTCATTGGCAGACAAAAGTGACCTTGTTACTGTGCCACATGAGATCTTGAAAGCTACTTCATTGGCAGACAAAAGTGACTGTGTTACTGTGGCACATGAGATCTTGAAAGCTACTTCATTAGTAGACAAAAGTGACCTTGTTACTGTGAACATTAATGGGCATGTTAAGCTATGCAATGATGGCTATTTCAAAGTAAATGGAGGCTATTGAGGTTGACTTTGCCTTTCATCCTTACGGGGTCGATAAAATAAAGTACCAGTAATGCACTGGGTAATTGCTGGCCTTGTGCCTAAAGTAGAAACAATTATTATAATACACAAGTCAGACAACATGCTTTGTAGCATATAGTAATGTCTCTTACATTCTGAATTGAAATCCCGCCAAAGTTAGCTTAGCTTTTCACCCAATAATGCACAGGGATTGATTTTATCGACTTTCCCCTCCCCAAAAATTGTTTGCCTTGTGCCTAAATCAGAAACCATTATAATACATAGAATTATAATGTACAGAATCATGATTCACAGAATGAAGAGTTCTGTGAGGCAAATTAACTAACCATTTGCAACACAAATTTCAGGCAACCTACCAGACACATCGTCACCTACCATAGAGTTCCCAGATGGTAATGGGCCTTTATGTTCTTTGTTACTAACTTTGTTCATTTAAGCTTTAAGCCTCTAGACTATTCTTCCAGTTTGGGAATTTTTCCTGCATCTTTTTGACAGATTCCATTTATTTGAACCAGGCTATCAGCATAAGAACAACCTGGATTCCCTGTGAAATTAGTGGCCTTCAACTGAAGTTAAAATTCACACACACACACACATGCACTTAAACATTCATGCACATATGCATGCCTATATTCGAATGCATGTATATATAATGTTATTTTTTATTTATACCAACCAAATAATTAAATTTTTACAATTGCATAAATAGTATGTGAATAGATTTTTCCCCTTTTCTTTTCAGGTTGTAGCAGTTATAGCAATTGTGATTAGTTATCATATTCTCTTAGGAACTAGAAAAGTTGTAACTGATGCTGTAGAATTTATTTTGGACCCTGCCATTGTCCTCGTTATAGTAGCTTCATTAACATTTATGATGGCCGTCTTTGGATGTATTGGGACCATCAAAGGGAATAGATATTTATTAAGAGTGGTAAGTAATTTCATATGTAATCCTTTTGTTTTAAATGACTCAGGTTTACAATTTGGTTTTGATTCTCAGTTGAAATTATCATTATTTTTTTTTTTCATTTCAGTTTGTGTGTCTGTATAGGCCTGTAACTTCCAATAGAATTGTAACAGTGCCGTAGGGACAAACATCAAGTCTTTGGCACTTTAAACCTGGCAGAGCTCATCTCTCCAGGTTTCATTTCAGCTTATATTAACTGTTTGTATCCAGTATAGAATAGATACACAATTCCTCTGCATGTCGTAAGAAGCAACTAAAAGGGTTGGTGTTAAGAAGGGCACCCAGCTACAAAACATTACCTCCGAAGTCCTGTCCAACCCATGCCAATATGCAAAAGTTGACATAAAAAAGATGATGATTGTATTAAAAGCAACTTTGAGCATCATCTTAATCAGGCATTTATTTTTCAAAAACAAATCCAAGGGGAAAATATAACTCTGCTATCCAAATTACTTGCATTCAGTAAAGGCATTAATATCATTATGGCTATCCAGAATACATACAATAATATCACATCTATAGGAGTCTATTTTGATTTTATATATATTAGCACAACTAATTAGAGAAAGGGTCAAACTAGATGAGATGCAGTTTGGTTTTGTGCCTGGGAAGAGTACAACAGATTCCCTCTTCTTAGAGAAAAATAAGCCACTATACTTAGCCTTTGTTGACCTAGAGAAGGCCTTTGATAGGGTACCTTGATCTGTCATCTGGTGGTCCCTAAGGAAGCTAGGTGTTGAGGAATGGCTTGTGAGGACAGTGCAAACTTTGTACAGAGGTACTCTCAGTAAAGTCAGGGTAGGAATGGAGTTTAGTGAGGAATTCCAGATACAAGTAGGAGTACATCAAGGTTCGGTCCTCAGCCCGCTCTTGTTCATTATAGTCCTCCAAGCCATAACAGAGGAGTTTAAGACTGGCTGTCCATGGGAACTTCTCTATGTTGACGATCTGGTTCTTATAGCAGAATCAGTAGAGGAGCTAGAGAATAAATTCTGGCTATGGAAACAGCAGTTGGAAGCAAGAGGACTGAGAGTGAACCTAGCTAAGACAAAAGTGTTGATGAGTAGAAAAGAGGACAAAACTCTGATTTCGTCAGGGAAATGGCCATGTTCGATATGCAGAAAAGGAACTGGCATAAATTCTATAAAATGCACACAATGCAGATCCTGGGTACACAAGAGATGTAGTGGAATAGCAGGCAAACTAACAGGTAGGAATAAATACGTATGCAGTAGATGTACAGGGAAATTAGACAGTAGAAGTCGCATTGATAGACACATCCTTCAAATGCAGGAGGGTGCTATAGAAGTGGTGGATAGCTTCCGGTACCTAGGAGATCAGATTAGCATGGGAGGAGGGTGTTCCGAGGCCATAGTATCTAGAATAAGGACGGGTTGGAAGAAGTTTAGGGAGCTGCTTCCTCTGCTGACGAAGAAGGGTTTCTCCCTGCGTACAAAAGGTCGGTTGTATGATGCCTGTGTGAGGAGCGCGATGCTGCATGGTAGTGAGACATGGGCAGCAACTACAGAGGATATGCGATGGCTGGAGAGAAATGAGGCAAGCATGCTCCGTTGGATGTGCAGTGTAAATGTGCGTGAACGACCCAGCATAAATGTGTTGAGAGAGAAACTGTCTGGGAGGGATAGAATGTAGTGTACGGGAGAGGAGACTGAGGTGGTATGGACATGTGATGCGCATGGAGGATGACCGATGAGTGAAGAAGTGCCAGGAAATGCCAGTTAAAGGAAGACGTGGTAGAGGTAGACCACGAAAAACATGGGCGGAGGTGGTGAGAACAGACTTCAGATCGTTGAAGCTCACGGTGGAGATGATGAAAGACCGTGACGAGTGGAGAGATGCTGAATAAGACCCGCCAAACCCTTGCAAGCAGGGAAAAGCGGACGTAAAATGATGATGATGATGATATGTTCTGCGCTTATAATCAGTTTATGTTGTCAATCAGAAACTTTAGCAGACCAACTGTGATTATAAAGTAGTATAGTTAATATGAAGCATTGTGAAATATGTAATATGTAATAAAACTTCAAAAAGCTGGTTTAATACGGTATACATATATAAAGGGCAAAGGATGACAAATAAAACAAAACAAAGTAATGTTTTACCCAGTTTATTTCATAATGATATTTCAAGGCTATTTTTACATGCAAATCATAAACTATACATTCTTTTTTAACTAGTCTGAGTGAGTGGATTGGGCATGTATGAAGCTGTCATAAAAACCACTCTGTTCCATGTAGTTCTGTTCTATTGTTTATTTGTGACTTTTATGCGTTAGTGATTAACGCTTCTTTAATCCTTGGATTCCCCACATTCATTTCAGTCACTTCTATGGTGACCTCAATATCTTGAGTGTGGCATTTGACAAGGTGTTTTTTGACAGAAAGCTCTCGTCGTCATGTGCTCCTTGATCTGTATGTGTAACATCCAGACAGTGCTTCTGGTATATGAGGAACCACACCATCTACATGTGACCATGTAGACCACATATGCTCTCATGCACACTTCTGTCTCATTGATGGGACAGTTAGGAAGTGTGCAGGTTGGGTTTGTAGAGTAGTCTCCATAGGGAAGGTCCCGAGTATGCCAGTTGTATGTTCAGACCCTCCCTATGGATGGTTTGTCAAATGGCAGCAGTTGTTTTCTCATTGAAATGCAGCAGCTTTAGATAGTATATACTATCTTTAAGGGCGTGTGCCCTCCTTGATCTTTTAGGTGGTACTTTGCTATTTCAGTGTTTGGTGAGAGAAGTCAGGTAGCTGTTCTCAGTGAGAACTCTCTGGAATTCCTCCATGCTGGTAGCTTCCACACATTTGGACCAGTTAAAGAAGAGTACATCGCTTTTGTTTTGCATTTGAAAAGAGGGTCTTAATCCTGAAATATCATGATGAAATATACTGGGTAAATAACATTATTTTGTTTTGTTTTATTTGTCATTATTTGCCCTTTATATATTTTTACTTCATTGTCCTGGCTTTCTGAACTTCTCATCAACAATGATTTTTTTTTTTAACAGTAACACTAATATCCTAACCGATTAGCTTTATTTATTTGTTTGTCATAAGAGGAATGGCAGTATCCATAAGCCTTTTTCAAGACCTCAAAGACAGGTGGGAAGAAGGGAAGAAGTTAATTCTTAGACTGAAAACCTGGTTCAAATGCTAAAGGCATTAAAGGGAATGGTGGTGGTGTTAAACCAGGTGATAGAGATCTATGTCTACCAAATTTTATTTACAAGATATTTACTGGCTTGAGACAATAGTTGAAAACACTTGTTTAAGTGAGGTTGAACTTGAAACTATTTCTGTGGCCACTGTTGACTTTTGCCATGAAGGACATTATTTTATCTACTCAATCATTTCACTTAAACACTTCATGAATTATTTCATCATGGTCTTTTATCCCTAACTTATGAATTCTAGAAGAATTCATGAATAACAATATCTTTGGCAGCTGAATTATATTTTTTCTTTTTTTTTTTTATCACTTAGTCAAGTGGAAGAACAGTGACCTTGACTTATTTCAAGGGATGGGTGGGGGATAAGGTGTCCTCAAACCAAAGACCATGGTCGAATGTCTGCAACAAAGTGGACTTCTCTGAAGACACCCAAGGATTAAATCTACCATCCATGTAGGCCACAGCTGAATTTGAACTATAATACAAAGATTTGAACAAATATTGTAAAGCATTCCATCTGATGCTGTAGGAATTGGTCATTCCCTTACTCATGACTGGTATTTTATTTATCAATCTTGGAAAGTTAGATGAAAGGAAAAGTTAACCTCAGCAGGATTTTAATAACCCTCTCAGAGCATAATTCGTTTAACCCATGCAAATATGAAAAATAAATGTTAAATTGCGATGATGATGATGTCTTCTTTGTCCACTTATTCCTGGCTGGTTCATGGGGACAGTGGTCTCAAGCATGCCTTCCAGTAGGTCTTGTCAGAAGCAACTGTCTCCAATTGATCTGGTTGGATTTCTGAGTGTGACCAGCCAAGCTCAAGGTTGTTATCCAATCAATTTCCTCAGGGTCTACTTATGGGTCTCTTACCAGTTGGTTTTGGCCATAAAATCTACCCGGTGATTCTTTCCTTAGACATTCTGATGACATCTTGATGATAATGATGATGATGAATTCAAAGAGACAGAAAAAATATCACAAAGCATTTCATCCATCACACTAATACTTCTGCTAATTCCCTGCCATGAAGATATGGAACAGCAGGAAGTGTAATCAGAAATGCTGTCATACCAACAAGCAATAGTTTTATCCCTATGCCTGTTCTTTTATTCCAGTCTCAAATTTGTGCTTATAATATCTAATAAAATCTGACAGAATTATGGAATTAGAATTAGATTTCGCTGTATTTTTGAGTAAAGAAAACAGTCTAATAACAGGGCTCAGATTGCTCAGCCAGATTTTGAGAGATACAATATTTGATTCTCTGTGGCAGCTGCTGGCCATGTTTTCCATCTATTTTACAGATTTTCTAAGCAATTATTTATAGCAATCAACTGCATTCATAGTTATTTCCTGCATTTGTTCTTACTACATTTCCTAAGTATTTCAACTCACTTGATGCACCATTGTTTATTAAAAAATGTCATAATTTCTTTATTTTTACTTTTATCTTTTGCAGTTTTACATTATGCTTGCCTTTATGTTAGTCCTAGAGCTGATATTCGGAGTACTTATATGGTTGTTATTCTCTGCTCCTGTGGCCACAGAAAAGTTTATGGATAGACCACGACAACGTCTCAAACTAGCTCTGCAAAGATACAAAGATGATAGGGAATTAAAGGCTTGGATTGATAGTATACAAACTGAGGTACAGTTTTTGAAGTTCATTTTATAAATAGTATTTCATATATCTTTTTATTGGTTTCAGCCACTGGATTGTGGCCATGTTTGGGCACTACCTTGAAGGGATTTAGTTAATCATTATTTTTTAAGCTTATTTTGTCAAAGTGCTAATTTATGAGAATATCTATAGGATGTTTCAATGATAATTCCACTTTGGATTCAAGTAAAATAACTGATTTGGCTATAGTAACCAAAATATGCCCAGGGTAGTTCTATAATGTTATGTTACATGCAAATAACTGCAAATTTCTATTTTTCTGAACATTTTTAAGCCCACACAGCAAAATCGAGGAGAAAATAACATTATTTAATATCATCACCACCGACCTGATCATCATCGTCATCATCCTCACCATTATCATTTAACATCTAATTTCCTTGGAAAATAGTGACAAAAACTGTAAAAAATTCCATTAGTTTCCCACCTGAAATATTTTTCAAAATCTGATGACGATGATGATCATGTCGATGATGATGATATTAAATAATGTTATTTTCTCCTCGATTTTGCTGTGTGGGCTTAAAAATGTTCAGAAAATAGAAATTTGCAGTTATTTACATGTAACATCTCATTATATATGGGCATATTTTGGTTACTATAGCCAAATCAATTATTTTACTTGAATCCAAAGTGGAATTATCATTGAAACATCCTATAATCATGGGCTGACAGATCAGAAATCATAGAAAAACTGATCATATATTGGAGAATGATAAATCATAGATTGACAGATCATAAATCATAGAAAGACTGATCATATATTGGAGAATGATAAATCATAGATTGACAGATCAAAAATCATAGAAAGACTGATCATATATTGGAGAATGATAAATCATAGATTGACAGATCATAAATCATAGAAAGACTGATCATATATTGGAGAATGATAAATCATAGATTGACAGATCAAAAATCACAGAAAGACTGATCATATATTGGAGAATGATAAATCATAGATTGACAGATCAAAAATCACAGAAAGACTGATCATATATTGGAGAATGATAAATCATAGATTGACAGATCAAAAATCATAGAAAGACTGATCATATATTGGAGAATGATAAATCATAGATTGACAGATCATAAATCATAGAAAGACTGATCATATATTGGAGAATGATAAATCATAGATTGACAGATCATAAATCATAGAAAGACTGATCATATATTGGAGAATGATAAATCATAGATTGACAGATCATAAATCATAGAAAGACTGATTATATATTGGAGAATGATAAATCATAGATTGACAGATCATAAATCATAGAAAGACTGATCATATATTGGAGAATGATAAATCATAGATTGACAGATCATAAATCATAGAACGACTGATCATATATTGGAGAATGATAAATCATAGATTGACAGATCATAAATCATAGAACGACTGATCATATATTGGAGAATGATAAATCATAGATTGACAGATCATAAATCATAGAACGACTGATCATATATTGGAGAATGATAAATCATAGATTGACAGATCAAAAATCATAGAAAGACTGATCATATATTGGAGAATGATAAATCATAGATTGACAGATCATAAATCACAGAAAGACTGATCATATATTGGAGAATGATAAATCATAGATTGACAGATCATATATTGGAGAATGATAAATCATAGATTGACAGATCATATATTGGAGAATGATAAATCATAGATTGACAGATCAAAAATCATAGAAAGACTGATCATATATTGGAGAATGATAAATCATAGATTGACAGATCATAAATCATAGAAAGACTGATCATGTATTGGAGAATGATAAATCATAGATTGACAGATCATATATTGGAGAATGATAAATCATAGATTGACAGATCAAAAATCACAGAAAGACTGATCATATATTGGAGAATGATAAATCATAGATTGACAGATCATATATTGGAGAATGATAAATCATAGATTGACAGATCATAAATCATAGAAAGACTGATCATATATTGGAGAATGATAAATCATAGATTGACAGATCATATATTGGAGAATGATAAATCATAGATTGACAGATCAAAAATCACAGAAAGACTGATCATATATTGGAGAATGATAAATCATAGATTGACAGATCATATATTGGAGAATGATAAATCATAGATTGACAGATCAAAAATCACAGAAAGACTGATCATATATTGGAGAATGATAAATCATAGATTGACAGATCAAAAATCATAGAAAGACTGATCATATATTGGAGAATGATAAATCATAGATTGACAGATCATATATTGGAGAATGATAAATCATAGATTGACAGATCAAAAATCACAGAAAGACTGATCATATATTGGAGAATGATAAATCATAGATTGACAGATCAAAAATCATAGAAAGACTGATCATATATTGGAGAATAGCACATCATAGACTTAAATGGACTGACAGATCCTAAATCATAGGAATACTGATCAAATGTTGTAGAATGATGAATCATAGACTACCAAATCATAGATTTATAGATCACAGATCATTGAGTTACAGATCTACATCAAAGACTGTCAAATTAGATTATTTGTGTGAAGTTAGTTTGATGTGTGGTTTGAATTTTTCCCAATATACAATGAGTAAAATCAATAATTCCACTAGTTGTAGGGAAAACATTAACAGATAGGGCTCAGCAAGGCATTGGTCATGCTGGCTAAATTGAATCAAAGAATTAAAGAACTAAAGGAAGATATGACAGAGGGTTACATTTGTTGGGAGGAATGATTAACTAAAACTTGAAGAGTAAAAGTGTGAGGATGAGAGAAAAATGCAACAAATATGTTTAATGGGGTTAGTATATTTATACATCTGAAGATATTTGATTTGCTTTAAAGAATTAAAGCTGAGACAAACCTCCATATAAACATTTTTTAGAAACATATTGATTTTAAGAAGTTTTAAGCTTAACCTGTTTTGAATCTACTTACATTTCTATATGGAATTAAATTTCTTCTGAATGGGTTGCAGACAATTACCTGCCTTTTTAGAAAGTGGGTAGTTGCAATCACTTTAATATTTATTCATTCAAGTTTCCAAAATCTATTCTGCTCCTGTTTATTTACAAAAATATTTAAAAGTAATAAAAATCTTAGTAATAGTAGTTTCTGATTTAGGCCAAGGCCAACAGTTTTGGGGAAAGGGAAAGACAATTAAATCAACCTCAGTGCTTTAATAGTACTTTGTTTTATCAACCCCCTAAGGATAAAAGGCAAAGCTAACCTTGGCAGGATTTGAACTCAGAACGTAAAGGGCCATAATTATATGTTGTAAAACATGTTGTTTGATTCTCTAACAACTCTGTCAATCCACCACACTAAAAGTCTAAATAAAAGTAACATTATTCTTAATAGTAATTATCTTTTACCCTGCTTTCCCAGGAAATAATTCATGTATCAAAGTCTAGCTTCATATTTAGTAATGTTAAGCAGATAAAAGATGAAACTCTTCTTAGATGAGATATTGTATACCACAAGTAATATTTCCAAAACTGTTGGTACCTATTACACACATATAAGGAAGCAAAGACGCATAAAGTAAAGTACCTAGGCTATAAATTCATGAAAATACCTACTGTGAATATGAACTCATGACTTGATAAATACAAATACAAACAATTTCCACTTAAAAAAAAACTTTCTCAGACTTCAACAAAAGAGGGCAGAGGCATGTGGCCTAGTGGTAAGGTGTTGACTTACAATTATAATGTTGTGGGTTCAATTCTTGGATTGGGCCGTGTGTTGTGTTCTTGTGGCAAAACATTTCATTTCATGTTGGTCCAGTATACTCGGCAGAAAATGAGTACCAGCAATAGCTGTAGGTTTAAACCTGTGATGGACTGGCGTCCTGTCCAGGGGAAGTCTTGTACTCTCAGTCTCAAGGCCTTGTATTCACAAGGCCTTGGTTGACACAATGCTATGGTAGAAAACACATGTCTAATGTGCTGTGTAATAGGATTGAACCCAAACCCATGTAGTTATGGTTCTGTTTCTTCTAATGCTAGAAATTGTTGAGATTATAGATGCCACAAACTTGTTACATTCTTCAGCACTAACAAATAAGCAGACACAGAACATTGGAATGAAAACTAAACTTATAAATATATATTTATCAAAGTGTAGATGCAAATATAAGGGCTGGATGAAAATGAATTAATGAATAATTTGTTTTCATTTATAAAATTCCATTCTGTGAATCCCTTATCCATTCTTTAGCACTTAAACTGACCATATCTGGCCAGAATTCTCTCACATTTTTCTGTTCAAACTGGCCGAAACTGGCCACTCAAACTGATGTTAAGGTGTTTTTCTCAAAATAAATATCAAAACCTCATAGATTCGATATTATGTGAGATAAAACATTTACCACAAAACTACAATAGTATATATAGAGTAATGTAAATGCTAAAGGGTTAAACATTGTTTAAACATATTCACAATGAGTCAGTGAAGAAACCATTATATGCTAACTCAACCTACTGTAGTCCCAGCTGCCTGGAAAAGAATCAGGATGTCATAGCTGAAATGCCATTCATTATAGATGTGCTGAATCATGACTTACCTAGGGCTAAACAACAGCACAACATATGTTATCCATTCAGTTTTAGAATAATCCTAATACTCTATGAAGATCAAAGACCAATATTCGCATCATATGAATCTTTTTTCTCTTTTTTCCTTTTTATTTTCAGTTTAAATGCTGTGGCATAGCTCACAGTGAATATGGGTATAAAGATTGGCAAACTAATATCTATTTCAACTGTTCTCAATTTAATCCAAGTTCAGAACGATGTGCTGTACCAATGTCTTGTTGTATTTTTAAATATGTAAGTTCAACCATTTCCATTGATCTCTATCTATTCTATTCCCAGAATATTTCTTTTATGATAAGATTAAAGTCACAAGATTGTTTATCCTCTGCAAATCCAAACACAAATAATTCAATATTTTCTATTTGAAAATGGAACACAAGTTCAGCCGGATAAAAGAGATGCAGTGGAATTAAAAGAATCAAATACTATTTAAATTTGTGGAAAACAAGAAATAGTAAGAAGAATGCTTTAAATCTGATTATGATCAAGCTTTGAGTATTTAATTTGTTCAATATGTCATTAGATGTCAGAGAATTAGACCTAAATAGTTTATCAATTTGGTCTTGTTTATTCGTGTATTTTTTATTTGTTTATTTTTATTGGTTTGGTTCAGAGGATGAGTCTGTGTTCATAGCCTTTGTCAGCTCTGACTGATGAGATTGATGTCATTAATGTATTTGATACCATATCATCTGAAACTGCCCTGGATTTATAATACAAAACTGCTCATTCTAAAATTTTTATCCTTATATTAAAATATTCCATAATAATAAATGACAGATAAGTTCTAGAACGCTGGTATACCATCATCATCATCATCATCATCATCATCATCATCATCATCATTGTTTTTATACTCATTTTTTCACGCTTGCATGGGTTGTGTGGGTCCTTCACAAACACACACATACAATTGCTGCGTTTCCTTGTCATCTTTGTGAGTCTCAGCAATTTGAGGTCAGCTCTCACTACCTCTACCGATGTCTTCCTTGGTTTACCTCTACTGCTTCCATCCACTGGTATTTCTTGGCACTTGTTAAAGATTAGTATACCACATGAGAGGAGGTTTTTAAAGTCTCTATTCATGGAATTAGGTGTATAAGATAATATGTGGATGGTGCTTAGGTGTGAAAGGTTAGAGAAGAATAAAGAGTTGCATCATTTGTGTATGAGTAGGCAATGTTAGATGGGAGAACAATTAGATTGTTGATGTATAGAGGGGGAAAACAGAACCCTGTGGTGCATCAGAGATGACAGAATGTGGGTCAGAGAGAGCTCTATTATTAATACACACCATGATTTGATATGAAGCCACCAATCCAAGATATGATAAATAGATGAAGCCTATAGGTGGGGAGTTTTGACAGGATGAATAAATTACTCACATAATTCTATGTTTACCAATATTGATTTTATCTAATGCAGAGGATTTCCAAATATTTTTTCCATTCATGTAACAGATTTTCTTCGAAATACTAGAGATCTACTTATCTATGTCCCATAGACATCCATCTCACTGTTCAATGATGTTACAGTTCTATATACCTATCTCCTAGATCTGTATCTCATAACTCTCTAAGTCACATAGAGCTCTACTTCACAGCTCAATAGTTTTACAGTTCTATATCTATGTCATCTAGATCTCTATCTCATGGCTCAATATCTATGCTACATAGAGCTCTACCTCACAGCTCAATAGTTTTACAGTTCTATATCTGTGTCACATAGAGCTCTACCTCACAGCTCAATAGTATTACAGTTCTATATCTATGTCAGATAGATGTCTACTTCTAGCCCTGTTATCTACAGAGCCTATACACATAGCCATTTATCAATGAACAATTTTAAAAACAATTTTCTTTCTTTTTGTTTAATAGAATTTGTAACAGGTTTCTAACTAGATTTGAAACCTGGAAGGCTTAATTTACTTTCATGTTGCACCAAGAAAAACATTTGACATCAACCAATAAAATTGTGACAATCAAAATGATAGATGTTTTTCAACTCCAAGAGAATCACAAACGATTCAGATGGCACTAGACACTGACAACACACATCACACCGTATTTATCTTATCAACCATCTCAAATTCTAAATGCTACCTACACACACACACACACACATTTCCCTTTTGACTTTGAACCTAAATCAAACTGTCATTTTGCTAGCATGGACTTGTTAGACATATATCTCCATGAACTTAATACATATATCACCATGACCACTTTTAATTTCTGCATATCATCTACATCCTGTCATATATATATATTATTATGATTCAGTGTAATTATGCTTATTATTGAAGCATAAAAATACCTGTAATTTAGTGATGCCCTATTGTTCTTGATTTATTTTTATGCCTTTCACAACACACACCTTCCACATCAATGCACACTCATTAATTTTTGCTTCAAGTTGTTCAGTGGTTAACTATTTAATCATTAGATAATTGCTTGATTGATTTTTAGTTTAGTTTTGTTGACATCATCATCATCATCATCATCATCATTAACATCATTTTTACAGTCATTTTTCCACGCTTGAATGGGTTGGATGGGTCCTTCTCATCATGGCATCTCTCCACTCACTACATTCCTTCGTCATCTCCTCTGTGAGACTCAGCGAATTGAGATCTGCTCTCCCCACCTCTACCCAGGTCTTTCTTGGTCTACTTCTACTGCAACTTCTGTCCACTGGGATTTTCTGGCACTTCTTCACCGATCATCATCCATAGGCATCACATATCCATACCAGTATTCCAAACAGTGTTCCAAAATGTTAGAAATATAGCATTCTTTACATGTTATCAACATGGTTGATATCCAATTATAGTTAGAAGATATGTGTGCACATAATTCCCTCAAAATAGGATTTGGTTATGTCTGGAAAAGGAGATGTGTTACGATCCAATCAGCAAAAACCCTCAACCCTTTCCTCACACACTTGAGATGTTGCATCAGTGTAGGAAATTCTTCCCATTACCATCATCATGCAATAGTAAAATGACTAACAACTGAGGTTATTTCAACTGCACCCAGAAACACTCATTACACATATCAAAGAAATATACTGGCAATATATAACCATCTACTTAAATGCTAGAAATAGTAGCCACATTTCTCCCAAATCACATCCTACCATTTTAACTTTTTTGTTACCTTATTTCTCATGAAACATACTGCCTATGGTTTTCAAATAATATTAAGAATAATAAAGAATTTGGAAGGATTTGTTAATATAAGTAACTTTCCCATTATTTTCTTGGTGTTAAGTATGGCGGATTGGCAAAATTGAAAGAGCATTGGACAAGATGTCATTGTGAGATTTGTATTGGCTCATTATATTCTGAATTCAAATCCCATCAAGGTCAACTTTACTTTCCATCCTTACTGGTTCAATAAAATAAACTACCAGTCAAGTGCTGGGATATAATCAACTTTGCTATTCTCTAAAATTTTCTGACCTTGTGCTTAAATTAGAAATAATTATAATAATTCCAACTACCAAGTTAATAATTATTAACTTGGTAGTTGGAACATAAAATTATGATGGAAGATTTTTAAATGAAGATAAACACTTTAAAATAAACAACTTAGTGTTTAGTGTTTCAGGTAGTTTATCAAAAGAGTTAAAAATGGAAAGGATACATTAAATAATGTAGCCCTAGATATCTGTAAAAAGACAGGATGGTCATAGCTGGAATGTCTTTGATTATTTGTTATTTTGATCAGAGTTAAACAGCAACAATGACATTCAGCTTAATGCCTCAAACAACATCACAGAGACCAAGCCTTACAACTTCTAATGATCTTTCAAGGTGATCACACATCTCTAATACGAACACTGCATGTATCCCAAAGGTTATATTTTTTCTTCAGAGACAGAAACACTTCAGTTCTGAGTGATTGTGGACTCTCTAAATAGTCCAAGGGCAACAATCCACATGAAATACTATTACACTTCCTCTCTAACAAACAAAACAAAACAAAACAACAAAAAAGAAATTTATTTTGATTGAAAGAAAGTATGTTACTCAGTCATTTGATTGGAGGATAATGGGGGAGCTTACGAATGTCGTGGGTGAGGATTTTCTGCAATAAATAAAAAAATGCTACATCATATTTTTTTTATTTAGTTTGAGAATGAAGTGTAGTGCTCTCACAGCCATTGCAGGGATTCCTACATTGATGAATTTGATTCAATCAATGTTCGGCTTTATCATCTAATGGTTCATTTTTACAAGGAAAACATGAATGGAGGTGGCATACAGGCTGCTACTTTAGAAATGTTGGAGAGTTGTTACAGCAAAGATAGAAGAGACAAAGGGAGGAGACCACATCACATTGGTAGTATAGTGTTTGTTGTGTGTTGGCAATTGAATCCTTGTTAATTAGTCAAATGACTTTCTATTTGATGTAGTCTAGAATGTTTGTGTGCAGCAGTCAGTGCTGGACTTACATATAAGCTAAATAATCTTAACTTAGGGCCACACACTCTTGGGGGCCTCATTTTAAAAAAATATATTTTTATTTTGTCATTAGCTTTTATTCTCTAACAAAAATTATATGTATATATATATATATATTTTTTTTTTATCGATCGACTTTTGTCAAATCGGCCCGAGGAAACAATGTTTACTTTGGTCTTTCCAGTTGCTAGTACTATCTATCGGTCGCAACTCCAGGTAGAAGGAGCAACGTGAAATAAAGTGTCTTGCTCAAGGACATAATGCACTGCCCGGTCCAGGAATCGAACTCACAACCTCAGGATTGTGAATCCAATTCTCTAACCACTCAGCCACACGCCTTCACTATGTGTGTGTGTGTGTGTGTGTGTGTGTGTGTGTGTGTGTGTGTGTATATATATATATATATATATATATATATATATATATATATATATATATATATATATATATATATATATATATATATATATATATATATATATATATATATATATATATATATATATATATATATATATATATACTTGGGGAGGGTCATATTTGCGTAATATTGCCAGAATTAATAACAGAACACACTCACTGTTTGGTTGGTTTTATATATATAATTTCCTGGTGATTTCCTTTGAATGAAACAGTTCTAGTCATGTAATAATAATAATAATGAAATATTGTGTACAGTGCTCAGGTGCACTACAACTCATCAAAAAGTGTATGTATAGTACATAGGGTAATGTACAAACATCAGGAAAATGAACAGCGCATGAGTCATGATACACATATGTGTGCATGTGTATGGAAGGGGTATATCAGGTGTAGTTTTGGCGTATTTCAGGAAGCATGAATGTCTTAAAGGATGCAGTGTCTCGGCAGCTAACAACTGATGCAGGCAGTTTGTTTCATGCTTCAGCAACTCTGAGCGCGAAAAAATGTTTACGAAAGTCATGGGAGCTGTGGTGTTTTCTGATTTTGTAGGCATGTCCACGTGTGTTAGACACATGGAGATCAAAAAGGTGCTCAGGGTTGCAATTGGCGAGATGGTTAATAACTTTGTGGGTATTTACCAAGTCCATTGCCAGACGTCGGAGCTTCAATGAATCCATGCCCAGGGAAGCAAGGCGTTCAGAGTATGGTAGGTGTCTGATGGAGGGTATGTGCTTGGTTGCACGTCTCTGAACAATTTCCAGGAGGTCAATGTAGAAATATATCATCCCCATCACCGTTTAGCATCCAATTTATTAAACATTTTTTTACCTGAAACTTTTTTAGAGAAGAGCCTCAAATTTTATATAGCTTAGGGCCTCAATAAATGGGTGTCAAATATGTGAACTGTACTCTTGTGCCTTGTTGATTGTACGCTATAGCTTAGAAGTGAAGTGTTTTGTGGTCCTGAAGAGACAGCCTAGCTTTTGGAATGTTCTTAAGTATCATAAAGGATTATCAGTGTGTAAGGCCTAGTATTGTGTAGAAAGTGTGTGAGATTTAGTAGTGAGTAAATAAAGTAATAACTTAGTGGTTTGAAAAAACAATTGATGAGATAAGTACCAGACTTGAAAAAAATATGTGCAAGAGTTAATATGATCAACTAAATCCCTTTAAGAAGACACCTCAGTATAGCCACAGTTTAATGACTGAAACCAATAAATGAATAAAAGAATAAGAATACAGAGAATGTAACCAGTTTGATTTAACATAATTTTGCATACAAATAGACACAAACTATATCTTTTTTAAAGATGGGAGAAGACATGCACACACAATTACATACCACAGCAAGGGATGTTGGAGTTTTCCTCTAATAAATTTTGAAGTATTTGCAGCTTTGCTATGGGTGATAGTGAGGCTCAGATATTGGAATAACCAAGCACTGTCGTGGAAGGTAAGCCACTAAAAATGACAAGAACCTCATTGTCAATGGCTCAACTCCCCCAAACATCTCAAATATCACAAGCTGAAAAAAAAGTTGACCAATTATTCCTGATATTTTAGAATTTTATTCTGTTTGACTCTGAATGCAGTGACTCCACCTTCACTTCAACATCCAGAATATAGGAAGGAGCAAAAGAGTCACAACCTATGGAGTAAATATATATGAATGTGTGTGTATGTGTATACTTATGGGATACTATCTGTTTAACTCCGTCATTACCATATTTCTGATAAAATACACTGAATTTAAATTAATCAATGAAGAATTTTGAGGGATTTACTAAAATTATTTCAATTATTAAAATGATATTTGCAACAACCAGCCAGCAGGTAACCCATAGGTAGACCCTGAGCAAGATAGTTGGATAACATCCATGAGCTCATGTCTGTGTGTGATTCTTTGTGTGTGTATGTATCTGCCTGCCTGTGTTTGTAGGTGTGTGAGTGTATTTGTGTGCATGTTTATCTGTTTGTGTGTGCGTATAATAATAATTGTTTCTACTTTTGGCACAAGGCCAGCAATTACCTAGTACATTACTGGTACTTTATTTTATATAATAATAATAATGTGTGTATAATAATAATAATGAAATTATTGTGTACAGTGCTCAGGTGCACTAAAACATATGTGATTGTGTGTGTGTGTGTGTGTGTGTGTGTGTGTGTGTGTGTGTGTGTGTGTGTGTGTGTGCATGCATGTGTGTATGCATACATGTTTGTTTGCATCAGTTTACACTCTGCTTCTTTTATCATTATCAAATTATATAAAATATTCTTCTTTGTCCAATTATTCCTGGTGGTGGGAGCAGGGTCTTCAGCCATACCTTTCTGAGTGTCCTATCAGAAGCAAAATAGTAAAAAACAAAACTGAACAAAAAAAAAAAATGAATTAAAAAAATAATAATAATAAAAATAATTGTCTAACCTTGTTTTGTATATTATCATTTTTGTATTGATTAGTGCCAAAGAGATTTTAGAAAAAAATAGTCTGAATATAATACTTGTGGTAATAGAATTATAGATAATTGTCATAAATTAAGTGAAGAATTGGAAATCAGATGAAACAAAAGGACTATAAATAAATGAATTGTTACTTCAATTATTGCCATCCATTAATGTGGTATATAACTTGAAAACTGATTATATTAAAGACTAAAAAGTCGTTCTAATTTTTCATTTCTATAATCACCCAATATATTTCTGTTATATTGGTTCAGACAAAGCTACATTTTTAAAACCCTTTCTTTACCATATTTCTAATGAAATACGTTCTATTTGAATTAATAATGAAAAATTTTAATGAAATTGCTAAAATTATTAATTATTTCATTATTAAGATGGTATTTGTAGTCTATCTTAATCAAAGTGTATATCAATTTTCTTTTTCACTAATGAAAATAAAGATGGTTTATTTTACTAAATGGAAAATGTGATAAAAAGTGTATGATGTTCATGGCAATAAGGAAACAAAAAAAAAGGGAAAGAAGTAAAATAAAAATAAAAATAATGATACAACAAAAGAAAAGGAGTGAAAGACTCTAGACACCAATGTGAGCAGTGCACCTTGCAGACAAAATGGTAACAGCACTGCCACAGAGAATGGCCAGTGACACCTGTTGCAACAGCCACCCTACCTCACATGGTTCCTTCCTCAAGTGAGGACCGAGGACTCCTCAGGTCTCAATCGTGACAGGTATAAAAAGGAAGTGGTCTGTAAAGCTCCAGTATTTAGTTATCTTACTCTCCTCTGTATTGCGGGCAGCAATGCCTGAGTTTGTGGCCAAAGCGACAAGGTTGGAGGTGGAGAATAAGTCGCAACACATTGCATCACAGATTAGAGATTTACTTCCCTTGAACAGCACTTACCATCACCATGGTCAAGGCCAGCTGGAACATTTTAATTTAGAGAGGAACCTGTTAAAATGGGTGTGTTTTGTTTCAGAGACTGCTTTGGGTGAATTGGTAATAAAAAGAATAAGACAATTAATTTCCAATTTTTTCTCTATTTTTGCTTTATTCTTCTCTTTACTTTGATTTTGAATTTTTGATTTAAGCCATTCAGAATCAGATGTTGATAATATATTCTTAATATTTGTAAATGATGTTCACTCACATCATTATCATCGTCATCTAACATGTAATTTCCCTTCTAGGAAGGGTTGGACGGGTCTACATAGACCAAGTCAGTACTGAAGCAGGGTTATTGACTTCCCAGATAAGCTGAAAGGTCTACATCTCACTTCTGTACGGTCATTTGGTAATATACTGTAGGTAGAGAAAATTATATGAACAGTAAGCTCAATTACATCATTTGTGGTATTTAATTCAATGTGTTACATTTTTTATTTCAAATTTCACTATAGTTTTCCATGCTAGCATAACATGGGTTGGACAGGTTGTCATGATGAAACCAGACCACTGGAGCAACCAATCTTGCTCATTACATTCTATACTTGATATGGTTTCTATGGCTAGGTGACCTTCCTAATGCCAACCTTACAGGGTGGGTAGGGTGCATTTCTTGTGAGACCTGTACTACTGCTTTACAAAATGGATTGGGTGCATTTTATCATGGTACTCACGCTAACACTTTACTGGAATGGGAACATCTTATCATGACACCAGTACTAGAGGGATTGTCACATGCTAGGCCAGAATGAAGAGTCCTCTCAAACCCTATATTGTCTCCATTTGATTGCCAAACATGGTAGCCTCTTGTCTGTCACCACATATACTTTTAATGTCACAGTGCTTGTACTACTGGTAAATGAGTCTTTTACATTATGGCATATTCCCAGGCAGCTTGGTCCCATGTTATCTCCTACATGGAGTTCAATGCTATCTGTAATATAGGTCCATTAAATGGAACAAGTTTGTTATGAGAAGAGGAGAAACATAATGCTTCTTCTGAAGAAAAAACAACCCAGGCTACCAAACAAAAGATTATTTTCTTACTTGCTTTACATTATGAAACTTGAGGAAAGAACTAATCTTACAAGCCATATTGTAGAACTCAAACACGTTTGAAGCAAAAATGGATGTGTGTATGTTGAGTGTGGAGGGTGGAACCATGAAAAGCAGGAAAAACACACAAAAAAAGAAGCAATTTAGATTATTAATATTAATTGTTTTTACTTTTGGCACAAGGCCAGCAATTACCCAGTACATTACTGGTACTTTATTTTATCGATCCTGTAAGGATGAAAGGCAAAGTTAACCTCGGCGGGATTTGAACTCAGACCGTAAAGAGACGTAACTATGCTGGAAAGCATGGCGTCCGACTCTCTACTGATACTGCCAATATTAATATTAATATGATTCAATTGCAAATATAATTACATCCAATCCTAACAGCAAAATGAGAGCAAATAGTTGGTATTATAGTGATTTGTAGTAAAGAACATGGCATAGTGGTTAGATAATAGGATTTGCAATCATAAGGTTGCGAGTTCAGTTCCCGGACTGGGCAAGATTGTTTATTTCATGCTGCTCTTCCTGCCAGAAGCCCAGAATATTGTATCAACAATGGAAAGAATAAGGGAAACATTGTTTCGTTGGTCTGGTTTGATGAGTTCCAGTAAACAGAGTAAATGAATGACAGGTTATATATGACAGGATATAGATAACATAATAGACTGTCACTCATGTATGACAGGTTATTGACATCATAACCAACAGTCACTCATGTATGACAGGATATAGATAACATAATAGACTGTCACTCATGTATGACAGGTTATTGACATCATAACCAACAGTCACTCATGTATGACAGGATATAGATAACATAATAGACTGTCACTCATGTATGACAGGATATAGATAACATAATAGACTGTCACTCATGTATGACAGGATATTGACATCATAACCAACAGTCACTCATGTATGACAGGATATAGATAACATAATAGACTGTCACTCATGTATGACAAGTTATTGACATCATAACCAACAGTCACTCATGTATGACAGGATATAGATAACATAATAGACTGTCACTCATGTATGACAGGATATAGATAACATAATAGACTGTCACTCATGTATGACAGGTTATTGACATCATAACCAACAGTCACTCATGTATGACAGGATATAGATAACATAATAGACTGTCACTCATGTATGACAGGTTATTGACATCATAACCAACAGTCACTCATGTATGACAGGATATAGATAACATAATAGACTGTCACTCATGTATGACAGGATATAGATAACATAATAGACTGTCACTCATGTATGACAGGATATTGACATCATAACCAACAGTCACTCATGTATGACAGGATATAGATAACATAATAGACTGTCACTCATGTATGACAAGTTATTGACATCATAACCAACAGTCACTCATGTATGACAGGATATAGATAACATAATAGACTGTCACTCATGTATGACAGGATATAGATAACATAATAGACTGTCACTCATGTATGACAGGTTATTGACATCATAACCAACAGTCACTCATGTATGACAGGATATAGATAACATAATAGACTGTCACTCATGTATGACAAGTTATTGACATCATAACCAACAGTCACTCATGTATGACAGGATATAGATAACATAATAGACTGTCACTCATGTATGACAGGTTATTGACATCATAACCAACAGTCACTCATGTATGACAGGTTATTGATAACCATGCTTCCCGAAATTCGCCAACACTACACCTGATATTCCACCTCTGCTTCCTGAAATTCGTCAACACTGCACCTGATAACCCCCCCCCCCCCTCAATACACACACATGCATGTGTGTGTGTCTGTGTGTATATCATAACTCATACACTGTTCACTTTCCTGACATTTGTACATTATTCTATGTACATGCACCTTTGATGAGTTGTAGTGCACCTGAGCACTGTACACAATGATTTTCAATTTTATTATAATTAACTGTCACTCATGTACACTCATGTCACTATAGACAACATAATGAACCAGACCTGTCAACTCCCCCTGTCCGACAGGGAGATCTTCCACCTACCTTGGGGCGGGTGAGAGATGTCTTCTCTTGTACAATCTCCCGAATTTGCCGCATTTCTTTCCGTTTTGGGGGAACTGTTTTTCATGGTAGTGCCCGTTTGGGGTTTTAGAGGTTGTTTTGAAAACACCTGTTGTACTTTTTCTCAGAAAAACAGCTGTTGTTTCATCTCAGCAAATTTAATTGTTTAGTTTGACATGACAGCAGATCAAGATTTCTAATCTATACAAAAGGCTGTTATATATTTGATTTTTACTATTCTGTTCTTATACTTATCCTTCTTTTCAAGTTAGATTTAATAAATTATCTTTAAAAATATGGACCAAGCATCAATATGTATAGACATTGTCAGGCTCTCATAATATTAACTGAGTGAACTTTCTGCAATTAATATTCAAATTGAACTGTTGTATGTTAGTGGGTTTAGAGTGGAAAGGATTTCTATAGAATAAGGTTTAGGATGATGGGGTGATTGGGCATAGTGTTTTATACAAAATATGGAGAGAGAGACTGCAGTGAGAGGGTGATGGACTGAAAAGTAGATGATATATAAAGGGAATCTTTAAGTTGAGATGTCATAGAATCAACACATCAGAGAGAATACACCATCATTATGTCAAACAGTTTTTGTTTACACTGAATATATGTTGAGTGGCTATTATTGTGTTCAAAACTTTGGTTCTGCTGCATTTTTCATCATTTTGGGGTTAATGAAATAACGACTTGTAATATATAGGTGTTAATTCAATTAACTATATTTTATTTCTTTAAACTGTCAGATAAAATTATATTAAAAAAAAAAAATCATTATTCTTTTTTATTCCATGAAAACAGAAAAAAACAAAAACAACTTGGAACTTAAACTGGTGTAAAACCTAGGATAAGTTCAAGTCTTAAGAACCTTCTAGTCTAATTAACTATCAAATGTATTAAACATTTACCATTTTATATTGGATATCTTCTATTTGATATTTTTTCAGGGGGATTTAAGAAATGAAATGTGTGGGTTTGATATCACAAATAAAGAGGTAAGTGAAAGTTCTATATCATCATCATTTTATATTTGCTTTTCTATGCAGTGCTAGACTTAACTATAAGCTAAATAAGCTATAGCTTAGGGCCATACACCCTTAGGGGCTTAATTTAAAAAAAACATATTTTTATTTTGTCATTAGTTTTTATTCTTTAACACTAAATCATAAAAAATTATATATATATATATATTATTTATTATTTATCATTAACATTGATATAAAGAATAATTTTTTGCCAACATTTTTTTAGTGAAGGTCCTCAAATTTAGGGCCTTAGCAGATGAAAGTCCAGACCCTTTTCTATACATGCATGGCTAGAATGGATTATTTCCAGCACAGTCCCGCCCCTCTCACTCCATTCACAGAATTCCTTCATTATCCCCTCTGTGAACTACAACATTTTAAGATCAGCTTTAACCACTTCTGCCCAAGTTTTTGTTGGTCTTCCTCTATTGTAGCTTCCTTACTTTGGCATCACCTGGTACTTCTTTATTCAACATTCCTCATCCACATGCGTCACATATAAAAACCAATGTAGTATTTTTCTCTCTTGCAAACTATGATACATCTGATTCCTCTTACACACAGGTTTTCTCTTAAATCATCCACACTCTCTAGTTTATGTATATGATTTTGTGTATTTTGTATATTTATATGTGTTGTATTTATATATGAGGCTTGTGGCCTAGTTGAAAAGGTGTTGGACTTACAATCATAATGTCATGGATTTGATTCCTAGACTGGGTTTTGTGTTGTGATCTTGAGCAAAATACTTCATTTCATGTTGCTCCAGTATACTCAGCTGAAAATGAGTACCAGCAATAGCTGGGGGTTTAGCCCTGCGATGGACTGGTGTCCTGTCCAGGCGGGAGTCTTGTACTTTCAGTTGCTTCATGCTATTAAACCAGGATAAGCACCGGCAAAATGAGCTTACTGGCTTAAGACAGACTTTAGACTTTATATATATATATATATATATATATACACACACATATATATATACACATGGGAGTGTATATATAAATTTGGAAATATATCTAAGTAAGAGGTCAGTAGCTCTGCTTAAGTACTGATTCAGTCTGTGATGGCCCAACCAGCCCTTGTTAGCAGGGAAAATGGATGTTAAATAATAAAGATGATGATGATGATAATGATGATAATACTTTTGAAAATATATTACAATATCCATTAATATGATAAAATCATAAGTATGATCAGTCATACTTATATTCGATGCCATTTCTGACATTAAAGCTGCTGTCTGACATTTTGAATTATGAAATTGTATGTCAGAAATGTTATTGTGTGAAAGTGTATTAGTGGTAGCAAACTGAATAATATGGCCCTGATCACATCACCATTGTAACATTGTATGGAATGAATAAATAAAATATAAATATTTTATTTATGAGCATGTTGTTATTTTATGAATCAATAACTCTGGCAATGCCAAATCAATAGTATACTTTATATATACAAGAGTTATAATAACAATGTGAAAGGGTGTCGCCTAGTTGGTAGAGAGTTGGATTCATAGTTGTGAGGTTGTAAGTTTAATTCCTGGACCAGGCGAGACACTTTATTTCCTGGCGCTCCTTCTACCAGGAGGTGCAACTAGTAGAAAATATCTACAATTGGAAAGACCAATGAAAAAATTGTTTCCTTGGTCTGATCTGTTGAGGTCCACTCTACTCGATAAGTGAGTGAGGTCTGGGATCTTGTTGATTTGGATCATAATAATTTTTTCGGCTTTTTTTTCATTAAATCATGATGGGTCCCTAACTTTGCCATTAAATTTATTTTTACATTTTCTGTCAGATAAAAGACTTTACATCATTAAAATTGTATTGAAATGCGTTATTAAAAAAATGACAGATTCTTTTTCATGATTCTCAGAGTAATTTCTTTCACATTTTTTCAGTTTTTTTTTTCCTAATATGCTCTTATGAGCTATTAAAAAAGGTTTCTACTGATGACATTTTTCCATAAAATATAATCATATGAAAAGCTGAAAGAATTTGCCTGATAAATGGGTTTTGTGAATTGTGTCATGTAGTGAGTTGGTTACAATATTTTGACCAAAAAGAGATTTGCTTCAAGGTGTTTGTAATTACTTGTTTGCATTAGAGCAGTACATTGCCAGTAGTGATAAAACATTAGACAGAATGCTTTGCAGTATTTACTTCTACATTCTGAGTTCAAATCCTACCAAGGTCAACTTTGGTAGCGGTGATAATGATGATGATAATGATGGTGGTAGTGGTGATAATGATGAAGATGAATTTGGTGATGATAATGGTAATAATGGTGATGGTGTTGGTGATGGTAATGATGATGAGGAAGAATATAAACAAACTTTTTTTTGGTTCTCATCTCACTAAGTAAACCTGGTCAATACTGTATAGGTGGAATTTAGTAGATGAAAACTACAGAAGCATGTCACATATATACATATATGTTGATTCCTACTTCTTGTCAGAAGAGTGCCATCCCTTCATTTAACATTGCACAGTAATGTGCATACATACATACATGCATACATACATACATATGTGGAAGACATATACATACATAATATGAAAGAGTACTGGTGGAATGTTCCAGTCAAACCCCAATACAATGCAAGCACAACCGACCAGATATAATGATATGGGAAAAGAAGACATACACAGTAGTGGAAGTCAGCTGCCCAGCAGATGCCAATATAATATTAAAGATTAGCGAAAAGGAGAATATCTATGCAGAACTAATTAGAAATCTTCAGATACTCCACCCTGACTATACCTTCAGATTTATACCTGTGATTATTGGGGCTCTGGGATATGTTAGTGACTGCCTCAATACAAATCTTGAGAAGCTAGGCTTCACAGGAACAGAAAGAACACAACTAGTTAGGAAATTACAAGTACAATCCATTAATGGAACAGTAAAAATATGTAAAACATTCCCAAAATTCTGCATCTAATAACTGCAAATACACATGTACAGATACAAAGCATATACACACATATAACTCAAAACATACACATCCACACATACAATAACATCCATACTTGCACATACGTGCATGCATGCAGACATGCAGACATATCTACCTAGTTGATGTTGTGTAAATTCCAATGAGAGAGTCTTGTAACTATGTTAGAAATCGACTCTCTCTCTATGGGTAAAAATCTATAAAATTATAAAATCAGTAGAACATACATACACACATACTCCCTCAATTGCCCAGGAGGCTCCCTAGAAGCTATTTACAACTTTTGTTTTTCTAGGGGACCTAATTAGCTCCAAATGTGGTGGCTAGAATAATTATAGACTGTAAGAAGTTTAGGGAGCTAGTACCTCTGCTGACAATAAAGGGCTTCTCTTTCAGAATAAAGGGTAAACTGTCAGATGCCTACATAGGAACTGCAATGTTACATGGAAATGAGACATGGGCCTCAACTCCAGAGGACCTGCAATGGAAGATCCAGAGGATGCATATGGAAGATGACAGTTGCATAAAGAAGTGCAGAGACATTCATCATCATCATCATCATCATCATCATCATCATCACCGTTTTACGTCCGTTCTTCCATGCTAGCAAGGGTTAGAGAGGTTGTCCTGTTGTGGGCAGTGTCTGGTTGGCTGACCATGCCTTGCTCATACAGGAACTGATTTTGGCTTGATTTCTACAGCTGGATGCCCTTCCTAACACCAACCTCATTTACAGTGAGTGCTGGGTGCTTTTTTTCCGTGGCGCCTACACGACCACCTTGCAGTGGGAGGGTGTGGGGGCATATTGTCTATATGCTTCAGCTTGTACCCATGGGAGGTCGGGTATTCATACGCATCACATGTCCATACCAACGCAACCGCCTCTCCTGCACACAGCATTTGATTCTTCTTATGCTTAGTCTCTCTCTCAATTCATTTATGCTTTGTCGTTCACGTATATTACTATTACACATCCATCGGAGCATGCAGGCTTCATTTCTTTCTAATCTACATTGCTGGTCGTATACACGCATCATACAGTCTGCCTTTCATTTTGAGGGAGAAGCCTTTTTATTATTTATTTTATGTACTATACATGTACCTTTGATAAGTTGTAGTGCACCTGAGCACTGTACACAATAATTTCATTATTATTATTATTATCTCAGTGAATTAGACACTTGAAAGAGGTAGACTAAGGAATACATGAAATAAAGTAATGAAGACCAGCCTTAGAAAGCTGAATCTCACCACAGAGATGACAAAGGACCATGATGATTGGCAACATATGGTATTGAAGACTCACTTACCAGCTTATAAATGTGAGCTGACCTCTTCATGCCCATCCTCTACCACAGATCCCTAGTAACTATTTTCACAACTACCCTCTCTTCTAGGGTCACCCACCATGTATAAGTTCTAACATATCAGCCATAATTCCTTAGTAGCTATTCACATTATCACAGTACCTTCCAAATCTATTTGAGATCATCTTTCTCTTCTTTCTCTATCCAGGGTCACCCTATCCTATTTTAAATCCTAACTCACCAGTCACAACTTCTTAGTGACTGTTCACATTCATGAGTTCAAAGAAAAATTGGCTATAGGAGGAATAAGAGGTAGTGAGCAAGAAAGAAGACTGTGTTGGTATGTACACATGGTGCATATGGATGAGGAATGCTGTGTGAAGAAGCACCAAAAGAAGAAAGACCAATGAAACCCTGGGCCGAAGTAGTGAGAACAAATCTCATAGCTGATAATGGAGTTCACTAAGTTGATGGTAGCTGTGCTGGAAAAGATCTGTCCATCACATGCAAGCATTGGAAAATTAATGTAAAAAGATGATGTGTACTGCCAAGTGTTGATCACTCTTTCCTGGCCATCCTCATAACACATCAATTGCTTTTCCACTGTAGGATGAAGCAAGCAACATGTAGCCTGATGCTTGCTCTGTCAACTTGCACTCACCATTGCATCCCCAGCTAGGTCAAGGACACATCAAGCATCCAAAAATATTTATGAGATAGCACTGATAACATGGTAAAACACAGCCAGTCTACTCTGTAAGAGGGTTGTGCTGGTGCCATGACAAAAAGCCCTCAGTTCACTATGTAAGATGGTAGTACTGGTGCCATGAAAGGTGGTCATACTGGTACCATAACAAAAAGCACCTAGTCTGCCATATTTAGTACACACTGTAAGATAGCTCCCAGTACACACTGTAAGATAGTTGGCATTAGGAAGGGCATCAAGCTGCAGAAAACTAAGTTAAAAACTGGAGCATGCAAGCAAGACATGGTAATCTGGCCTTATAATATCTGTCTAATCCATGTTAAAGTTAATTAGTTAGTTAAAGTCTGTTCTAAGGCAAAGGGTCATCAGGCAGGTGCTTATCCCTGGTTTCCTTGGCATTAAGTGACAGAGTACAAGACTCTCCCTGGACAGGATGCCGGTCTATCACAGGCTTAACTCCCTAGCTACTGCTGGTACTCAACTCAGTTGAATGTACTGTAGCAATATGAAATAAATGTTTTTGTTCAAGAACACAATGCAGCGGCCTGCTCAGGAATCGAACTGATGATATTATGATCCTATGTGAAGCATCTTAACCATTATGCCTCGCACTTAATCCATGTTAACATAAAAAATAGACGCTAAATAGTGATGATGATATACACTTTGATGAAAGCACACACACACACACACACAACAGTCACATACTCAGATAAACAGTCAGAAAATTACAATATGCACACACAGACACACACAGACACGCATCAACCTGATTAAAATTCTCTTTAAAAAAAAAACTTTCCTATCTTTCCTTTCTCACTTACTTGATACCTTTGCCTTCTATTCTCTTCTCTACTGGTAAATGCTATTAATGTTACTCAAGCCAGCACCCGCTTCCACCACCACCACCACCACCACCACCACCACCACCACCACCACCACCAACAACAACAACAACAACAATTCTTTTTTTTTATTGACTCCCTACCTCATACTCAATTCCGAAGCTTGATTATGTTAACACCTCTCCCTCCCCCCACTACTATCATGCCTCTCTTCTTCCTCGCTGCCTTGTTTACCTTAGCCATTGTTAATATTAGGCTTGCATGGTAAGCAACATCAAATCCCCTGTCATGATGCAATTGTGAAATGCGGAATTGATGTCGCTTAATATAAAAAGGGATGTACAAACTCTTATATAGAGAAAATAAAAAGTAATGCTAGCCAAAGCTCACCAGACTAAATGTTTTATAACAGTATTTTATTTTATGTTTCTATATTCCAATTCAAAATCTGTATGAGATGGACTTTGTTATTGTTTACCGTCAAGCGGAGATGACAAAGGAATGAAACGAATGGAGGGATGCTGTGTTGGAGAAGACCCCTCCAACCCATCAAACACGGAAAAGCAGACACAAAATAATAATAATAAGGATGATGATGATGATAATGATGGGAATGGCGAAGTGCAGTGGATTGATAGAACATTGGACAAAATGCTTCAATCATACCAGGGTCGACTTTGTCTTACATCTTTCTGGGGTCAATAAAATCAATACCAGTCAAGTACTGGGGTTGATGTAATCAACTTGGCCATCCCCTAAAATTGCTAGCCTTGTACCTAAATTAAAAACTATTGTTGTTGCTGTTTTTTTAAAAATTTTAACTTACCTGGAAGTTAAAATGAAAGGTACCATATATAAATTGTAATTAATCTTTGTGTTTCAGAGACATGTAGTTAATCATCGAATCTACACTCAAGGCTGTCTTAAAGGCTTTAAGAACTGGTTCCATAAGAATGAGATCCTCATCACCATTCTAGCAGGTTTGTTCATTGCCCCACAGGTAAGTAAACATCTATATCTTTTCATTACATAGAACAGAAACATTTCCAGTTTATAGCTTCAACATTTCATGTGACTTCATGGTTAGAGAATAGAATTCACAATTGTAAGGTTGCAAGATCAATTCCCAGACTGGGTGATGCATTATGTCCTTGAGCAAAACACTTTATTTCACTTTGCTCTTTCTACAATGAGTTGTGACCTGTAACTAATACCAGGAGTGGAAAGACATTGTTTCCTTGGTCTGGTTTGATGAGCTCCACCGAACTTAGTAAGGTCTGGGATCTTGTTGATTGATTCCTTCCCCCTTCCTACCTTCATGCTTCTACTGCCTTTCTCTAATTATTACAACAACTACTAGTCATATCCATGGCTTTATTATTGGAACATTGGTACTTTTTGTCTAGATGCCATTCAGTCATTCTTACAATCAGCATCAATAAAGAATATCCACATATCTGAAATGGGTTACTGATAACTTTTAAAGGCTAGTACAACATGAAACCGCATTAGCAAATGCATTCTTGAAAAGTATAAATTTTTCAAATTTATGAATATTAATTAAGAATTTAAGATTAGGGATTATAAAATCTATATTCTCTGCTGAACATATGATAGGTATTATTAACATTTTTCCCAGATTATAAAATGTATTAAGATTTGACACTTTCTTTCTTTACAGATAGCTGTTGTTTTACTAGCAAGAACTCAAGTTAAATTCATGAGATATAAAACAGCAACAGTTATACCACCCACACAACTTTGATATATGTATAAAAAATAAGACAACTAGTAATGAACTAAACAGCAAAAGGAGAAAGAGAGAGAAAAAATTATCTCAGCAATGTGGAACACTAAAAACCTCTCATCACATGTTCTGTGTGAAGTCAATAAGAAGTGAGAACATTTAAAGACATGGATATTGATATTGAAGCAGTTAAAATGTAACGAAACATTATACGAAGTAATAACTAATGTTTATTACAAAATACTTAACTTCCAAGGATTCTTTTAACTATCGGAGTTCATTCTTCCATTTATTGTAACAACAAATTCTAAAACCTTACCAAGCAAGGAATGAAAACTGAAGCATTTTGTCAGTGCTGTATAAACTAATCTGGAGTAAAGCCCACAAAATCTATTCACATGCTAGTAAATTGTTTATATGATGTTATTTTTTTAGTGTAATGTGTCCCACAAGTTACAGTACAACTCAGCATTGCTACTCTAGTGATGTGGGCCTGGTCAGAGTGGGGGAGCGTTCTCTGGTGTGTGGGGGCCCATGTGTAGGCCACCTCATGATCTCAGTGAATAGAATGGGAAAAACATTGCCCCAGAGAATGGCAAGGGAGATGCATTGGAATAGGCGTTCAACTCATGGTCTCATTCCTGCAGGTGGCCAACTTCGCCATCAATATTGTAAGGATGTAGTCTGAAGGGCCAAGAATGCCAGAAGTCTCCATTATTACAGGTTTGACCACAAACCTATCAGAGAGTGATCGATACTTTGATAGCTTGCTCACTTCAACCTGATGAGCAGTGAAGTCTGGGTTAGTCAACAAATGCACTAGGTTGTTGCTGAAGAATCTGTCACAGCATGTAGCATCTTAGATGAGGGGCTTCACATGGGAAGATTTTTATGGCATCTGGCTTTTTTGCCATCCCTTGGTTTAGCCCTACTGGCTTAAGCTGGGAAAGGAATCCTGTGGTGTCCAAGATATGCATTATGATCTTGTTGAGAACAGCATTGTATAATTTCTTTTAAAAACAAATATGTGATATTTTCTGAGGATGTAATAGTAAATTTTCAATGAGTTTATCAATAATGAATATTACCCATACACAAATGCCTACATAAACACATACATAATTTTGTTGGCTTGGAACTTTCAATGACTTATGTAAACTTAGTTACTGTTAATTAGACTCTACACAAGCATTAAGTCCTTTATTCAGTATATATATATATAGTGTTAAAATAAAAATAAAAACAACACAAACTTAGATAAAGAATTCTAACATAGTACACCACTATATAAACACCATTATATATTCATTTATTAAAGTTGAAAGTCATGATATCCTCTATCAATATAACAGAATAATGGTCTCTTGCCAAGTAGCATTAAAATATAGCCACTGAAGTAATTTGATTAAAGCTGTCTACATTTTTGTAAATCTTCTTTCCTCCTGACTCTCACCAGAAGTTACTTAAAACTATGTAATTTCTTGAATTTTAAACCATAATCCTGTTTCATCGCAAAATATAAGGAATTTACCTATGACAATAAAATAACAGCTAAATTGAGAAAAAAAAATGAAAAATTAAATAATGCAAAAAAAAAAATATATATATATATATCTTAGTAATATTCACTTGATAAATGATAATTTTCAAAAACAATTTATTCTGATGTATGCTTTGCAGTATTTGAGTCTGCCATAAAAATAACAGAAGAATCATTCTAGGACTAAACTGATTTATATTCCATCTTGATTAAAATATTAAATAAAGTTTTAGCATGTTTGTTGCTATTCTATGAGCTTGCTAGCTTCATATGGTGCTTAATGTGATGATCTACCAAATATAGTAAAACAAAATGTAGCCATACCATACCTCAGTCAGTTTCATGTTTCAATGAAACTAACAGGCATTTAATTGGATGTTCGGCAGGCAGGTAAAATATGCAATCAAATCTTTCTAATTAATTGAATGGAATATATGATATATGCACAATCAAGCACATATTCACAGAAATATAGTTTTTTAAATTTTTTTACATTCTTGTATGTGTACCTTGCAGTTTGTTTGGAGCAGAAATCTCCTGCGCACATCATTTTTGTTTCTAAACCTTTCGATCTCAGCTTAGGAATATAAAAAAGGCAAAGAATAAGTCAACACAAAAATTTGAAAAATAAAAAGCTTGATAAAAACAATAAAACTAGAACACATACATACATAACATACACATACATAAATTAAATGAATACATACACACATACACATGATTCAGTGTTTCTTAATTTCTTCATGCACCTAAAGACCTGTGCTACTTTAACCACATTTTTGCATGCAATTTCACACAGAAACATGGGATCACAATTTTGCAAATGACTCAACAATAGTATATTGTTGGTTCTTATTTTACCAATCTCTAAAATATGAAAGGCAAAATACAAGCTTCAACAATACTGGACAAAAACTTTAGCTTAGAACTATTATAGAGCTGCCAGTAAGCCATGAGAGATTAGGAGAAGAGTCTACCACTTCTTACAGTTGAGAAAAAAAAAAAAAAAAAAAATCAAGAAGATATACAGAGACAAGTGAATATAAAAGATAAAAATAAAATAAAATAAAAAAATTAAATAGGGAAGGCCAACTAGAGGCAAAATAAGCATTAAAAAAAGATAAGGAAAAAATGAGAAGCAAGATAAGAAATGATATTGAAAAAGCATTTAGTCTAACTTATTGGTTAGTATTAGATATTAACATTATTATATCCAATATTACATTCAAGCATGTTAAGCTCACAATTACTTATGGCAATGCTACTTGTGTGTCACCTTGCCTCACCCCATGTTGTGGCATGTGATTGAGTGTCTCACATTTTTTAATTTTTTATATATAAATTGTGATTATATGTACGCATAATTATGTGAAATACATTTAAAAAGTTAATGTAAGAAGTTAATATACATTGCCAATTGTTTTCTTTTCTATTGTTGAAAAATGCCAGAAGCTGTTAATAAATTAACATTATCAATCAACAAACAATAGGTCAACAGATGCAACAATAAAAACTATATCAGGGAAATATGTTATTAAAAAAATGAAACACATGAGCTACACAACTTGTGGCAGATTAAGGGTGAGTATCTTCCTAGGCTGTAGCAAGGGGCCCAAAATAATGTTTTGGGGTTCCCAAAATAATATGCATGGGTTCCAATGAAATTTTCAGCTAGGGGCCCCAAGCAAGCTTAATTCGCCTTTGGTCCTAGAATTAAAATGCTTCACCTGTATAACATGAAACATGGCACATGGATAAAGGCAAAGTAAACAAAAAACATCAGAGTTACTGAAATTCTTTCTTTTTTTCATAAAGAAACCATGAAAGTTATATGAAGAATACCTAAGATTAATGAAATATCTTACAGGAAAAATTTGAAGAAAATTACACAAATGCATACATACACACACACATTCAACAGATGATCACACATTCTTGACATTGTCTAAGCTCTGACAAAAGCGACTAGCCCCATTGTTATAATCTGGCTCTTTTTCTGCTGCAAATGATACGGCCAGTTATTAAGAAACAGAATTTGCAAATGTTGCTGATAATGATGCCTTGTTATTAGTGATTCAATTCTCTGACGAATTGGTGAAAGATGTGTACATCACACACATTAACCTGCCATTTTCCTTCCATGTATGCATCCATCCATCCAGACATTAAATAAATTACATACATGGGGATATTGACTGTATGCATATATTTCATTTTTTCTGAACTACACAATGAGCTTTAAAGTTGGTTTCTCATGTTACAATTTTGCTTATGTAAAGAAAACAATTAAATACATAATAAATACAATAAAAATAAATTATATTGAAATATTTTTTAATGAAAATTCATAATTCTAATTACAATGGTATGCACATTAAAGAAACCACTAATATTTTAATGCATAATTAGAAAAAAAACACAGTTATAATCATACATCAAATATGAATAGTAAATTATCACAAGATAACTTGTCAGATGAAACATTAAAAAGACTTCAGTAAAAGACAGAGTGTCTAAATAATATTTCTTGAAAAATAGTAAATACTCTCATATGCTGAATGTTTTACTAAAGTATTAAAAAATGCTACTAAAAGGTTGATAAATACTAATAAAAATAATAACAATTATAATAATAAATTTTGAATCCTCAAAAACTATAATTCTTTGAATTGGAATGATTCCATTAAAAAAATGAAAACAATGAAAATGCTTAGTATTTCATTAAAATTTAATTTTAGAAAGCTTTGCCCACATGTAGTGTTGGTGATGATGAGGCATAACCACTCATTGGGATTCAGCTTTGAAATCTTCTCATCTTCTTTAACATATGATAACTTTTTATAATTAGTTATCTTTTCAATAAATACAATAATACAATAATACAATAATTTTAACTAATAATTATATATATATTTGTTATATATAGTCTTTAAGTCCTAAAGGACCAATGCTTAGCTTTGGATTTATAGTATTAGTATATATGGGAGTTGAAGAACTGATGTGTTTCTTCCATTAAAAAAAAATAATAATGACATATTTTCATTAAATTTTTGCAGAAAATGTTTTGTCAAGCGACGACTACATACTTATAAGAAGTAACTATGACAATCATGCTTCAGTATCGCTGATGAAACCAAATATTATGGATTTACTTGTTTTTTTCTCTTCCATTCTATTGTAGCAAAATATTTATGAAAGTTGTAATAGGGAACCAATAATTGAATCAATTCCAGAGGGAAACGTTTTCTTTGAGAAATCCTTTTGTGTTTCATAAAAAGAAAATTTAAAGTGCAAAAGAGAAAAAATGGATTTATTCAACAAGAAATATGGTGTTTAACTGGTTGAAAACAAATTAATTGAGAAAGATTTAAAAATATTTATTACAAATATATCAATATATAGGCATTAAAATCCCCCATGCTTCTATCTGCTTTTGGTGGGGGATTATAATGAATAAAACAATTTTTTTCAAACTGAAGATTTAAAACTTTTTGGAATGTTTGCTGAACAATGGGAAAAAAAATGAATGAAATAAAACATCAACAGTAAACAAAATTGAGACATTTTTACAATTATAAAACTGAAAATAATATGATGAACAAACATTTAAATAATAATTATACTTATTAATCCTGTCACTGGAAATTAAACCCCATTTTGAAAGGTTTCATAAAATAAGTAATATGAAAAAAAGAATACTTAAACAAGAATAAATATAAAACATTTCGTTTTATAAAATACTGAAAAAAATAAATAAAGCAACATACCTGAATGAAACTTGGTATTGATTTTCATTGCATATGTTCTTTTGCCTCTTGAGTCCCTGAGACATTTGCATTAACTCTTTCCATTCAAATAAAATTTATATCCTTTAATTGCTTGACTTCTGATTATTTTTTATTTGGTTTACAAATCTACACACAGTGTTTATATCTGTATGTTCATTTTGTTTTTTTAAGTTTAATCCTTAAGCATTTAAACTGGCCATATCCAGCAAGAATTCCCTCACTTCTTTCTGCTCAAACCGACAGTAACCGGCTGCTCACACTTATTTTAAGGTATTGTTCTCAAAATAAATAATATCAAAATCTCATAGATTCGATATTATCTGAGATATTATATGAAATAAAGTGTTTACCACAAAAATACAATAGTAAGTATAGAGTAATGTAAATGTTAAAGGGTTAAAGGAGACAATTGTTTCTCCTCTGCTTAAAACAGTTATTTTTAAAGGAAACCCATTATTAAGATTTCATTTATTTAAGATATTTACTTCTTAATTATGTAGATCTCTTAATAATTTATGGATTACAGAAGTCACAAGATGAAGATCAGGAACTATGAATTTCGATTTCCCGTCATATTCTGCGTTGAAATTTCTCTAGTCTCAACAAATTTGGTCCAGATTTTGCTGCAGAGCTTATTACTTCGACCAAGTACATTTGCAGTAGGGTTCGTGGCATCTACATTCTTCATTCACCCAGGTCTGTTATTACTATGCAGCACGACATAGTAATAAGAGACGAAATTTGGCTTGTACAGAGAGAATATCCAGCTTCTCTTTGGTAAGACTCCTAGGTTGATTTTTTTTCATACAACTCTCCATAGATTCGAGACATGGTTTATCCACAACCTTATGCTTCTTCTTGGGAGTGTAAGAAACATTTCCCTGTCTTTTGTTTCTTCTCGGCTCCAAAACACAATCTTCAACTTGGTTCTTTTCTTCATTTCTTTCATTAACCTTTGATCTGGAGAGGGGTGGGGGAGAGAAAAATAATTAATGGTGCAACGATATAATGGATTTAAACAGTAAAAACTGATTGAGTAAAACACAAAATAGGCCTCAATGGTGTCGCGGACTGTTAAATTAAAACATTGCAACATAATCTTGTATAAGAACCTTATGAAGAAGTCAAGCACCTTCATATACCAGGGTAGTGAACAGAAACTTTAACGGTTCAATCCTCTCTATCATCCAAGACACCAAACAGTGCCTGTATACGTTAATCATTGTGTGCCAATTGAGACATGTACATATTATAAGTAACTAGGTATAACATTCCATAATAATATATCCTATCACTGAGACCTTCCCATGTAGTCTTATCTGGAAACCATAACGATATGTTGTTTAACTCCAGATTAGATTAATATCATTTAACATCCCAGCTACGTTTTACGAAATATTTCAATTTCTAACAGGTCAAAGAAACTCTCAGAAAAATATATACAACTCTGAAGATGGAGAACTGCTTCAGTTATATAGTTTAACAAATGTATTAGAAATTATTTATTGCTTTTAAACATTGAAGTTTGGGCATGTTGGGAAACCGTCTTCAACGGTTTACTATCGTATAAATTATAATTATAATTTTAATACTCAGGTGACTAGGTTGATGACCTACCCGTGGTTAGCATTGGTGGCCTACTTAGCTTGGACGAGCTTCCTGTCTGCATTGCCCTCAGAGTGGGAGCTGACGTCTGTACCGGTCTGAAATGTCGATGTGGTAGGCTCCTCAACTTCACGGTCTATCTTGCCGCCTGAATATCGGTTGCTTCGCGTGTCATACTGAGCTAAACCTTATCGTCAAGAGGGCTTGATGGAACCGTCTGGGTTTTCCAGAATTGATGGTAAAAAACCTAACGGTCTCACCCTGTGCCCCTAGTTAAAAAGCAGGTATCTAATCTGGGATGTCACAGTTAGTGACTCTTTTGCTTCTTCCCACATCCTGGATGCTGCAGTTAGGGTGAGAGCTACAGCTTCTGTAGCCGAACGGAACAAAATCCTGACATACCGTGATCTGTTGGTTAACTACATATTCCACCCTGTGGCATTCAAGACGTTTGGGTCAGTCGGGATGCGAACTGCGAGGTTCTTGTCTTCACTGGCGGTTCGCTTAACTGATGCTCAAGAAGGCGCTTGGCTGTTCCAGCGCATCAGCCTCGTCATCAGCTAGGGTAACGCTGCGAGCCTGCTAGCTTGACTCGAATTCTTAGAGGTTTTCCAGTGCTCCTCGCGATATTGTTAACTTTTGCTCTGGTAGCGGTTGGTTTGTCCACCCCTTCTACCCGCCTTTTGTTGTGTGTGGTTCTAGATGTGTATATTACTAGCTTGTGTTTTTTTTCCTTTTTCCTTTCCCTTTTATTTCTTTTTTCTCTTTTTATTTGTAATATGTTGATGACGGTTATGCAGACAAATAAAATTGCGTTATCAAACTGTTTGACTCAACATAAGCACTAATATAGACATGATTGAACAAATTAGACTTTTAATTGCTTAAATTGATTATTAAAAATCTGGGGAAATATTAAACACAGAAAGAGAATAAATAGCTACGAAATATAATTATTAAATGAGACATTTTAACAACTATAAAAGCTCGCATCATAGTACAATGATGAAATAAGTCAATAAAGTAAGGGAAATAACTCTGACAGACGAGCAGAAACTGTTAGAAACCAATATATAACTCTGAAAATACAGTGTTTCACTTTGTGGATTAACAATTTTCATGTTGTTGCACCGTGTTGAAGGATTTACTTTTTTTATATATAAATTGTAATGAACTATACTTGGAAATAATCGCCACGAAAGTTGTTTTTCAGTCATATAAGCTTTTCGTTTCATTTCATTCCTTGTTTCTTAAAGACAATTTATCTAGACCACAGTTTAGTGTGTTATGTATGCGTATGTGGTTGTATGTAAACTTATATATATATATATATATATATATATATATATATATATATATATATATATATATAATACTTTGTGCCACGTTATATGTGTGTATATGTACGCATGTATGCGTGTTTATACATGTATATCAGACTAAATCATGTTTAAAAAATAATGGTTTCTGATTTAGACACAAGGCCAGCAATTTGGGAAGAGGAGAAATCGATTAAACCGACCCCAGTGTATTACCGGTGGTTGCTTCTTATCCCCATTTTCCCACCTGCAAATCCCCCACACACCACCATACCTCTAGACTAATCAAACTGCGGTAGAGCTAAAATATCTTAAATCTTTAACTCTAGCATCCCCATTACTACTACTATTATAATGTACTGAGTGTTTTGGGAAACTATCACTGTGCCCTTGAACATGTACATACTATAAGTAGCAAGATATATAATTCTATAGTGATATATTCTATTACTGAGCTCTTGACAGTGAACAATTACATACTATATATAGCTAGACACATTCCATAATAATATATCCTATCACTGAGACCTTCCCTTGTTTTCTTATCTGGAAACCATAACGATATGTTGTTTAGCTCCAGATTAGATTAATATCATTTAACATCCCAGCTACGTTTTACGAAATATTTCAATTTCTAACAGGTCAAAGAAACTCTCAGAAAAATATATACAACTCTGAAGATGGGGAACTGCTTCAGTTATACAGTTTAACAAATGTATTAGAAATTATTTATTGTTTTTAAACATTGAAGTTTGGGCATATTGAGAAACCGTCTTCAATGGTTTACTATCGTATAAATTATAATTATAATTTGGTAGACGTATAGAATAACTGTTTCTACTTTAGGCACAAGGCCAGCAATTACCCAGTGCATATTACTGGTACTTTATTTTATCGACCCCGTAAGGATGAAAGGCAAAGTCAACCTCGGCGGGATTTGAACTCAGATCGTAAAGGGACGTAACTATGCTGGAAATCATGGCGTCCGACCCTCTACCGATACTGCCAATCCACGGTAGATGTATAGAATAACGAACCGATGTAAGGGACGTAATTTAAAAAAAAAAAAGGTTTTTCGAAATGAGTGAGTGTAATGAAAGAACACACACATAAGAATAAATAAATAAATTAAAGAAAAATGGCGTAGGCATTACAATTCAACAGGAGGAAACATAATAGTATCACTGATGATGTCATAGATGTGTGACGAAAGAACTTTTATAGACTATATATATATATGTATTTTTAACGGTTGCTCAATCAATGATAAACATTGATTGCCAGATAAATTAACCATGGAGATATAAAAGGTACAGAAGCGAAAACCAACCCAAACCAAACAGTGAGTGTGTTCTGTTATTATTTCTGGCAAAATTATAACAATATGACCCTCCCCAAATATAACAATATAACAATATATATATCATCATCATCATCATCATCAACGTTTAACGTCCGTGTTCCACGCTTGCATGGGTTTGGACGGGGGTAGTCCCACTTGAGGCAAGAGTGATTGTCTTGCTCGCATAGGACTGTCTGGCAGGTTTTCTACAGTTGGATGCCCTTCCTAACACCAACCACATTTACAGTGTGGGTCTGGGAGGTTTTTACCGTGTTGCCTACACGGCCACATTACAGCGTGGACTGTGTGTTTTTTTGTCGTGACACCTACACGATCTCATTTGTTTCGGCCTGGATGGCGCGGCACCAACATAACTTTACATAGAACGGGGTGGTGTGGATGGGGTGGGGGTGGGACGGGGTGTATTTTGTTAGAGATGCCTACTGGCAAGGCGGGTCTTCTCTGTTACTGAGTACCGCCAAAGGTCTCGGTCCAGTGACATTGTCTTGGCGAGGTGTAAGTGTGTGAGGTCGGAGTTTATCAGCTCGTCCCAGGTTTTTCTAGGTCTGCCTATTCCGTGGCTACCGTCTATCTTTATTGCCCTGCACTTTGTTATACAGCTATCGACTTTCATGCGCATCACGTGTCCATACCAACGTAGCCTTCTCTCGAGTAAACAACATCTGATCCCTCTTATTTCTAATTTTTTCCTTAGTTCGTTTATGCTTTGCCGTTCACGTATATTACTGTTACACATCCAGCGGAGCATGCAAGCTTCGTTCCTCTCTAGTCTGCGTATATCCTCTGCACACAATGCCCATGTCTCACTGCCATGCAACATTGCTGTTCGTACAACCTGCCTTTCATTTTTAGGGAGAACCCTTTAGCAGCTAATAGTGGTATAAGCTCTCTGAACTTTTTCCAACCAGTTCTGACTCTAGCTACTGTACTTTCAGAGCACCCTCCCCCACTGCTGATTTTATCGCCCAGGTAACGGAAGCTGTCCACTATTTCTATAGAACCCTCTGCGCAATTGAAAGAGCTAGTATTTTGTGGGCACTTGCTGCTACTTATTGCACCAGAACACCGGCCACATGTAAAATCTATGTTCTTATATATATATATATAGTTTTAATATAGATGAGATTCTACAGGACTAGAACTGTTTCATTCTTTAGAAATCATCAGGAATCTTTTATACTCTGCAATGTATTGAGTACCTTACTTACTGTGGTTACCTCCGATTCAACCCGGAATAACGTACTTATATATATATATATATATATATATATATATATATATATATATATATATATATATATATATGTGTGTGTGTGTGTGTGTGTGTGTGTGTGTGTGTGTGTGTGTGTAGATATATATATAAATATGTTCTTTCATTACACTTACCCATTTCGACTTTCATTACACTCACTCATTTCAAAAAAGAAATTTTTTTTTTTCAAATTACATCGGTTCATTATTCTAAACGCTTACCTATAATTTTAGTTATCAAACTGTTTGACAATAACATTCGTAAATACCTGGATTTGTCCAGTAAATATTTTTTCCAGCCTGTGGCGTTCGAAGCGTTTGGTGGAGTCGGGTGACTGATAGCAAAGTTCTTGTCATCGCTGGCGGCTCGCCTTACTGAGGTGTCACGTGATACCCGTTAGGTTGCCTGGTTGTTTCAGCGCCTGAGCATCGCATCACCCGTGGCAATGCTGCGAGCATATTGGCTTGCCTCAAAGTGTTTAATTAACGCTTATGATGTGATGTGCGATTGATTGTCGTATTTGGTATTGAATTGTTGGTCGTTTTTGTTTCTGCTTCCCCCTTTTTTCCCCCTCTCTCTCTTTTGTATGTTTATCAACGACATTATATTTGTAATGGGCAGTGGATTGGCAGTATCGGTAGAGGGTCGGACGCTATGATTTGACGCATAGAGTTATGGCCCTTGCCATTCTGAGTTCAAATCCCTCCGAGGTTAACTTTGCCTTTCATCCTTACGGGGTCGATAAAATAAAGTACCAGTAATGCACTGGATAACTGCTGGCCTTGTGCCAAAAGTAGAAACAATTAGATTTGTAATGTTCTTCTGAACGAATTGCCAACAATTTATAATGTTATTTACGCACTTATAATGTTATTTGTAATGTTATTTATGTTTATATTTAAATCATATTTGTAATTTTTTTTAATGAAAGACACTTAAAAAAAAAATGTCAAACTGTTTGACACAATATAAACACTAGTATAGACATTAATGAACATTTAGACTTTTAATTGCTTAGATTAGTTCCTTAAAAAAAATGTGAGGGAATATTAAATATAGAAAGAGCCATGGAATATAGGTGGCTGAATTATGTGCAAGAATTGCAGGAGCTAGTGCAGTAATGCACCAGCTGCAGCATTCAGTAATCAAAAGAAGGGAGGTAGGTGTAAAAGCCGAACTGGCTATCTTCAATTCAGTATTCGTGCCACCCCTTACCTATGGTCATGAATCTTGGGTAATGACTGAAAGAATATGATCGCGAATACAAGCGGCTGAAATGGGGTTTCCTCCGAAGGGTCTTTGGAGTAACGTTACTCGGTAGAGTGCGTAGATCGGAGATCAGGGAGTCACTCCAGGTAGAGCCGCCACTTTTCCAATTTGAGTGATTACAACTCCGATACTAAGGGGATGTGGTTAGAATGTCTCAAGAAAGAATCGCTGGACAGATTTTTACAGGTAAAACCAACCGGCAGGAGACCCAGGGGTAGATCTCGAGCAAGATGGTTGGATAAAATCTGTGAGGTTGGTTAGTCAGGCCTGGCGATCCATCTGGATCAGTTGGAAACGGTTCTGACAGGACCCACTGGAAGGAGTGTTTGAGGATTCTATCCCCATGACCCTCTCAGGAATAAGTGGGCGAAGAAGAAGAAGAATAAATAGCTACAAAATATAAGTTTGAAATGAGACAATTATAAAACCTAGAATCAGTACGATGAAGAAACAAGTTAATAAAGTAAGGGAGATAACTCTGTCAGACAAGCAGAAAGAAACATATGGAACTCAGAAATGGTGTTTCATTTTGTGGATTAATAATTTCCATGTTGTTGCACTGAGTTCAATAATTTACTTTTTTAAATATAAATTATAATACCTATTTCAGTTTGATTCATCATTCTTAGTGTCTTTTTGTTCAATTTAATTCTACGAAACAGCATAAACACTAGGGCTAATATATAAATTTGAAAAATTGGGCATTAAAATTTTACACACTTCTTGAGTATTAAAATAATATAATAAATTAAACATTTTTCTTCAAACTGGGAATTTAAATCTACGAATGATTCCTGAATGTATTAAAATTTTACCTATGTGGAAAAAAAAAGAAGGAAAGAACAGAAAACTATTATGAAATCTAGAATGACAATTCAATGAATAAACATTTAAATAAAAAATAAATGTATTAACCCTGTCATTGCAAATTAAATTCCATTTTGTGTGTTAGATGAAAAAGGCTATGTGATGATTTACAAGTATATGTGCGTGAGTGTATGTGAGGTTGAATTTAAGAGGCTTCAGTTACCAGTGAAACTAAGTTTTGTTATTTCAATTAACAAATCTCAGGGTCAATCCCCTCAAGGTAGTTGGACTTGATCTCTCTACTACATTTTTCTCCCACGGTAAACTCTGTTGGTGGCTCACGAATTGGAAGCAACAACAATTTATTCATTTGGACACCAACAAAAGATTACACAATGAATATTGTATACCTTGAAGAGCTACAGGATTGACAGATTTTCATTTCTAAATTCTATTATCATTACAATTTTGATATTTATTTTATAAAATGTAGATATTTTGAAATAATTATGAGAAAAAAAAAAACTTATTTATTGTTTACTAATCTGAATAAGAACAGCAGTAACTCATTCACCTCACATTCTCAAGCGTGAAAAAATATTAACATTTTGTACTGCGTCTTCGCTTCCACGTTGTTGTTTTTTTGTTTACTGTTTTAACTATAATATATATATATATATATATATATAAGTTTATCCCGGGTTCAATTGGGGGTAACCACAGTAAGTAAGGTACTCAATACAAAGCAGACTATAAATATTTGATATAGAAAAGCTTCTACAGGACTAGAACTGTTTCATTTGTGAGAAATCATCAGGAAGCTGACTGTCCAAATGATGGTATTTATATCTTTTCTGGTGGTAGGAGAGGGTGGGGATTGGGATGGGTGGAGGTCATTGGTTGATGGGTTTAAAGAAAAGGGAATTCTTTAAAAGCTATATTTAGAGTAACAAAGGCAAAAAGAATTCTATAAACAAGTTCAAACTGGGGGTGCCACTTCTTATTTTTAAGGTTCTCTTAAGCTAACAATGCCTGTGATTCAGGTGTCTACAAGCACATTCACACACACACACACACATATATAAACCCCTTACTCCCACACACGCAAAAACACACACTCATATGCCCATATATATATATATACATATATATATATATATACACACACATACATATACATACACATACATATACATACACATACATATATATATACACATATACATCCATATACACATATATATACATGCATACACACACACATATATATATACATACAAACACACACATATATATATATATATATATACATATATATACATATATATATATGTATACATACATGCATACGTACACATGATGTGTACAGATACATAGACATACACACACATACATACATATACATACATATATATATACACACATACATACATAAACATACATATACACATATATACATATATACATATATATATATATATATATATACACATACATATACATATATATATATACGATATATATACACTCACAGACACATGCACATATATACACATATATACACACACACACACACACACATATATACACACACACACACACATATATACACACACACACACACACAGACATATATATATCATCATCATGATCGTTTAACGTCCATCTTCCATGGGTTTGGATGGGACATATATATATATATATATATATATATATATATATATATATATATAGGGCGGGTAAAATTCCCGAGATCCATGGACGAGTTCTCTCCAGCGGTCTCTGTCCCTCATCATCGCTGCCATGTCCTGCGTCTCCCACAGACCAGTGTCTGTCCTTAGGGCATCAACATACGTTAACCTTGGTCTTCCCCTTCTAGTGTGTCCATGCAGGGGCTCCCACAGGAGCACTGAGTGCAATGTCAAGTCTGGATGTCTGTGAGCATGTCCAGCTAACCTCAGTCTCCTCTGTGTCACTTTTGAGCTGACTTTTGGGAGGCTCCCATACAGCTCTGAGTTCTTCCTCCTCAGTGTATACTGATTAATGTTCAGAGCCATCCTCAGCATTCTCATGTAGCACCCATCCACCATCTGAGTGAGTTTCTTGGTCAGTGTCCAAGTCTCAGACCCGTACAGCAGCACAGACTCCACTACAGCAATGAAGAGGCGGATCTTCAAGTCTTCATGAAGGTCCGACTTCCACACCGATCTCAAGCTGTGGCACACTGCCCAAGCTTTGCTCTTCCTCTCAACCACATCATCTTCTGTATTCCCAATCTTTGCTCCCAAATACAGGAAGTCTTCAACTAATTCCAGTGGCTTCCCGCCTATATTAGTAATCCCCTCTGGCTTCTCAACATTCTCTACCAGACATTTTGTCTTAGTCTCATTCATTCTCAGCCCCACACTCATCGACACAGTCTCAACTTCCTGCATCAAATCCTCTGCCTCCTTCACTGTATTTGTCACCAAAACTATGGCATCGGGAAATTCAGCATCCAATATTTTTTTCGCCTTAACTCTCCTGCTCTGAGCCGGTGTTACAGTAAAGCCAGAGTCCTGGTGTTTCTCCAGTGCAAGGCACATACAATAGTCCACTACGATGATAAAAAGGTAGGGAGCCAATGTATCTCCCTGGAGCAATCCAGCCAGTATCTCAAAGAACTCTGTCATCCCATCAGGTGTAATGACTTGGGCTTTGGTGTTGGTGTAGAGCAGTGATATCAGGTCCACTATCTTCTTGGGGATTCCATAAGCCTGTAAGATCTTCATCAGGCAGTGACGGTCCACAGAATCAAAGGCCTTCTTAAAGTCAATGAAAACCATGACCGCAGGAAGGCACTTTGCTCTAGCTCCCTCTAATATCCTCCTCAGCATCAGGATGTGACTGGTGGTTGATCTTCCCTCTCTGAAGTCGTTCTGGTTGTCCCTGAGCTTCTTCTCCATATATATATATGTATGTTCCCGTATGAGCAAGACAAGATCAGCCAACCGGACACTGCCTGTAACAGAACAACCCGTCTAACCCATGCTAGCGTGGATGAACGGACGTAAAACAGTGATGATGATGATGATGATATATATATATATATTATTATATACATATACACATACACACATACATATATATATTGAAGTACATTATACATGTGGAAAAAGCAGATAGGTAAGAAGTACTTAGATAGATAACCATAGTGCCGTGAGGCGGGTTGAGATGGGAGTAGGGTGGGATGGAGGAGATATTTTTTCGAGTGGGGTTTTAAAAAAATTTTTTTTAGCTATCTTGCATCAACACTGGCTTAAGAAAGTTGCAAAGCTTTTGTGCATGCAATTCGGGCAGTGTTCAGAGAGTCATATATGTGTGTGTGTATATGCTTGTAGACACCTGAATCATAGGCATTGTTAGCTTAAGAGAACCTTAAAAATAAGAAGTGGCACCCCCAGTTTGAACTTGTTTATAGAATTCTTTTTGCCTTTGTTACTCTAAATATAGCTTTTAAAGAATTCGCTTTTCTTTAAACCCATCAACCAATGACCTCCACCCATCCCAATCACCACCAGAAAAGATATAAATACCACCATATTACTTGGACAGTCAGCTTCCTGATGATTTCTCACGAATGAAACAGTTCTAGTCCTGTCGAAGCTTTTCTATATCAAATATATATGTATATATATAATCTTACAGTCCATTTTGCATTGTTTAGCCTTCTATCACTTTCCACATTATGTATCATATACAATGCTTCAAGCAAACTACTACATATATTTAGGTGAGTCTGTAGACATCTAATTACGTAGAGAATTATAGATTTATATCAGTGATAGGTGATGGATGTTTTATAACCCTTTAGCCTTTCTTCCGATTTATATCAACCTTCGTTTCGTAAATTATTTGTATTTTAAGTATTGGTATTTTTTAAAGCTGTCTTTAATATTTAATCTTTATTATTCACTTTTAATCCATTTTAATTTTAGTTATATGGTTTATGTGGTAAGAAACTCCCTGGAGAGCAGGACAGCAAAAGGTCTTCAGAGAAGAAACTACTCTCATCCAGGCCATGACTCGTGACTCTTGTGTGCCTTTTTGTTGACACTTTTTAACCACTTGGATATCGGAGACTTGTGCGTTTAAACTGTAGGGACATTTTATTGTTAAGCTGGAAATCCTCTTCCTTGACTCTATTTTCAAACTTGTATTTAAACATTTTTTTGAGTTGAGAAAAATAACGTTGGTAGTCATGGTAACGGTGAAACTTTAACCGTGTCACCTCTGCCGCCAACACTAAAACGCACTGGAGTTAGTTCCCTTAGCTTAAGTTAATTTACATACGTACAACCTTCAAGATATGGAGGTCGTTATTGTTCCTCCTCCACCAGATCCAGCTGGAACTCCTCTCCGCAGTCTCTGATATTACTGTTAGGGTTCTGATCCGTTTCTTCTCAGAGACAGAGTTATTTCATGAGATTTGCCCACAAAACTTCTGGCTCCAACTTCTATGGCGAGAACTTTGAACAGGAGATGTTAACATACGCTAAGGGAAGTAACTGAGAAATCACGTTGGTGGTGTTAATGGTGGCCGTGACACGGTGTTGTTTCACTGCTACCATGACTACCTATGTTATTTTTCAGCCCCACTCTAGAAAACGTTTAAATTTAAGTAGAAAGCGGTGACAACAGAAACAAGTACAAGCTGAATCTTGTCGAGAAAGAACATAATCCTCATAAAGTTTCAATACACAACAAGCTTCCAATATCCAAGTGGCTAAAAGGTGCCAGAAGGACACCCAGGAGTCATGAAGCAGATGCTACTCGTCTACCCAAGAGCAGCAATCCCCAACCTTTTCGCGTCATGGACTGGTGTCACGCAAGACGGACCGGGGAGAAGGGAGTCGGTGTCGGGTTTGAACATAACAAAACGGAGCACCCAAATAAAAAATGGGGACCCCCATAAAAAAACGGGGCACCCAAATAAAAAAACGGGACACGCAAATAAAATAACGGGGCACCCAAATAAAAAACGGACCCCCACCCCACATAAAAAACGGGCACCCAAATAAAAAACGTACCCCCCATAAAAAAACGGGGCACCCAAATAAAAAACGGGGCCCCTAAATAAAATAACGGGGCACCCAAATATAAAACGGACCCCCCCCCATAAAAAAACGGGGCACCCAAAATAAAAAACGGGGCACCCAAATAAAAAACGTACCCCCATAAAAAAACGGGGCACCCAAATAATAAACGGGACCCCCAAATAAAATAACGGGGCACCCAAATAAAAAACGGACCCCCCATGAAAAAACGGGGCACCCAAATAAAAAACGGGGCACCCAAATAAGAAACGGACCCCCCATAAAAAAACGGGTCACCCAAATAAAAAACGGACCCCCACCTTAAAAAAACGGGGCACCCAAATAAAAAACGGGGAGCCAAATAAAAAAACGGAACACCCAAATAAAAAACGGGGCGCCCAAATAAAAAACGGACCCCCCCCCCCGTAAAAAAACGGGGCACCCAAATAAAAAACGGACCACCCCATAAAAAAACGGGGCACCCAAATTAAAAAACGGGGCACAAAATATAAAAACGGGGCACCCAAATAAAAAACGGGGCACCCAAATAAAAAACGGACCCACCCCATAAAAAACGGGGCACCCAAATAAAAAACGGACCCACCCCATAAAAAACGGGGCACCCAAATAAAAAACGGACCCCCCGTAAAAAAACGGGGCACCCAAATTAAAAAACGGGGCACCCAAATTAAAAAACGGGGCACCCAAATATAAAAACGGGGCACCCAAATAAAAAACGGGGCACCCAAATAAAAAACGGACCCACCCCATAAAAAAACGGGGCACCCAAATATAAAAACGGGGCACCCAAATAAAAAACGGGGCACCCAAATAAAAAACGGACACACCCAATAAAAAAACGGGGCACCCAAATAAAAAGACGGGGCACCCAAATTAAAAACGGGGCACCCCCATGAAAAAACGGGTTACCCAAATAAAAAACGGACCTCCCCCATAAAAAGGGGCACCCAAATAAAAAACGGGCACCCAAATAAAAAAACGGGGCACCCAAATAAAAAACGAACCCCCCATAAAAAAACGGGGCATCCAAATAAAAAACGGCGCACCCAAATAAAAACGGGCCCCCCATAAAAAAACGGGGCACCCAAATAAAAAACGGGCACCCAAATAAAAAAACGGGGCACCCAAATAAAAAACGGACCCCCCATAAAAAAACGGGTCACCCAAATAAAAAACGGACCCACCTATAAAAAAACGGGACACCCAAATAAAAAACGGGACACCCAAATAAAAAACGGACCCCCATAAAAAACGGGTCACCCAAATAAAAACGGACCCCCCCCCCCCCCCATAAAAAACGGGGCACCCAAATAAAAAACGGGACACCCAAATAAAAAACAGGGCACCCAAATAATAACACGAATAGCTGGTTTACTTTTGACAAAAAGTTTACTTCACTTCACTTCATAAATTTGCTTTTGTATTGGCATGTAAACAGAACTGCAGACATTAATATATATATATGGGAGCATCCCAAAAGTCAGCTCAAAAGTGACACAGAGGAGACTGAGGTTAGCTGGACATGCTCACCGACATCCAGAGTTGACATTGCACTCAGTGCTCCTGT
>OZ024745.1:115268856-115271356 GCA_964016885.1 Eledone cirrhosa
TTTAACTGGTTCTTTATTTTATTGACTCTGGAAGGATGAAGGGAAAAGTTGACCTCGGTGGGATTTGAAATCGTAACTAAATATAGCAAAGCATTTTGTTCGACGCTCTATCAATACTGCCAATCTACCGCTCTCTACAGCTCTACCAATACTGCAAATCAACCGCTCTCTAAAGCTCTAACACTACTGCCAATCTGCCACTCTCTACAGCTCTACCAATACTACCAATAATGCCAATACTGCCAATCTACCGCTCTCTAAAGCTCTAACAATACTGTCAATCTGACACTCTCTAAAGCTCTACCAATACTACCAATGCTGCCTGTCTACCGCTCTCTACAGCTCTACCAATACTGCCAATCAACCGCTCTCTAAAGCTCTAACAATACTGCCAATCTGCCACTCTCTACAGCTCTACCAATACTACCAATAATGCCAATACTGCCAATCTACCGCTCTCTAAAGCTCTAACAATACTGTCAATCTGACACTCTCTAAAGCTCTACCAATACTACCATTGCTGCCTGTCTACCGCTCTCTACAGCTCTAACAATACTACCAATCTACCGCTCTCTACAGCTCTACCAATACTGCCAATCTGTCGCTCTCTACGGGCTGAAGAATAATTCTTTCTATCATTGGCACAATGATAGAAAGGGAAACACCGGTTATGTCGGAACTTGACTGGTATTTTATTTTATCTTCCTTAGAAGGATAAAATACAAAGTTGATCTCGCTGGGATTTGAAATAAAAACGTAAAGGGACGGAAGAAATGATGCAAATCATTTTGTCTGACCCTCTAAGGATTCTGTGGAGGCGCGTGGCCAAGTGATCATAATGTCGTGGGTTTGAATCCTGGACACTTCATTTCACATAGTTCCAGTTTTAACCCTGCTATGGAATGGCGTCATATCCGGGGGTATGACCAGTTCTTGGTTTCTTCTTTCTTGGGTTGTCCTAAGCTATATATATTGAGTATACGTTGGTTGTTTATCGACACCTCAGTATGCAGATTGGAGCACTCGACGAGTTACGCAGGTTGGTTTGTTTACTCCGGAATAATGTAAAATAATTAAGTCAAATATGTAAAATTTGGCTCTGTTTATTATAAATTATAGATATACTGCTATATATATTTCGATGACAGCCATCATTGGCTGTGACCTCTTCGGGCAGTCCGAATTGGTGTGGGAAAGACAGGTACACATGTTGTTGAAGTGTATTTCACTCCGTCAATACATCGATATGTCCAGCTCCTGGTTGTGTTGTCATTTCTCTGAGGAACTGGAATCAAACGAATTTCGGTGTCATAGGACACTCTCGCATCCCATTGGTCAGTTGTGAGAACATTCCTCAGTCAAAAGTCTATAGAAACACATATATATATATATATATATATATATATATATATATATAGCGGCGATGAATTAGTTTTGCGAGGTTTTTTATATGAAATCGTGTGTCGAAACAGATATTATTATATTTGGGGAGGGTCATATTTGCGTAATATTGCCAGAATTAATAACAGAACACACTCACTGTTTGGTTGGTTTTCGCTTCTCGCTGTCTTTTATATATATATATCTGCGATCTAACTTACTCGGTCCTCAATGTTGCCATTGACTGACCGGCGGTCAAAAATAATACAGATACAATATAGACACAAACACATATATATAGTTTACATAATTTACATAAATCTTTCGTTGCACATCTGCAACATCGTCAGTGGTGTTATATTCATTGTTCCTCCTGTTGTGTTGTATGTCTACGCCATTTTTTTTTTTTTGTTCAGTCTGTCTATATATTTATTTATTTATTTGCTTGTTTGTTTATCTTATTTTATTTTGTCTTCTTTGCGCATGCGTTTGCGTGTGTGTATAGTGTTATGTGTGATGTGTGACTAGTGTGTATAGTGTTGTGTCTGCTGGGTGACTAGTGTGTGTTTATGTGCTTGTGTATGTATTTATTTATCTTATTTTATTTAATTTCTGATTATTTAATTCACTGATTATTTAATTCACTGATTATTTAATTCACTGACCTAAGAGAAGTATAAATAAGTAAATAAAATTAAATAAAATAAGATAAATAAATACATACACAAGCACATAAACACACACTAGTCACCCAGCAGACACAACACTATACACACTAGTCACACATCACACATAACACTATACACACACGCAAACGCATGCGCAAAGAAGACAAAATAAAATAAGATAAACAAACAAGCAAATAAATAAATAAATATATAGACAGACTGAACAAAAAAAAATGGCGTAGACATACAACACAACAGGAGGAACAATGAATATAACACCACTGACGATGTTTCAGATGTGCAACGAAAGATTTATGTAAATTATGTAAACTATATATATGTGTTTGTGTCTATATTGTATCTGTATTATTTTTGACCGCCGGTCAGTCAATGGCAACATTGAGGACCGAGTAAGTTAGATCGCAGATATATATATATAAAAGACAGCGAGA
>OZ024745.1:115276356-115278856 GCA_964016885.1 Eledone cirrhosa
CTGACAATGCAACCTTTGTGTTTCGCATTGAAGAAATGGTCTAATGCCATTCTCGCCTCAAGCACGTCAGTTGCAATGCCTCTAGAAATAGCCTCGTCTAACTTAGCTACCAGCTCCCCCTCCTTTCTATTTTTCTCTAACGTTACTTTTCCCTATCGAAACTACTCTAATCTCTCTTTTGAGAACCCCACACCACCTGTTGTTGACGACCCCCCTCCTGTCAACTTTTGCTTAACTAAATTGTTGACTCGGTCCCTGTAAGCTTTACCTATCAGAAACGACACGTTCAGGTTCCAGTAACCAGGTCCTACCCTACGCGTCTTATCTAGGTCGACCATACAGATCACAAACTTGTGATCTGAATAGGCGACCGTTTGAAAATGTGGACAGCCTACATTATTTCTATCTATTTCCCTCATGAAAATTCTGTCTATATACGATCTAGATGACCCTATGCGGTTGGTCCAGGTTCACACTGGCGCATTAGGGAAATCTAGTCGGTCTCTGTCACACAGTTGGAACTGGCTGATCAGAAACTTGAGACTTTTGCACCCCCCACCCCCACCCCCGCTCCTATCGGCTACTCCCACACAATCCCAGAGTGCGTATAATATACCGTTCCAGTCCCCCGCTAACAGTAAAGGGCGAGACGTACCCATAAAAGCTTTCAGGCGTCTAAAGGAGTCTGGCCGTCCGGTCCCCGTCGAGGCGTAGACGGCCACCAGTCTAAAGGCACCACCTTCACTATTGTTCTCATCCAGGACCACCAACTTACTGTCCGGATCCCGGAAAATCAACCTTACCTCGAGATCCAGGCCTTTCCTAAACAGCACTGCCACCCCCACCTCCCATTCCCGGCCCACTAACAGACACGAAGATCTGATAGTATTTGGATTTCCCTCATCTTCACTACTGGAAGATGAGGGGTCTGTGGCTGTAAGTGTGTCTGTGTCTGTGTATTTGTTTATGTTTTTGCCCATGTGTGCATTTTTGGAGGGAGTGGGAACGGGAGAGCTTTTCTCGTTCCCTACTGGATGGCGAATGTTGCTGGTGGTTTTGCCGGTGCTGGTGTTGGTGGCGGTCCTCGCCCCGTGTCGGCAGCTTTAGAGACCTTTGACTCCATGCACTTTTCACCAGTTGAAGGCAGAAGGCTCACAAATGAGCTGTTTCCCCGAGACGAAACAATGTGGTCTTTTCCCTCGGTCATTATACACAATACCGTCCCGTTCACGACAGAAGACTTTTTTTTACATGTTGGGGCGTAGTCCAGCCATATTTTTTTCTCGATAATTTATTTTTATACAAAGTTCAAATATTTGGGCCAAAAGGCCCAAATATTATAGCGTCTCCCCTTCACAGGACACAGAAGGAATTATTACGAACCCTTAGCAACAAAAAAAAGCAAATACAAATAAAAAAAAACAACTGAAATTCATTAACTCACGGAGCTTCCAAACACACGTGTACTCTTGCCGACGACCAATAATGATTATTTCTAGTATAGGCACAAGGCCAGTAATTGGGGGGGGGGGGGGCAAAGTCGATTAAATCGACCCAGTTCGATACTGGTACTTATTTTATCGATCCCGTAAGGATGAAAGACAAAGTTAACCTCGACGACCAATAATAATAATAATTATTTTGGGGGAGGGGCACGTCAATTAAACCGACCCCAGTGTGTGACTGGTACTTTATTACTGGTACATCCTCACGGTCCGGTAAGAATGAAAGACAAAGGTAACCTCGGCGGGAATGAACTCAGAAGGTAAAAAACTGTAACGCTATGCCACAATGCATATTGTCCGACGCTCTACCGATACTGCAAATCCACCGCCCTTAAAGAAGAAGAAGGAGAAGTAGCAGGCCAAGAATGTGTCTAAATAATTGTTTCTACTTTTTGGCACAAGGCCAGCAATTTAACCAGTACATTACTGGTACTTTATTTTATCGACCCCGTAAGGCAAAGTTAACCTCGGCGGGATTTGAACTCAGACCATAAAGGGACGTAACTGTTCTGCAAAGCATGGCGTCCGACTCTCTACCGATACTGCCAATCCACCTGATTAAATGGGTGTAAAGTTTTGTGTGGATTGATATTGGTAGCGGCAGTACATGGCAGAGGGAGAGTAGGAGAAAATTTAGACTATGAACAGGTGAAAATAAATGATTGGTTGGTGTGTCTTGGCTGGTTGGTTGACTCGGCTGTTTAGCTGGTTCTATATATTTTATACTAAGAAGGATTGCTAGGATCCATAGATTTCTCTTGCAGCTACCGCTACCATCATAGATAATTGTTTCTACTATTGGCACAAGGCCAGCAATTATCCAGTACATTACTGGTACTTTATTTTATCGACCCCGTAAGGATGAAAGGCAAAGTTAATAGATAATTGTTTCTACTTTTGGCACAAGGCCAGCAATTATCCAGTGCATTACTGGTATAGATAATAAACTGACAAACTTAATACATTGCTAGGATCCAAAGACTACTCTTGCAACT
>OZ024745.1:115286356-115316356 GCA_964016885.1 Eledone cirrhosa
TACCACCACCACCACCACTACATCATAAAACTAACATCATTATTCGTGGGAACCTCAATGTGGTCGTTCGATCCGCTAAAAATAGCAGCCAAATGTCCTTTCACCCCAAACTACACAGTCATAATAAAGAAGGAAGGACACAGTTCTAATTCACCCTAAAATGACTGTATGGTCATGGGTGGATAGCTTTTGATTATTAGCTTTTGATTATTAGTTTGTCCTGTACTGTCCTTAGTGTCTACTTTATGTAAACCCTTGTGGTTAATAAGGAAATCATTATTAGCTTGGTTCAACAAGGTTGACCTTGGGCTAAACCATAACAACAGCTATGTAATGTTCTACTTCTATTAACACTACAGTCACCAATATCTCTATAGTCCCTTTACGATCTGAGTTCAAATCCCGCCGAGGTTGACTTTGCCTTTCATCCTTACGAGGATCGATAAAATAAAGTACCAGTAATGAACTGGGTATTGGCTGGCCTTGTGCCTAAAGTAGAAACAAATATCTCTATAGTACCATTTCCACAACACTACCATATCTTTTTTCTAAACTATATCTTTTTCTAAACCACCAACACAAATCTACTACTAAACTCACCACTATCTCTACAGTACCATTTCCACAACACTACCATATCTTTTTTCTAAACTATATCTTTTTCTAAACCACCAACACAAATCTACTACTAAACTCACCACTATCACTACAGTACCATTTCCACAACACTACCATATCTTTTTTCTAAACTATATCTTTTTCTAAACCACCAACACAAATCTACTACTAAACTCACCACTATCACTACAGTACCATTTCCACAACACTACCATATCTTTTTCTACTCTAAACCACCAACACTAAACTACTATTACAGGTGTTACAAACGACACTTCCCAGTCTTTCCACGAATATTTTATTTAATCTATGTAGGCGTTACTTGTTTTCCAGAAAATACCTCCTCCTTCTGCTGCTGCTACTGTTCCACTCTCTCTACTCCTGTCTCTTCATATCTGCTTCTCTTGTGTTCTTTATCACATACACGCTCACCAACAACGTCCCTCTCATTTTACCCCTCTCTCAATTAGCAACGTGCCCCCCCCCCCCACACACACTCACAGACACAGACACACAGACACACACACATGACCCTCTCAAAGTATAACAATATATATATATATATATATAAATATATATATATATATATATAGCGTGTATATATATATATATATATATATATATATATATATATATATATATATATATATATATATGAGAATAAACGTGCTGCGTGGTTGCAAATGGGTTACATATGAATAATATATATATATTCGCGTGGTATTGATGTATGTGAGAATGATTACTCAATACCGAAGTAGGGATTAAATATTCTTTACTACAGCTAAGTGGTGAGTCTTGTCATCCTGGACTTTCACCTCTACATTTACAGGATCATCAGGGATCGGAGAATCAGTTTCGGAGAAACTTAAGCTGGTTCTTCCGTAATCTAGAGCCAACTTTTAGATGTCACCCTCGACCTAGAAACTTCCCTCTATTACCCGTACCACAAACCTAATTAGTCCCTTGGATATATTAATGTTAATTCTAACCACCCCCAAAACATCATTGATAACTAAGTAAAAAGCGTCTCAATTAGAATCTCTGGCCTCTCGGCCAATGAAGATATATTTAACGCCTCCGCCTCCTACTACAATGACGCCCTCGCCCGTAGCGGATTTAAAAAAAGATAACTTACCTAGAAACCACCGCAAGACTACCTAGGAGGAATAGACATAGGCAGGTTAGTTGGTACACCCCCCCTCTTCAATAGAGAGGTCTCTACAGCTATAGCTAGGACTTTCTTTACTTTGCTGAACACACACTTCTCCATACAACATAGGTACTACACCATCTTCAATAAGAACACATTAAGACTCTCCTACTCCACTACACCTAACCTAGCTAGGAATATAGCCAATCTCAATTCTAAAAATTAAATAGACCAAATACCTCCGAACCCAATCCCCGGAATGAAGCCTTGTGCAACTGCCTAAATAAGGAAGCCTGCCCACTTGAAAACAAATGCCTGACAAATGACATTGCATACAGATGTGATGTCATTTCAGGCACCGATGATAGCAACAACAAAAAGACTTACATCGGCATGACTTCCAATAATTTTAAGACCCGGTGGTATGCCCATACCCACTCTTTCAGAAGACCGGACAAATCAAATCAGACAACACTCGCCTCCTATGTCTGGGACCTCAAAAGGAACTCCACCCCTCGGCGCTCAAATGGAAAATACTCCAGAAAGCGCGCTCATACAAGGGAGGACACAAGTGCTGCGACCTTTGTATCTCAGAGAGCTACGAAGTATTATTAGCCAAGGGCCCGCTACTAAACAAACTCTCTGAACACTGCCCGAATTGCATGCACAAACACTTTGCAACTTTCAAATATCTTAAGCCAGTGTTAATACCAGATGACTAAAAAAAACCACTCGACAAAATACCCATCCACCTCCTTCACACCCTACCCCTACCCCCTTTCGACCCCAAACACGGCACTATGGTCATGTAAGTACTTCTTACCTATCTGCTATTTCCGCATGTAGAACGTACTTCATTTTAGAGGAAATCCGACGTGTGGCTTATGTATTGACGAACGAATAACTATCCTAAAGAGATTACGCAATAGCGATTGCCTAAACACGAGGAGTGAATTTTTCACACGTTGTCCACATGTCACCAAACATCTATTGCATAACTACAAGGCTCCGGACTGATTCTTTGTAATTTTATTTTTAATTTTATTTTTATTTTATTTTCAACCTAAAAACTTTCCGGACTTTCGCAGTTATCTCCCTTACACCTCTCGCACGCAGTCTAGTATTGCCTGTGTGAAGTGACCGAGTTTCTGCGCATGCGCGTTCGTACGGTTGTCCTTCCTGTTCCTATAACCATACACATCCCGAGCTGAAGATCCGCTAAGGTGAAACAATTGTTCTCGGTATGGTGAACTAACTGTTGTGTAACCACTTCTACACAACTCGTCCCTTGGACTGAGTGCTCTACCACTACGGATATTACCTTCCAGTGTTCCACCACTATATATATATATATATATATATATATATATATATATATATATATATATATATATATATATATATATATATATATAATTCAAGAAAAAAGATTGACATGGTTCGCTATACAATAAGGGCTTTATTCACATTGCTGACAATTGTTTCTTTGATCTGGCAGGTCTAGAGTACGCTTTACGCCTGATTTTGCGCTAATCGATCTCCAATACTTTGTTTATAACCAGTCTGTTTCATCGGGGCGGGTGAAATGGAGAAAATACATAGGGCATGGTTTTTATATAAGTGTGGTATTAAACCAGAACAATAATATCAATAATAAAATAAAATAACTAGATAGCATACAATTAAAATAATAACGATGTAAGTAAGAGATAGAGTATACTCTATCTCTTACTTACATCGATGTTATTATTTTAATTGTATGCTATCTAGTTATTTTATTTTATTATGAGTGACCTCTCAACATGACTGCAACTCAATCAAGCGGAAAAGGACACTCTTCGACAAACCTACATTTGGCGCGAAACCAGTTCGCGCTAAAATCAATTTAAACATTCACGTGACTTCTACCGACCAATCAAAATTGTTTTGACTACAAGAATTTTTGCAACACGAATTGGCGCGATATTTATAGTGCTTATTCACGTGACATTCAACAACCAACCAAATCTTAATACATCCCAAGCCACTTTTTTCACATAAAACAGGAAGAATTTCCCAAACTGATCAGATTAGAGCAAACATCACGGGCGCACTGTGTCAAAATTATTTTTGAAAAGCATAAGAAATGCGCAACCGGTGAAAACTTAAAACTAAAACTCAGCATTTTCTTTTCCTTTTTACTAATATATATAAAATTAAGTATGTGTGTGTGTCTGTATGTGTGTCTGTGAGTGTGGGTGTGTGTGTGTGTGTGTCTGTGTCTGTGTATTACCTATAGGGGCCTACATCTTACAACCGATTTTCATGGAACTTTACGGGCTCATCGGGGAGTGTTTTCTATATATCAGCGTATCGTTTTTATTTTTATTCCGGGGTCATTCTGTAGATAAAAATCGATAGGGGGGGGGGGGGTGTCACCTTTTTTAGGTATCGAAAAATAAGATTTTTGGCTCTAGCTCCCACATTTTGCCACCGATTTCGTTCAAATTTTAAAGCAAAATAGAATTTATCATTGCACATACTGTCTTGTTGTTCAGGGACGGCGTGGCAGCCGCTTAAATATTCCAAACTACCACTTTTAGACTTAAATTTCGGCTCTTGCTCCCACATTAATCAACCTACTTTGTTCAAATTTTACACTACGCTAGATCTGATTATTTCACGTCTTAAAGTGGCTTTACATTTTGGATTTTTTTGTTCAGGAACGGCGTGGCAGCCGCTTAAATATTCGAAAATACCACCTTTTCGCTCAAATTTCCGCCTTTTCGGCTCTAGCTCCCACATTTTTTTAACCGATTTCGTTCAAATTCGAAACTTCGGCTCCACCTCACACATAAATCAATTTATTTGGTTCAACTTTTATACTATGATAGAACCTATCATTGCACATCTTATAGTAGCTTTACACTTTGCATTTTTTGTTCAGGGACGGCGTGGTAGCCATTTAACTCTTCAAAATACGATTTTTTCCACCTCCCACATATTCCATACGATTTCACTCAACATTTCGCCATTTGCTACACCTTACGACCGATTTTCAAGAAACTTGCAGTCGCTAAGATCAACACCTTTTCATCAAAGCAGATATTATTTTACCTACCCAGACAACGCTGGGTACTGCTGCTAGTATATATATATATATATATATATATATATGTGTGTGTATTTGTGTGTGTGTGTGTGTGTGTGTGTGTGTGTGTGTGTGTGTGTGTGTGTGTGTGTGTGTGTGTGTGTATTAAACAATGTGTGTATTAAACAAAGAAAATAAAACAACAGTCGAAGATAGGTTCTTAATTAGTTCATTGTTTTACAATATTCCCAGGAAGACGGTGCGATAGATCAGGGATTTCGGGACTAGTAATATGAGAGGACATATCCATTACATGCTAGTCGATATATCGATCTACCATGATCGATCAACCCTCTGAAACGATGAGAAAACAATGAACTAATTAAGAACCTATCTTCGACTTTTGTTTTATTTTCATTGTTCAATACACACACACACACACACACACTCACTCACACACACACACACACACACACACACACACACACACACACACACACACACACACACTCACTCACTCTCACACACACACACACGCACACATACATGTATACACACACATGTACACACTCACACACACACACACACACACAGATATATGTGTGTGTGTTTATATTTGTGTGTGTGTTTATAATTGCGTATGTGAATGTTTTAATTTGTATGTGTATTTATCTGTTTGAGTATGTCTATTTGTGTGTGTGAGTGTGTGTGTGTGTGTGTGTGTGTGTGTGTGTGTGTGTGTGTGTGTGTGTGTGTGTGTGTGTGTGTGTGTGTGTGTGTGCTTTTCGTTTCAGTCATGCTCCACCATGCTTGTGATTCATGTGTAAAATTCCAATTCCTGTACATTATACAGGAGCAAATCATGGAATAGCTTAGATAGGACTAAACATAAGATAGGGAAAGCCACCTCATGGTACGACAGACAGAGATACCAGAGTGTCATGTTCGTGAATGCTACCCCTGGAGGAAAATTAGCTAACCAATATAGAAAGTCCCTAAGAAAGACCCACTTAAAGATTAAAGTGGTAGAAAAGCCAGGAACTACCATAAAATCCCTGATCAGCAAAACATACCCCTTTAAGAAAACCCACTGTACTAATAAGAAAGGTGTTATATGTAAAGTAAACCCCCAGATAAACTGTAAAACTAGAAATGTAGTCTATAGCATAAGATGTACAGAGGGTACCTGCAGAAACATGACAACGACATACATAGGTTAGACAGCTCGAAGCATAGGAAAAAGAATAGACCAACACTAGGGAGGGGGGGGGGGGGGAAGGATTAACAGAACAAAAAAAAAACAGTTCAATACATGCCAGACAACAACAGGACGGTAACATAGACAGCATAGAAATTAAAATAATATCTAAACATAGAAATGACCCAGCAGATAGGCAAATAAGAGAGGCGAGCTAAATAGAGCTTAGAAAGCCAAAGAACAGAAAAAATGAATGGAATAACAACAACCATACCCAAACAACCAATACTGACTTAAGAGAAATATAAATAAATAAATATACACACAAGTACAATAACAACAAACACATATAAACACACACTAATAAACAAAGATAGAATACAAAAACCAAAATACATACACCAAAACGCGAACACACACGCCAAACACTATACACACACGCAAACGCATGCGCAGAGACGGAGACAAAAATAAATGAATAAATAAATAAATAAATAGATAAAATAAAAATGGCGTAAACACGACACATGATAATAGTACCACACATGATGTTGCAGATGTGCAACGAAAGAACTTTTTTAGACTATATCTATCTATCTATCTATCTAAGGCGGGTAAAATTCCCAAGATCCATATATATGTTTATATCTGTACTTTTGACTGTTGCTCAGTCAATGATAAACATTAATGGCCAAATGAATTAACTATGGAGATATAAAAGAAGCAGAAGCGAAAACCAAGCAAGCAGTGAGTGTGTTCTGTTATTATTTCTGGCAATAGTATTACAACAATATGACCCTCCCCAAGTATAACAATATATATATACATACATATATATATATATATATATATATATATATATATATATATATATATATATATATATATATAGTAATAATAATAAATTTGAAGACTAAAATCCAAAGAGGACTCGATAAGGATAAATATATATCAGATATATAAGAACCGTAGAGCAAATATTTATTAAAATAACAGATTAAGGTTTAAGCAAAGAATCGCTGCTTTCACCCTTAACGGGATCTTCTGAAACTAAAAAAGTCAATCTGTGAACGCAGAAGTAAATATTTAAAAAACGTTGCAACCGAAGGAAGACAGGAAGACGATACTTTGGCAAAGAATGGAAAAAAAAACGTCATTATTTGGTGCAATTACACGCGAAGACAAAACCACGTTTATGGTATAAATGAAGTCGTAGACTAATATTCTATTAGGTGGTTCATGGAGACGTTCTCTGGCAATGAACGGAAAAAACGAAGATAATACGTCATTATGTGGACCAAAGAACAATTACACGCAAAGATAAAACCACGTAAATGGTACAACTGAAGTCGTAGACTAAAATTCTATTTAGGAAACCGAATGATTCTCGGCTTCAGAGTTAAGAATAAAGTAAATAAAATACAGAGGTAATTGAAATAAATATATACATACACACATCCATATACGTACATACACAAGCATACGTAAAAACACCCCCCAAGGTATCCAAATACAAGCACGTACACACACACACAAAAAAGGAAACACACACACGCACATACAGAACCCACGCAACGCCTGTACCGCACATATACGAACGTATACACCAAATACATATAAAAATAAATAAATAAAAACATCTATATACACATGTGTGAGTGTGTGCGTGTATACATAATTAAATAAAGGTATATAAATATACACACATAAATACGTATACAACGCGCGCACACACACACCCATATGTAAAGACACATATGTTCGCGGACATACTTCAACCAAAACACAAAGTACACATATACACACACCCTACATACGTACGAACCTGCATACTCACACAGACGCAAAACTCACGTATACACATAACCAAATGCACATGTACCAGTATATATAATATATACGCCAATAACATATACAAGCAAATATACGTACGAGAAAATATAATGTACCTTCACAAAACATATAGGTAATATAAACTTACCTATACGAATAAGTAATGGTATTAACATAACATATACTTAGCTACCACATCAAGACGTAAAATATCCGCGTATAGTTCGTACTATCCATTAGGGTATAATGTTGGGCTGTAATACAGGAAAGTTTGTTGCAATTTATGTTTACAAGCCAAATTGCCTCACGTTTTTTGTTTAAGATGTGGTCTTTGGCGTAGAGTATTTCCAGGGCCTCAGCGGCGCAGAGGTCACATGGTCTTTTATTTCCGTTATACGATCTAGCTTAAGCTAGGATCTCCCAGTGTATCTTATATTGGGTGTGGTTATCTTTTAGACTCCAGATATAAGCTGAAAGTGACGTCATATTCCTTCTTAAAGGGTTAAGAAAAGAATGGGTATGCATGTAAAGACGTTGCTTAAAACTATTGGCGGTTAACCCTATGTAGGCCCTACGGGACGTGGGTGTTTCAACCTTACATTTGTAGACAATGTTACTAGAGAGGCATTTCCCGGATAGGGGGCAGTCAACCCGATTCCTACAATTACAGTTAGTACTAGCTACAGGGTTGCACGTGTTCCTATGGCTAGGTAATTTAGCTAGATTTGAAGCTGTGATGTTATGTGCAAGGTTAGGAGTCGTAGAGTAAGAAATTTTAATGGTATTTCTATTAAAAATGTTACTATATTTATGTGCTGGGGGGAAATGCTTCATAATAAGGGAGAGAAAGATCTTAGCTAAAGGTGTGGCCACCTCCATATTATATGGTGTGTTATACCATATAATGCATCGGGATCTATTTTTCCTAGGTCTATTCTCGTACTCTGTATAAGCTACCTTATCGACGAATCCACTCCGAGCAAGAGCTTCATTGTAATATGTGGAATGGTCGTTGAAAATATGCTCGCTTGTAGATAGACGGGAAAGCCTCAAAGAAACGTTTCTTACCAGGTTCTTGGTTATGCTGGTAGGATGGTTAGAATGCTTACTTATGTAATTAAGCGTATCATTCGGCTTTCTATACGGGTAGTGCCTAATAGAATATTAGTGTAGACTTCATTTATACCATAAACGTGGTTTTGTCTTCACGTGTAATTGTTTTCACTGCACCAAATAATGACGTATTATCTTCGTTTTTTTCCGTTCTTTGCCAGGGAACGTTTCCACGAACCAAAGTATCGTCTTCCTGTCTTCCTTCGTTTGCAACGTTTTTTGAAATATTTACTTCTGCATTCACAGATTGGCTTTTTTAGTTTCAGAAGATCCCGTTAAGGGTGAAAGCAGCGATTCTTTGCTTAAACTTTAATCTGTTATTTGAATTAATATATATATATATTAATTCAAATAACAGATTAAAGTTTAAGCAAAGAATCGGTGCTTTCACCCTTAACGGGATCTATATATATATATATATATATATATATATATATATATATATATATATATATATATATATATAATAAATGTCATCAATGGAAAATAACAATAAAAAGGCAATGTAATGTTGGTGCATTAGGTAAAATGACACAAATAGAAGGAGGGACAGGTTATTGAAGAACAAAGCAAAGAAAAGATGAAAAGGAAGGCATGTGGTGTACAAAATACATTGAAAACGTGACAAAAGTGTACAATGAATAACAGTTAGGTCAGATGTAATGTAAAAGATAGGATGTTTAGGGTTAAAACCTTTATTGAAATAAAAGAAGAAATGAACAAGAATGAAATAAGTAAAATGTTGGAATGATAGAAATTTAAAGAAGAAATTCTTATCGTACTGCTTCATCAGGTGAATTTGACCGTCAGCGAGGAAGAGAAGAAGAGAACAAGGTGGCGTTAAGAGAATGTAGAGAAAAAGGAAGTGAAAAAGAGGAAGAGAGAAAGAGAGAGAGAGAGAGAGAGGGGAGGTGAGAAAGTTGGAGAGAGAGTAGGTAAGAAAGAGGGAGAGCTATAAAGAAAAAGGGAGGTGAAAAAAGGGAGGTGATGTATGTGTGTAAATAAATATACAACCAGTTACCTGTTTAACATCAGGGTTTGTGTCGCGGGTCAGAGCCGTGTGGAGTAAATTAACAACGAAGACAGATATGGAGAAAATCCAGTGAAGAGCTCCGCCAAATACTCGCACGCACACACACACACACACACACACACACACACACACACACACACACACACACACACACACACACACACACACACACACACACACACACACACACACACACATATCGTAAGACCCCTTCGGACATGAATGACCATGGTTTTGCACCTAGGATGATATGATCCCCTCTGAGGCACACACCTGGGCAAGGTGTGTGGAAGTCATTCATGCATGCCAGTCCCCACGCTAGCAATGGGTGATACTTGGCAACTCATTTCTACAGCTGAGTGAAATGGAGCAACGTGAAATGAAGGTCTTGCTCAAGAACACAAAACAACGCCCGGAATCGAACTTACAACTTCATGATTGTGAATACGACGCTCTAACAACTAAGCCACGCACCTTCACACAAACATAATCTATAAATACACACACACATATATATATACATGCATACGTAATGCATACAAGCATACATAAATACATACATACACACGTAACAAATCTTGAGAAGCTAGGCTTCACAGGAACAGAAAGAACACAACTAGTTAGGAAATTACAAGTACAATCCATTAATGGAACAATAAGAATATGTGAAACATTCCAAAAATTTTGCATCTAATAACTGCATATACACATGTAAATATACAAAGCATATACATATGCACACATACAACTCAAAACATTCACATGCACACATACAATAACATCCATATCTACACATGCATGCAGACATAATCTACCTGGTTGATGTTGTGTAAATTCCAATGAGAGAGTCTTGTGTCTATGTTAGAAACCGACTCTCTCTCTATTGGTAAAAATTTGTGAAATTATAAAACCAGAAGAACATAAATACATACATACGTACATGCATACGTACATACATATATATATACATACTGAGCACAACCGATCTGATATTGTTGTTTGGGACCTTACATTGAAAACATGCTCTGTTGTTTGAGATCAGCTGCCCACTTGATGTCAACGTTGTAATACAAACACAGAAGGAGGACATCTACGGACCATTGATGAGGAGTTTGCAGATCCAGTATCCCAGATACACCTTCAGCTTTATACCCATCATTATTGGAGCATTCTGAGTTCAAATCCCGCCGAGGTTAACTTTGCCTTTCATCCTTACGGGGTCGATAAAATAAAGTACCAGTAATGTACTGGATAATTGCTGGCCTTGTGCCTAAAGTAGAAACAATTATTGGAGATACAGGTTATATACAAACTCGCTTGAACCAAAGTATCACTGAACTTGATTTGTGGACAAAGTGCGAAGCTCCCTAATTCATAGTCTACAAATGGCTGCGATAGCTGGCACCTTCAAAATTTGCAAAACATTTTTGCGATTCAAGGGATGACAATTTCTTTTCTTCTACAACCTTGCCACCAGGAAGGTATCAGGTAAAAAAATGTACTCGAAATTAAGAGAAAGCAAAATATACATACGTACATACATACATACATACATACATACATACATACATACATACATGGTGGCTGCCAACTCGTTTTCGAGTACGGCCACTACTTTATATCCATGTAGGAGAACCCCTACCAATGCGCTGAACGAGTGTGACTTTTTAGTCCAGCCAGCGACTTGAAAACTCTGGTACAAACACTACACTTGTGACAATTATTGACACATGCATACATACATACATACATACATACATACATACATACATACATACATACATACATACATACATACATAATCCATTTAGAATTGTACCTGGAATCATTGGGGCTCTTGGATATGTTTCTAACTGTCTCTAGCTAGGCTTCACAGAACCAGATAGAGCATGTGTGTGTGTGTGTGTGTGTGTGTGTGTGTGTGTGTGTGTGTGTGTGTGTGTGTGTGTGTGTGTGCGTGCGTGTGTGTGTGTCACTGTGTGTGTGTGTGTGTGTGTGTGTGTGCGCGTGCGTGCGTGTGTGTGTGTCACTGTGTGTGTGTGTGTGTCTGTGTGTGTGTGTGTGTGTGTGTCACAGTGTGTGTGTCACTGTGTGTGTGTCACTATGTATATGTATATGAATATGAACATTCTATATGTACATATGCATATATAATTCAAGCCACGTTTACAGCATATTACACCAGTGAGTTTTTAAATTCATGTCCTCTTATCGCACGACACTAACACGATTTCTTAATATTTCTTACTGCATTCTATTAATTTGCTATGTAACTTTCCTTTGCCTCTCTTTAATTCTCACCTTCACAATTGCTTTCCTAAGAAGTTGTAGACCCTCGAGTATCGAACATCCTCAGCTAAAAATGTTATAAATATTCTTCTCTACATATTGAGGTACTTTTCTCCCATTCACACACACACACACACACACACACACACACACACACACACACACACACACACACACACACATACACACACACATACACACACACACGCACGCACACACACACACACACACACACAAACGCACACACACACACATACACACACACACACACATACACCAAATACACACACACCAAATACACCCCCCCCCACGCGCATGCATATATACTTTCCGTATTGTGTCCTTTTTCTCTCGTCCACTATCACTAATGTAAAAAAATACATTTGTAATATTGAAAGAGAGGAAAAGTACTCAATGCTAGAAGCATAGTATCAATTCAGCCAGCTAAAAATATCGGAAATTATGTTTCCACATGTAAGATAACGCTATAATGGAATGAAAACAACTCTAATATGTATTGAACAACAAGGGTCTCGCATTGATATCTTGTCACTCCAAACATTGCTTAGCAAAATATAATAAAGATAACTTTTTGTTAAAATCTGAGGGAGAATTTGAAGATAAAACGAATTTGTAGAATCAAAGGAGCGCAAAGAAACCCACACGTTTAATTATTTGAATATTCAAACACATATATGTATGGCCTCGTAACTCCCGAGGGAGTCGTAGAGGCGCCGTATTGACATACGCCGTTTCTAGGACATTTTAAAACTCGGCGGAGCCCATCCTTCTCCAGATTTGAATACAGCTGATTTCTTCGAGAGAAGGACAAAGAGATTGAGAGAATGGAAGTGAGAAAGAGATATAGAAGAAGAATCGACCTCAGTTCTAAACTGGTACTTTGTTATCGACCGACCGCGAATGGATGTTGACCTTGGCGGGATTTAAACACAGAAAGCTAAGAGCCGAAACGAATATCGCAAAGTATTCTATATGACGTTCTAACGACTTTGTCAATTCGCCGCCTACACACATATACAACTTCATGTAAAGATTCTTTCATGTGCCTACATTTACATACTATTACACTGCTACTTAACATATGATAAATGTGAATGAAGTCATCCACCATCTTAGGATATGTATGTGCATAAATTCACCCAAGTTTAAGTTTGAGCGAGTGTGTGCATCTGTTTCTCTTTGATCCTGAAATCCTAAGAATGATCTTCCCCACTCCAAATATTCACAAGAAGGTCACATATTTCGTTGACCAATGCTTGAAGTCACACGATATCAACACGTGACTCATGCTACTTAGCGAGAGGTACGACCCCTTCCGTCATTTTGCAACGTCATTTGCCAGTTCTATCCTTTTGGGCAAAAGAAAAAAAAAAAAAACGTTTTATTTGGAAACACGCAAACACACATATGCACACACACACAACCACAGGCACACACACACACGCATACCACACACACATGTACACACACACACACACACACACACACACATATATATATATATATATATATATACATATATATATATATATAATTCAAAATTAAAAGATACATGTATATATATAGAGAGAGAGAAAGGAGCATTTAGGACAAAGGCTATTGACCTGGTTTATTGAAAAGCAAAAAAAACTTTCACTCCAAGAGTTGAGAAAGGAATGGAGAAGGTAGACTGAGGAAGGGACAGATTTACATTCACATCTATAATTGTTTCTTCTTTTGGCACAAGGCCAGCAATTACCCAGTGGATTACTGGTACTTCATTTTATCGACCCCGTAAGGATGAAAGGCAAAGTTAACCTCGGCGGGATTTGAACTCAGAATGGCAAGGGGCCGTAACTCTATGCGTCAAAGCATGGCGTCCGACCCTCTACCGATACTGTCAATCCACCATGTCAGCTACTCAGAAAAAAAGGACCCTCGAAAAGGTGGATATGCAAATAATTAGAAAATCTTTTCCATAAGTGTTTTTGTGACTTCTCTTACCCCCTCCTCCCACCCCACTTCTAAAGCGATCTCTTTGAAACTAGACATGGGTTTTTCTCGAGATCGAAGTAATAAATGTTTCTACTTTTGGCACAAGGCCAGCAATCACCCAGTACATTACTGGTACTTTATTTTATCGACCCCCTAAGGATGAAAGGCAAAGTCAACCTCGGCGGGATTTGAACTCAGACTGTAAAGGGACGTAACTATGCTGGAAAGCATGGCGTCCGACTCTCTACCGATAAAGTAATAATTGTTTCTACTTTAGGCACAAGGTAAGCAAATTAGCCAGTACATTACTGGTACATTACTGGTACTTTATTTTATCGACCCCGTAAGGATGAAAGGCAAAGTCAACCTCGGCGGGATTTCAACTCAGACTGTAAAGGGACGGAACTATGCTAGAAAGCATGGCGTCCAACCCTCTACCGATACTGCCAATTCACCGCCCTTTCACAATCTTCCTAGCTTAGTCGACGAAACTAAAACTACTGTTAGTAGTATTGACAAACCTCCCTCTCCTTTTTAAATAGTCAGTCGGGATAAAGTGAGAGTGAAAACTGTTGGAGTGGACTGGGGCAGAGTGAAGTAAACATCATACATACACATACACACCTGTAGAGACACAGCCATACACACACACATGTAAAGACACTGCCACACACGTACACACACACCTGTAGAGACACAGCCACACACATACACACACACAACTGTAGAGACACAGCCACACACATACACACACACAACTGTAGAGACACAGCCACACACACACATACAAACACCTGTAGAGACACAGCCACACACATTCACACACACAACTGTAGAGACACAGCCACACACATTCACACACACAACTGTAGAGACACAGCCACACACATACACACACACAACTGTAGAGACACAGCCACACACACACATACAAACACCTGTAGAGACACAACCACACACATTCACACACACATCTGTAGATACACAGCCACACACACACACGCACATACCTGTAGAGACACAGCCACACACATACACACACATACACACATCTGTGGAGACACAGCCACACACACATACACACATACATACACCTGTAGAGACACAGCCACACACACATACACACATACATACACCTATAGAGACACAGCCGCGCCCACACACACACCTGTAGAGACACAGTCACACACACATACACACATACATACACCTATAGAGACACAGCCACACACACACACACCTGTGGAGACACAACCACACGTGAACAGACAGACAAGACACAGAAGATATACTAAGGCGGGGGGGGGGGGGGGTGTAAAGCGAACGTGGGATGGTTATTACCTGTTATTCCTGGCCTAAATCACATCTGGAAGACATACACAGACTCTCCATAGCGTTGATTGAAAGAACAATGTAGCAGAGAGATAAACACAGGTACACACACATACATACACACACTGCCACAGAAATGGAGGCGAGAGAGAAGGCGGGGAGAGAATAATAAACTGTTTAGAGTGACAAGGAGAGAGAGAGAAAAAAGAGAAAAGACGAAATCAATCAACAGTTACAATTTATCAATATTTCCAAAGACAGGTAAGACTTATTTTTGTTAAGAAATTAAAAAAAGAAAATGAACAGATTTTTGTTTACCGTACATTACGTTACACGTGTCTGTGTTGGAAGAGAGTGTAAAGCTGTATACACATATGCTCTCATACGCATACATACATACATACATACATACATACATACATACATACATACACACATACATACATACACATACGTACATACACATATACATACACACACATATACACACACACACATACATACACACACACACATACACATACATGCACACACACACACACATGCACATACACACACACACACCATACATACACAAACGCACACACACACATAGACACACATACACACACATACACAAACACACATACACACACATACACACATACACACACATACACACACATACACACACTCACACACCACACACACATACACACACACATACACATAAACGCAAACACACACACATACATACACATACACATACGCAAACACACACACATAAACGCACAGAGCGCAACACAAAGGTATTGGGTTGAAGAATCCATTTTACACACACCTCTTTCTCTCTTTCTCTACCTCTCTCTCTCTTCCTACACATGCACACCCACACACACACACACACATATATATATATATATACATAAGCATGTGTATATGTGTGTGTTGTGTACACTCATACAAATGTGTTTACATCCATCCATACATACATACATACAGACATATACATACATATATACATACATACACACATATACATGCATATATACATTCATACATCCATACATACATAATTTTAATTTTAATTATTGTACAATTCTCGTATAATATATGTCGCATCCATTCCACCCTGTAAATACGAAACTGTTGCTTACAACATCAATATATATGTATCTATATTATTGTTCAGTTGACTAGGAGGTTAATTACATCTACAAACATTGATAATGCTCCGATGATTCCAAACGAGAGTTTGGAAGAAACGATTGTCAGCTATTAAATGATTTGAACACAACTTTGATAATTGTCTAATTTATTTATTTTCCTGCTCTGTAAAACAACTGATGTTCTTACATTGAGCTATTTCTTTTACTGGTAATAAGGTAGTAGGAAATTACTGACCTTTCCTGTTTATAGTTGATTACGTCCCTTTACGATCTGAGTTAAAATCCCGCCGAGGTTGACTTTGCCTTTCATCCTTACGGGGTCGATAAAATAAAGTACCAGTAATGCACTGGGTAATTGCTGGCCTTGTGCCTAAAGTAGAAACAATTATAGTATATTCATAACTATAAATATTATTATTATTATTATTATTATTATATATATATATATATATATATATATATATATATATATATATATATATACATATACATATATGTACATATATATATTGTTATACTTTTGGAGGGTCATGTTGCCAATAAGAAACACACGCACCAGTTGCTTTCACTCCTATTTATTATAAATTAAATTTATAAATTTAAGAATTTATAAATTTCCGGTTGGTTGGTTGGTTCCACAACCAGACGGTTGTTCATATATTGTCAAAGTTCTTTCGTCACACATTCTGTGACCTCTTCAGTGACTGAGGATTCTTCTCTTTGTTTTGTGCCTCTCCTTTGTTCTGTCCTACGCCATCTTGATTTTGTGCTTTTGCACAAAACAAAGAGAAGAATTTCCAGTCACTGAAGAGGTCACAGAATGTGTGACGAAAGAACTTTGACAATATATGAACAACCGTCCGGTTGTGGAACCAACCAACCAACCAACTAACCGGAAATTTATAAATTCTTAAATTTATGAATTTAATTTATAATAAATTGGAGTGAAAGCAACTGGTGCGTGTGTTTCTTATTGGCAACATGACCCTTCCAAAGTATAACAATATCGGTTTCAACACACGTTTTCAGATAAAGAATCTTGCTAAACAAATTCAGAAACTACATATATATATATATATATATATTTACTGTATTTGGGAGTAAAGATTGGGAATCCGCCTCTTCATTGCTGTAGTGGAGTCTGTGCTGCTGTACGGGTCTGAGATTTGGACACTGACCAAGAAACTCACTCAGATGGTGGATGGGTGCTACACGAGAATGCTGAGGATGGCTCTGAACATTAATCAGTATACACTGAGGATGAAAAACTCAGAGCTGTATGGGAGCCTCCCAAACGTCAGCTCAAAAGTGACACAGAGGAGACTGAGGTTAGCCGGACAAGCTCACCGACATCCAGAGTTGACATTGCACTCAGTGCTCCTGTGGGAGCCCCTACATGGACACACTGGAAGAGGAAGACCAAGGTTAACGTATGTTGATACCCTAGGGACAGACACTGGTCTGTTGGAGACGCAGGACATGGCAGCGATAATGAGGGACAGAGACCGCTGGAGAGAACTCGTCCATGGATCTCGGGAATTTTACCCACCCTAGGAAAATATATATACGTATATACACATATACATATATTGGGCCTTCAAGTATGAAATTTGTAGAAATTTGTAAAAAAAATACAAATCTCTACAAATTTCATACTTGACGATCCAATATATATTTATATATATATATATATATGTATATATAGTATGGTTACACATACACACACATAGGAGGAAAGGAAACCCCCTTCGGTCATGAATGACAATGGAATTTGCACTGAGAAAGTTCTCCTCCGAGGTACAAGTCCGGGCAAGGTTGTAGAAGACTAGCAGTTACACATAATTGCCAGACTCCCTTCACCACTGATGTTGTCCAAGAGAAAGGCAATGGCCGATACAGCTTGGTACCAGTGATGTCTACAGTTACTGAGTAAACTGGAGCAACGTGAAATAAAGTGTTTTGTTCAAGGACACAGCGTATCACTTGGTCCGAGAATCGAACTCACAACCTTACGATTGCAAGCCCAATGCTCTACACATATATTTTAATAAATAAAGATAGAATCTACTACAGTGTATTTGGCTATAGCGATTTATAACGTTTCCCTAGCTCAAACACTACAAATTAAAGAAAGCGAGGATTTGAGGAATAGGAAAGAAGAACACTTGAGAAATATACGGTTATTTCATTGGACGGCGAGAAAGACGGGATGTTGAAAGAGAAATATTACTTCATACAAACGTTTATTGCATTTGGTATTCGGTAATAAGTTCCCACACTAAACAAAAACATTGGGTAGTGTTACCTGGTTTTTTACTTTATCAGTTCAAATATTTAGTGGGGATATTTTTGGAGCTCCGTGGAAGACGAACACGCGCGCAGACACGCGCGCACGCACACATGCACACAGACACAGACACACACACACACACAGAGACACACACACACACACACACACACACACACACACACACACGCACACATATATAAATATAAAGAACAAAACGGTGTTTTACATTAATGTCTTTATTGATTAAGCACAGTTCCGACTGTTTCACTGATGGGTGGCTCAGGACCCAAATTAATGCTATAGACCCGTCTCCAGCCCAATTTACTCATTGCAAAACAAAAATCTCATGAGATTTTTGTTTTGCTTGATAATCAAGTCATGAAGATATTCGGCTGGAGTCAGGTCTATAGCATTAACATGGATCCTGAGCCACCAATCAGCGAAACAGTCGTAACTGTGTATAATCAATAAAGAACTTAATATGAAACCTCGTTTTGTTCTTAATATATACACTCTGCTTATGTTGCGTACGTGCGTCCGTATATATTTGAATGTGTACGCATGATTTATATATGTATAAGCTTGTGTGGGTATGTCTGTGGTTATATATGTGTATGTGTATATATATATATATGTATATGTATATATGTATATAGATATATATGTATATGTGTGTATATATATATATATATATATATATATATATATATATATATATATATGTATTGAAATTTCCGTTGGAAACAGAAAAGGTCATAGAAATGAAGAGTGCTCTATGTAAGTATCAGAGCAAAATTTAATGTATAAAAATCAATACAATATAATTACCTCATTACCAGAGGTTTCCCGAATGAGGCGAATACGAAATAAACGACTTCATTCGTTCGTCAGACGAGGCAATATAAAACATGGGCAAATACTTAGAAAAACTCATCAAGAAAATCAAAAAAAGATATAGACAAATGAAATAGAAATTGAAATATATAAAAATCTATCAAGAAATATAGTTAGGTGTGTATATATGTATGTATATACGCTCACAGATGTGCATATATGTATATGCACACATGTATACGTATAGTGAGAAAGTGTGCGTAATTCTAAAATTTAGGGCAAATGTATCTATATGTCTGTAATCTACAGACAGAATAGTTACATCATAAATATATTATTATGAAGGCGCGCGCATAAAACGCCTGCACACTCGTACACTTAGATGCGGAAAGAAAGGAGGTAAGCGAGTGTAATAATTAAAAGAAAAGTATATATATATATATATATATATATATTAGAAAATAGAATAGCTTTCACCGTATTTTTGACTAAAGGAATTTTAGCCTGATAATGGGGTTTAGAACCCTCAGATATATGGAAAAAGATGAGTATTGACGTACATGTATATATATATACTTACATATATATATATATATATATATATATATATATATATATATATATATATATATATATATATATATATATATATGCAAAAGTTCTATTTAAATTGTTGGGATACAACAAGCAAATATTTTTATAACTGATATAAAGCACTCGACAAATATTTGGAGTAGATATACGATATTAATAAATGGAAACTATATTTATAAAACCATATTTATTTCATTATATATATTTCAAGGATACCAAGTTAAATTATGGTATGCCTTCATCAGACAAAATACAATATATAACAGTTTTATAAATAGTCAATGTCTATTTATAAAACTGTTATATATTGTATTTTGTCTGATGAAGGCATACCATAATTTAACTTGGTATCCTTGAAATATATATAATGAAATAAATATGGTTTTATAAATAGTTTCCATTTATTAATATCGTATATATATATATATATATATATATATATATATATATATATATATATATATATATATATATATATATATATATATTGTGTGTGTATGTGTGTTTGTATGTATACGTTTGTGTGCGTGTGTGTATATATTTACGTATGTTTGTATTTATATTTATATATTTATTTATTCCCCCCCCCCACCTTTCGTTGTCAACACACCCCTTTATGCTTTTATTTTTATTTCTTATCCTTTATTTTTATTTTTTTATTTTTATTTTAATTTTATTTATTCATATATGTTCCCCAACTACCTCCTAATGTACCATGTAGTATCATGCCTATACGTGTGATTACGTGTATGTGCACACTTAAGCGTAAGTGTGCGCGCGTGTGTCTGAACTTTTGTGCGTCTGTGTATACGTGCGTACATAGGCAGATGTCCGTATGTATGTTTACACATGCTTGTATGTGCTTGAGTAGATATATGTATGTGTGTATGTATTTATATATATGCACATATGTATATATATATATATTTCCAAATTGAAGGATAGGTAACTATTTTATCATGAGTTAAGGCTCTATTGATTTTTCCCTGGATTTCACTAAATTCTGTGGTTGAATTTATATCCTGATTCTCTTTAGGATGAGTTTAAATTATTTTTCCCACATCTTACGTTAACTATTTTTCCCATTTTGACGCTATAGTCACTTATATACTATGGAATGCTGTTCGCTTTTCACTGCAGTGTTTTCTATACCTTTCATTTTAAATATATATATATATATATATATATATATATATATATATATATATATATATATATATATATATATATATATATATATATATATTGTTATGCTTTGGGAGAGTCGTGTTGCCAATAAGAAACACATGCACCAGTTGCTTTCACTCCAATTTATTATAAATTAAATTTATAAATTTAAGAATTTATAAATTTCCGGTTGGTTGGTTGGTTCCATAACCGGATGGTTGTTCATATATTGTCAAAGTTCTTTCGTCACACATTCTGTGACCTCTTCAGTGACTGGGGATTCTTTTCTTTGTTTTGTGCCTCTCCTTTGTTTTGTCCTACGCCATCTTTTTTTTGTGTGTGTTGTGTGCTTAGTTTGCGCATGTGTTACATCCGAGTGTCTGTGTGTGTTTTTATCTGTTTATTTATTTGTTTATTTACAAGTTACTGGTTGGTTGTTTGTTCTATGTGTGTGTGTGTTTTCATTTTGTCCTTTAATTGTAAGTTGTGATGTTGCTATTCCATTCATGTTTTCTATTTAATTTGGTTGGAGTTCATTTATGTTTATTGCCTCTGTGATTTGTCTAAACATTGCGTCTTTTCTGTATGTAGATTCTATTTTTATTTCTATGTTCTCTAATTTGCCCTTATGTTCTATTTTAGCATGTTGGTGGAGTATTGATGATTCTTTTTTATCTTGAAGTTCTTGCCAGTGTTCATTTAACCGTTCTCCTATACTACGAGCTGTCTCACCTATGTACACTATATTCTAATCTTTTCATTCTCCTTCAGTACATCTTATGCTATATACTACATTTCTAGTTTTACAGTTAATATGGGGCTTAGTTTACAGATTATGCATTTCTTATCTATACAGGGAGGTCTTTGAAAAGGGTATGTATTGCTAATAAGTGTTTTTATGGAGGTACCTGGTCTTTCTACTATCTAAATATTAAGTTTATATTTATCTAGGGCCCTTCTAAATTTGTAAGCTAATTCACCTCTAGGGGTTGTATTGATGAACATTACACTCTGGTATTTATTGCTATCATACCATGAGTTTATTCTATTAACTTTATTCCTAGTTCTTTCTATTCTATTCCAACATTTGCTCCTACACAAGGGGCATAATTTCATTTCTAACCAATCAAATTATATTTATTAAAAAAAAGCCTTCGTGAGCCACTTTTTTTAAAGTAAAAAGAAATTCAAACAAACTTACGCAAAAGCTGATATACTTATTACCGTAACTACATCAACCAACCAAACTTCACTCATATATGAAAAAACAACCTGCTATATTCACTGAACCAGAACAATTCTCCCATCCCATTTCTCTTGACCATTATCTTTTGTTTGTCATAAAATTCTCTAAAAGGCTACAAAATAAATTCCCAAATACAGGCGCGAATTTAATGAACTTGTTTACGTGACAGCATTAATTTCATTTATAACCAATCAAATTACATTTATAAAAAAAAGCCTTCGTGAGCCCCTTTTTTTAAGTAAAAAGAAATTCAAACACTCATATATGAAAAAACAACCTGACCCCCCCCCCTTATTTGAAGAACTTTGTAACGCGAACTCGTGTGAAATTTATTATACTTATTGACCAACCAATCAAATTACTTCTCTAAAAACCTGGCGTTTCGAGCCACTTTTTTCCATATAAAACAAGTAACATTCAAAGACCAACCAGATGTGAGAAAAACCACAGACCCTCCATCTCAACTCTACTTTTGAAAAGCAGAAGAACTGCGAATCCGGTAAAGGAACCAAATAAATATATATATATTTTTTTAATAAGACTCCAGTTGCATTTTCGATTTCATATATATATATATATATATATATATACAATGATATTAAATAAATGGAAACTATATTTATAAAACCATATTTATTTTATTATATGTATTTCAAGGGTACCAAGACAACATTGGTACGCTTTCATCAGATAAAATACAAAGTTTGTTTTATAAATAGAAACGTACCCTTGAAAATCATACCTAATCGGTTGGAAATTCACTGGATAGTGGAAATATATTAGGGATTATTCAAACTTATGTGTGAATATGCAAATGAATATGTAAATAATTGAAAAACAACCGTTTATTTAAACTACTATGGAGAAAGAGAGAGAGAAGATATAAGGGGAGAAAGATAAAAAAATAGTACGGGAGAGATAGAGAAGAAATAAACAAGAGAGGATGAATAAAACTCATATAACGCTAATTTGGGGGAAATATATTCTAAGTATATATCTTAATAGTACGTGTATTTACGATTATTAGTTGTTTAAAATTCGTTTATAATATATTTTCTGTTATAAGTAGATAAATAAATAAATAAATAGATAAATAAATAAATAGATGGGTATATCAAGTTATAGATAATTGTTTTAATGAGTTATGAGGGATATTGGTTTTGTATTTAATGTATATACATATTAAGTTAAATTAAATTAAATTAATTGAGTTAATAAGAATATTTATATTTATATATTTTAAAATGGGAAGATACGGAAAAACTCCAGTTTAATTTATTTATTCGTTAGTATGAGACTATTTAGTCAAAATAAGTATAAATGTTGAAAGATATATTTAGCCAGAATCAGTTAGTGGTTATAAATCTAATAAAAAACATTGAAAAAATATAAAAAATTTGAGAAAATTAAAATAAATAATAATTTATAAGAGATAAAGAAATAATAATTTATAAGAGATAAAGAAATAAAAATAAAGAATTAAAAATTATTAAGATTAAAATTACAATTAAAATTAAAATTTAAAAAAAATTAGAATTATATATGTATATATTTTATGAAACTTTAAGAAGTGGAATTATAGCAAATGTTATAGATATTATGATTTAGGGATATCAATATATTAAAACCAAGTGGATAAGATTGTTATGGAAATAAGTAGAAATATTATAAGTATAATTATAATTTATATATAGTTCTGAATGTTGAAATTCAGGCGATGTCTACAAGAATTAAATAAATTCGTTCTTAGATTAATAGAGTTCTTACATTTAAGTATGAAACAGATTTCCTCAACACACAATTTGCAGAATCTAGATAAAGCTTTGTTTCGGTACGCGAGTGCTTATGAAACTATTTCCCAAGTTAATGAATAGACAATATTCTTGCATTTTAAGTTCCATATCAGGTTTGAAAGAGAAGTTGGAGATTTTTTATCAAATCTTCGGAAAGAGCATGTGATTATTCCAGCAACTTTTAAATTCTGTAGAAGTTGCACCGACATAGTTAAATATATTATCAATGGTTTTAACTGTACATTTATAGACCACGTCCTTATCTAAACACTGATTTTGTAAAGGACAGTTTGATTTAATTCTACAGTTACATTTTGCGGAGTTGTTGTTATTCAGAACGGTACTATTATGTTGGATATTGCTAGAGATATAACTGCTATTTTGGTTATTTTGGTTAGGGTTTACATTTCTATTATTAATTCTATTTATATTTTGTGCTATGTTCATAGTAGTAGAGTAGGATAGTTTTATAGTATGTCTGTTAAAGATTGAGTGGTATCTGTGGGCTTTAGGAAAACATTTTACTAGTGCTTTAAAGAATAGCCTTGTTAAAGGTGTTTTTACGCTTAATGAGAATGGGGGTGAGTACCAAATATTACTAGTTCTATTTCTTCTGTTAGTTTTAGAGTTTAAGTTAAATTTGTTATTATAATTATAATTAATCGTAGGGTTATTTGCCTTATTACTGTTGTCGATGTATTTAATCTTATTTATATAGCCTGCTCTATTTAAAGCTTCATTATAATATTCTGCCTTATCGTCAAAAATGTTTTTATTAGCGGAGATGCGTGAAATACGTTGTTGGATAGAATTGACAATAGTGTTCTTGATAGATCTAGGATGATTAGAGTTAAAACTTACATAGTTTAGATTCTCATTAATTTTATGGAATGGATAGTAGAGCCCTGTGTTAAGGTTTAATGTTACGTCTAAAAAGTTAACAATTTTATAGTTATTCTCTATTTCTAACTTAAGGTTGTAGCTATTGAAGAATTGTATTATGGATTTTCTTTTCCTATTAATTTCACAATTACTATGATTTTCAATTAAAAGCAGCATATCATCACGATATCATCACGATATAAACCACCATCTCTGGTATTTTTCTATGCAGTGTATTATTAATAAATAACCCCACAAGACCGTTATTTGTATTTTATCTGATGAAAGCGTACCAATGTCTTGGTACCCTTGAAAAATATATAATAAAATAAATATGGTTTTATAAATATAGTTTCCATTTATTTAATATCATTGAATATTTACTCCAGTAATCTGTTGAGTGCTCTAAATCAGTTATAAACATTTATATTTGTCGGACTTCCAACAAATTAAATACCCCTTCTACTTATATATATATATATATATATATATATATATATATATATATATATATATATATATATATATATATATATATATAAGCGTAAGTTATGTATGCATGTATTTATGTGTGTATGCCTATATATTATATTATATGGATATATATTTCTGACCAAAGTGATAAACTATATCATATTACTTCTGAATATATATATATATATATATATATATATATATATATATATATATATATATATATATATATATATATATATATATATATATACATATATATATATGTGTTTGAAATAACGAAATCTAAGGATATCCTATTAAATAAACGAAAGGAATTAATTATATCATGTAATCATAAATTGAGAAGAACTTTTAAATATTATAAACCTAATTAATATACACTTTAGAAATTATTATTATTTTTTTTTAAAAATTAGTTAACCTATAATTAATATTCGACTACTAATGAACTGCATAATTTTATTTCCCTTTTACAGCTATCTTTTCCTAAAATTTATACCAATAAGTATACATATAAACTATTTTAATTTCAGGTTATGATTCTATATTCCTTATAATCTATATAAATTTGTTATTTCTCACTAATAAATTTAACCCCCCCCCCCAATAATAATAATTATTATTTTTTTATTTTCCCTTCGTTTTTAACAGCACTCTTCAATTACATCTAGCTCTTATTTATCATATCTATATGAATTAATATAAATTTATCAATATAAATATACCTATCAATTTAATTAATTTATTTTCTTTTTATAGATGTAAATTCCCTATATTTTAAATAAGATTGATATTTTTCACTAACACATTTATCGTAAAATGTTATTCTCCTTAGATATTTACATTAGCATTATTCTTTTATAACATCAATTTTTCGTGTACCTTTTACCGACTTGACCTATTTTTATCCCTAAAATAATCTTTTCATATCATACTCTTTCCATTCAAAACTGAAATCTGCTTTCCTCTACCCCTAAATTAAAGTTATATTACTACTATTCTACCATCTTGACAACTTACTACCTTTCTATTGGTCAATTCAAAACCTGTTCCCAAACAGACCTATTATATTAAATCTTTGTTGGTTTTTTTTCAATAAACAAATATCATTATTTCTGAAAACAGCATATATATGTGTAGGTATGTATATTCCCTCTGATAGTTTGTAAAAATTTTACATAGATCTATATGATATACATACCAACACAAACATATATATCCTAGAAACGATCGTAAAATGATGAATTTTTTAATATAAGGAACTGTTTCTTTGTTTTTATTCATTATTTTTATTAATTTATATATATATATATATATATATATATATATATATATATATATATATATATATATATATATATATATGAAAATAACAAACCTTTATCGGGCAATAGCCTTTGATACCCGGACAGACCAAAATCTGTTTCGCCAGAATTACTAAGTGAAAGCCGAGAATATCACAGATTGAGTTATAAACTCAAAATATTCTCTTACAATTTGTTTTAAATTAGTATTTTTTCAACCTAGCTAACTTGGTCATTTGCAATTGGGACACATGTATACTTATATCTGTGTTCACTCCTCACATATATTCAATTATATTACACGGCTCGGAAAGATTCCCTTCTTTGAGCTATCTAATTGTAAAAGACTATTTTGAGTTTATAACTCAATCTATGACATATATGTGTATATATATATATATATATATATATATATATATATATATATATATATATATATATATATATATATATATAAACTAGGCCTAAGTATTACCTACGAACTGAACCATAACAAGGTAAACTTTCTAGATGTGACTCTAAATCTAAATACGGGATTAATAGAACCTTTCCACAAAAATAATGAAAATCTGGCCTACATTAGTTATAACTCAAACCACCCCAAATCCATAATCAGATCCATAGCACGTAGTATATCCCTTAGAATATCCCGCTTATCCTCAAACCTAGACATTTTTAATGAACATGCTAACTATTATAACGCAGCATTACATAGGGCTGGACATAAAGATAAACTGCAGTATATAGCGAATAAAGACAGCTTAAACAAACCTAATAGCAATTATACCAACCGCTCACACAAAAATAGAGGTAACAGGACTAGACATAGGGTTAGGCACGTAGCACCTAGAGTAAGCGGTCCAAACACCAATAATGTAAACCCTAGAAACAATAGAAAAATCAGAGAAAGCAAATACCTATGGTTCAATCCAATCTTCAACTCCTCTGTAAAAACCAGACTGCTTTCTACATTCTTTAAACTAATAGATAAACACTTCCCTATTTCACACAGATATCATAAAATACTCAATAGAAACACTATAAAACTCTCATACAGCAAATATAGAATCGCACATACGCAAGATCAACCACAGAAATATCTCTAGGGAATCCGCCCCACCTATGCGCAACCTAGCACCAAATTATAAGCATAAACACATCACAGTATCACAACCGCAAGCGCATACAAGCACGCAGCAGCAAAACCCCAACGGGCATGAATCACAACCCACTTATAACAGTGTACAAAACAGCAGTGTAGAAGCTGCACGAAATAACACCTCAAACTGTAACTGTCACCTACCGGATAGGTGCCCATTGGCGAATAGAAGCCTCAATTCGAGCCTAGTGTACATGTGTACGGTCAACTCAGACAACTCCACTTTGCATTACATTGGATCCACCGCGGGTACTTTTAAAAAAAGATGGTATGTGCACAGACACTCGATGAAAAATCGTGCACTTATGGATTCTACAACCTTCGCCAAAAAAATCTGGGAACTTAAGGACAACAACACCAACTACAGTATCAACTGGTTGAGGTTGTCGGCCGCAAAGACCTACAGTACCGGTATGTCCCACTGTAGTCTATGTGATCTAGGATTACTGTATATCCTTAGAAATGTAAAAAGGCTACTTAACAACAAGTTAGAAAGGTCTATCTTCTGCAGACACAGGATCGCCACTAAATTCACAAGATTTAAACCTCCGTGAATTGAACCGACGTAACCTAGCTTTCAACTTAAGATACCCACTACACTGCACGAACCACCACAGAGATATAATCATTAAGTACATTCTAGCCTTCTTAGTTCTATACCACACTAATGTCTGTAAGTACCTCATCAACCCATAAGCATATCTCTTCTCAGCTGCTGTCAGCACTTGAACCTAAATCCAAGAACATTTCAAAATACTACTACAACAGAACTTTACCTTCCTCCTGTTATAATTATAGTCAGCATGTTTTCTTTTTATATGTATGTATATATGTGTATGTATATATATATATATGTTTGTGTGCATGTATGTATATATATATATATTGCCTCCTTAACCTCTGTATTAACTTGCCCATTATATTGCTACTCTGTTAATGTTGTCTTATACATGTATGTTATTGATGATGAGAAAGCTAGAAAACCCTTTCATCTAATATAGACCACACAAATCTCACTACAGTGATAAATTCTTCATCTGTCAGATAATAAACGATTCTTACGGCCACCAGACCTACATTGTTTAAATACACCGGCTTATCTTTACACTAGATATAATACACCCCATGACAGCTTTTACGTGTCAATTTTACACATCATCCTCATGTCAGCTAGTTTTACACGCTAAAATCGTAGATATACTATACTTCCCAACTAGATTGATGTGATTATTTCAAATAATTTATTGTAGCATTGTTAGTATTGTTGTTATTGTTCTGATTGAATGCCATTACTACTATATATAGTAGCCATGCCTGTATATTCTTTTCATTCTCACAAGCTCCGATGAATTGACTGGTTATAATTTTGTATTGGTGATCGAATAACGTGAAAATAAGCGGGTAGCGAGCTCTAGACCTACCAGTTAAGAGAAACAATTGTCAGCAATGAGATTAAAAACCTTTTTTGTATA
>OZ024745.1:115328856-115438856 GCA_964016885.1 Eledone cirrhosa
TGAGATTCTACAGGACTAGAACTGTTTCATTCTTGAGAAATCATCAGGAATCTGACTGTCCAAATAAATGTGGTGGTATTTATATCTTTTCTTATGGTAGGAGAGGGTGGGGAGTGGGATGGGTGGAGGTCATTGGTTGAAAGAAAAGGGAATTCATTAAAAGCTAAGTCTTTAAAGCTATAATTTATATTTAGAGTGACAAAGGCAGAAAGAATTCTATAAACAAGTTCAAATTGGAGTGCCACTCCTTATTTTTAAGTTTCTCTTAAGCCAACAATGCCTATATTTCAGGTGTCTATAAGATGGTTGGGGTCAGTCATGGTTGATGGGTTTAAAGAAAAGGGAAATTATTTAAAAGCTATATCTTTAAGGCTCTACTTAGAGTGACAAAGGCAGAGAGAATTCTATAAACAAGTTCAAATATTGGGTGCCTGTCCTTATTGTCATGTTTCTCTTAAGCTATATTTCAGGAGTCTACAGACACATTCACATACACACAAACACATATATAAATATACACACATATATATATATATATATATATATATATATATATATATATATATATATATATATATATATATATATATATATATATACATACACACACACATATATACACACACGCACACACACACACATATATATATATGCGCGCACATATATATATATTGAAGAGTTAAACAAAATTCAATGAGTATATCAAAGAATGAGTTTTACAGTAGATTGGAAGCACTCTACGAAAAATAATTTTCCGGAGTTATTAATATTAGAATATAAATATTAATAAAATAGATATTCTTTTGATCAATTACATTTTATTATACATATTTCGGATGTACAACAGTACGTCCTCATCAGACAAAATATAATGATACATGACATACCCTGAGATGTTAAATGGTTAAGATTTAATCAAGGTAGTGATTAACCTAAGAGAAAATTTAACATTTATACCCTAATAATGAGAAAATGCGAAAACGTAAACGTAATAAATTCAATAGAGAATGTGTGAGTAAGAAAAACGTTGCTTAATGTACCAGTTTTCTAGATTTTAATATGTATGATACTACAATTCATCTAGGAAAGCATTTCATGAATTATAACAGTCAGTGAGAGAGAGAGAGAGAGAGAGAGAGAGAGAGAGAGAGAGAGAGAGAGAGAGAGAGAGAGAAGAGAGAGAGAGAGAGAGAGGGGGGGGGAAGATGAGGGGGGTAATGTATGCAGATGGAGATTTTTTTCCGAAAGTTAAACGGTTAAGTTTGAAAATATTTAATTTATGTTATCTTAGGGTGATGTATCAATATTTTATTTTTTATTTTTAAATTGGTGGTTATTTATATATTAGTTTTGTAAATTTTATAAGTGTGTTAACACTTCTAAGCTTCGACAAAACTTCGGAACTGTGGAGTTTACCACAACTCTAGTATATCAAATAACTGCGCACTCTGTACAATGGAGACCCTGTTGATTATTAATAACTATGAGACCCTAATTAACAAAAAAAGTGAATTATTCTCTAGTTGCCTCCATAAAGTTATGCCCACATTCTTAGCCTCCCACAAAACGAGAAAAAAAGAGAGAGAAACATTAAACCATTAAAAACTTGGTTGTCAGACGTATAAAATTAACAGGGAAAAACTTTAGTGGCCTTTAATATTGCACTATCTTATATCTATCTATAGAAGAAATAACGCTCGAATGAAAGACACTTGTTCAATAACATGCCGGAACATTGATACACATAACATTATTCTGTTGATTTTGATCCATACCATTATTTCTTTATTTCTCTACCCTTATCTTCCTACTTAAGTTTTAAATCTGAGTTTTATATCCAACCCTTACATCTTTACTGAACTTATTTATAACTGTGAATTTTTCATGCGTTTCTGATCTCTTATTTATAATATGTATGTAATTATATTTTCTATGTTTTTAAATATACCTACCGCATTCTTATATCCATGATTCAAATATAGAGCAAATATCCAAATTACAAATTATTATAAACATTATTTTGAACTATGAATTATCCATGCATTTATTATTGTTTTTCTTATATATATATGTATTTAACTTTAACACGTAGAACTTTATTATATAAAATTATAACCGTTATCATTTACCTAAAGTATACTGTATCACTAATACCCAATATAAGATATATCCATATATAACTCCCTGTATCTTTCTATACATAATTTTCAGTTAACTTCTAAATTTTAGATTGTTTTTACTTTGAGCTAGGAATAATTAATACATTTACACACGGTTATATACGGGTATATATTTAATTTTAACATGCCTCAATCTATTATTTTATTTTAATTTTATTTTCATTATCATTTACCTAAAATATACTGGCTCATTAATTAATATATATCTATATACATAACCGTTATTTAAATTTTTCTAACAATAAGTACTTCAAAAGCTTTACATGCCTAATACGTTGACAATGACTAACTTCATTAAAGAATACATTTAGGAAAATATTCAACAGTGTAAACTTTCCTTAATAATGGCCAGCTAAATCCTTTAAATCTTATTATTAAAAAAATTCAGAAGCTTAGAAGTGTTAACATACTTATAAAATTTACAAAACTATTATATAAATAACCACCAATTTAAAAAAAAAAAAAAAAAATATTGATTCTTCACCCTAAGATAACATAAATTAAATATTTTCAAACTTAACCGTTTAACTTTCGGAAAAAAATCTCCATCTGCATACATTACCCCCTCATCTCTCTCCCTCTCTCTCTCTCTCTCTCTCTCTCTCTCTCTCTCTCTCTCTCTCTCTCACTGACTGTTATAATTCATGAAATGCTTTCCTAGATGAATTGTAGTATCATACATATTAAAATCTAGAAAACTGGTGCATTAAGCAACGTTTTTCTTACTCACACATTCTCTATTGAATTTATTACGTTTTCGCATTTTCTTATTATTAGGGTATAAATGTTAAATTTTCTCTTACGTTAATCACTACTTTGATTAAATCTTAACCATTTAACATCTCAGGGTATGTCATGTATCATTATATTTTGTCTGATGAGGGCCTACTGTTGAACATCCGAAATATGTATAATAAAATGAACATCTATTTTATTAATATTTATATTCTTATATATATATATATATATATATATATATATATATACACACACACACACTCATATATATACACATATACACACATACATACACACACACATACATACATACATATACACATACACATACATATACACATACATATATATATATGTATATATATGTATATAAATATTAAATTTAAAGTGTATTAGAGTGTTACGCTGTAACAAACCTTACATATCTATAATGAAACAACGTCATGAAGATCTATAAATTTATGCGTTAAAATAGAAATAAAAATATTTAAAAAACGTAGAATTTCTACCAGGTTTACACATTATTATAATTCAGGTAAACATAACTAAATGACTGAAACTATAGCGTGCTAGGTTAAAACATCTTACGTCTATTTATTTAAGGTGTTTAAGGTTCTTTATGGCACACTTTGACTTATATCACACCGGAATTGATGAAATAAGTATTAGACGTGTACTGAGTTAGAGCCAGTATTTGTTGTCTTGTAGAAATGCTAAAAGCAATATTCTAATTACTGACGTTTAAGAAATGTCTAACGGTTTTATCGAACTGTGCATCTTCTCTGCTCGGTTATTTTGTCTGTATGCACTTGTTGAGAGAAGATGGGCTGTTGGTAGATCTTGAAATCAAAAGTACACATAATTCTAGATATTTCAGTTTACTCAGCTGTCGATAATACCTCCATATCCTCTGAGAATATGACCTGGAATAGACTCTCTTATATGAAACTGAGGTAAGCAACGTCTCCTATGAGCTGCAGGAGACCGTGAAATCATTTCTTTGGAAGCATTTCAAATAGATTAATGATAACCAAGACACATTGGAGGTGTTTACAATGGGAATAATCACACCGGAAGCCAAAAGAGATGTTGGTACTTGTCTGGAATCTTCTAAGCATGAAGATAAAAATATGAAAATAAGTAAAACAATAAGGATAATGAATATTCTAAGATATTCAATAGTTTAAATTTCTTGGATCTTTCGTGTTTTATATTCCATTTAACTTTGTTCAATCAATCTATAATGGTGTTTACGTGTCGCCACTTTTCGAGCCTAACCTCGACTTCAGACATATTTTCTAGCGGTTTTTAGTCGGAAAATCTTTAAATATTATTGCAACGACACATTAAAGAGATTTAGACATATAAACAGATGATTAGATTGTTAAAATCTTTGTAGTGCTAAAATCCCCCCAGTCACTGCTACTATAATGTTTCCTGTTCCTCTGAACAAGAAAACTGTCTCTTACTTGATGAACTCTCTTCTCCCACGAACATCATTCTTTCTATCTCCGCTTAACAAACCCCATATAATCTAGGGCGGGTAAAATTCCCGGGGTTGGCTCTTTTTAATTGCTGATAATACTTTACCGGCGTCACTCGAATAAGGTAATTATTTAACCCATAAATGAGGCCCTAACAGGTACTATTACTTCGGACCAGAGCAGACCTAAGAGTGATAAAAACTAAGAGGTAACTCCACATTCCCCACAGCTCCTGAACTCCCGAACTGCAGCCTTGCCACTGGATATAGTTTAATGTCATACCCACGATATAAATCACCTCTAAAATCGTTCTGATCAGAATTGTAACCTACAATTTTCCCCCGACCACGTTTTCCTTTCAGACATCGATTACTGACTCTCAATCTGCAGATCATTTGCTTGTTATGGGTTAGTAGTGTATATTCAACTAACCTGCATCACTCCTGGGCTTTGCTACTGATTCTGATAACGAAAAGAAAAAGGAAACAACAACTCGTAGTTCACTTTCTAGGTACCATTTCCACAGTGATTAAAATAAGGACCACTAATACATTGATTTCAATTAAGGTCAGAATGGGTTTTCAGAGTAATAAAGGAGAACAACCAGCAGTTAACGACATTATCATTCTTAATTATGATTATTTATCGATCCTGGAAAGACAGCAAAGTTGACAACGGTGGGATTGGAATTCAGAAGGTAAAACAATACAAATTAATATCGATAATTAACTGATTCCGTCAATTATCCCGCCCCCCTCCCCCGAGTGTTAATATATTGATTGTCAGATAGAGAAACAAAGCCTTACTGGTACTTTATGGACCCAGTCAAAGTTGATACGCTTGTACCATTGCTAGTATCAAACAGACTGCTTCAAGCAGTCTGTTTGATACTAGCAATGTAATTGTTGCTTATAGTATTTATAAAAAGCATCACATATCCTCCCACACATTTCCCGTAATATTTATTGCTTTGTGTAATGGACGTGTGTAAGAATAACGCCTACACGAGACTAACATATGAACGAGAAAACAAGAGTCAGAATTTGTAAATGGTTCTATGTATCTTATCTATTTCTTTCTTCCTTTTGTTGTGTTTCTAAAAAAAAATAATCCATCGTTTGAATTTAGATATTAATTGTTTTTACTTTTGGCACAAGGCCAGCATTTATCCCAGCGTATAACTGGTACTTTATTTTATCGACCTCGTAAGGATGAAAGGCAAAATTAACCTCGGCGGGATTTGGGCTCAAACCGTAAAGGGCCATAATTCTATGTTGCAAAGCTTGGCGTCCGACCCGATACAGCCAATCTTACACGTTGAACTCTAGAAAAATGTTGCTATTTTTACTCTTCCGTTCACAAATTATATTCACATGATACGTATTACCCGATGAATTTTTCTAAATTGTCACATACGTATTTGCTAATATAGCCAACAGCACCAATAATTATAAGTATAAAGGGGAATTTATAATTTGGGTACAAAATTCGAAGTAATTTTGGAAGGGTAGCTACCCTGCATAGCAGTACCTAATTATTGTTTTTCTGTTCCAAACAACTATTTCGGACCTGTGACATTTTGTTGGAAGTGTTCCCTTTGTATTCCTTGTGTTGATATTCATGAGGATATTCAATAGTAGGAATATTATATATCTTTATCCGAGGGCTGTCTTTTCTACGGGTGGCATTTCATATTGTTCTCGAAACATCATGCCGTATTTGAAGGTAGTAGTTTCACAATTTTGGGTAGTTGCTGTTCACACGTGATAGCTTCTACAGAAATGCAATGTAATCGACATTTTTTTGGCCTCTTGGAACTTTAAAGACTTCACTATCTCGTTTGTTCGTTAAGTATTCCGCAGCTATTTTATGATCTTGGATTGCAAAAGTAGAGCCTGTAAAATGTGACGTAATAGCCACGACTTCAACAAAAGTTACACTTTAAGTATCCTCCTTAAGTTTAGGGGAAACATTATCTACACATAAAATTTTCTTCTTGGTAAGCAGAGTATTATCTTGACGTATGCTAATTTATCAGTTCTGGGGTTGCATTGCAGGCCATTGTGAAGTGAAAACATTTTGAAGAGTTTACTACCGGCCAGTAGATTGTTGTATTCATTTTTGCTGCCATTTCTTTAGCAAATCCTGCATATATGACACCATTAAGACATTCAAAGTTTGCCTGTAGTGTTATTGAGTCTCTCCCTTCTCGTTTCTCAGATACAGTCAGTCGATATCACTTGTTCTGCGAAAGCTTCCAGCTGATCTCAGGATCTTTAATATCTATAGAGTGGATTTCTTCTAGAGGTTAGTCAAGTATATATATGTATGTATATGTGTGTATATATATGTATATTTCTATTTATCTCTCTATATATATGTATATGTATATATTTGTATATATATGTAAATATGTATATAAGTATATATATGTAAATATGTATATATGTATATATATGCATATATATATATATGCATATACATATATATGTATGTGTGTGTGTGTGTGTGTGTGTGTGTGTGTGTGTATACATATATATATATGTGTGAGTGTGTGTGTATTTTCTTATGTGGAGAGAGAGACCCCTTGTCTTCATTAAGATAACCCTCTAGGAGAAGGTCACTCTGATATAAAACCTGTAACTTCGTTTGCATCCAATGATGTAAACCAGTTCTTCTTTTTGGCTAAATGCATTTGATGTCCAGAGAGTGGGATTAACCCCGTGCAAAGCCTTTCCTCATTTAAAAAAGCTTGAAATACAGACATCACTTGATATATGACATATTTTGCGATGCATGGTATTGCTGACCATAAGCAAGTAAGTACCTAACAGGACTAGGAAGCCACGTCCGTGATACTCATGCTTAAGTATCAAGCTATAGCATTACTTGAAATCGAGTTGCAGCCACCATATATATATATATATATCCTGATGTCCTCCAAAAGTAATGGTCGCATTTTGAAAGGGTACGTCAATGCTTATTTGTAAAACTGATATATATTGTATTTTGTCTGATGAAGGCATACCATAATTTAACTTAATATCCTTGAAATATGTATAATGAAATAAATATGGTTTTATAAATATAGTTTCCATTTGTTAATATCGTATATATATATATATATATATATATATATATTTGTGTATAGTGATAGCTATGGTGCTTCCGTAGGCGGTATGCCAAAATTAGCACTCGATATTCATCAGAGTAGAGTGTAGATATTATAAAGAAAACGAAAAATCAGTGATGCATCTGGACTTAGTTTATTTCGTGTTACAAATGTTTCGCCGGCATGTAGTTCGAGTCATGGTCCTTGTATGGATCTGGCTGATTCTATACTTCTGCGGGTTCTTTCAGACACGTCTGTTATGTCCGGAGCAAATTTTATCACCATGACTCAAGGCCCATGACTCGAGCTACATGCCGGCGAAACATTTGTAACACGAAATAAACTAAGTCCAGATGCATCACTGACTTTTCGTTTTCTTGATGCTATATATATATATATATATATATATATGTATGTATGTGTGTGTGTGTGTGTGTGTGTGTGTGTGTGTGTGTGTGTGTGTATATATTATATATATATATATGTGTGTGTGTATATATATATAGGTATGAGGATTGGTGCTCTTCTAAATGTTTTTAATTAAACATATTTTATATTGCCAAATATACTATACATATATTCATGTATACATCGCTATTTAAGAGCACCAATCCTAATACCTAATCTTTTCTGGACCGGCAATCGCTCTGATAATTACTGGAATTCTATAAGAATCCAGCTTCTATAATTTTCGGCAGAAGCAGGTGGTGCGTGGCTCTGATGATCGCCAACCAGCGTGAAACAAACTGTTAGCTTCTCTCCCTTCTTTCGCCGAAAAGAAGTGATGGACATAGTCACTGCTTAAAACCGATAGCGTATGGTTTTCTAAATGTTTTTAATTAAACATACGGTATATTGCCAAATATACTATACATGCATTCATATATATATATATATATATATATATATATATATATATATATATATATATATATATATATATATATATATATATATAGTGCCACACTAAATGCTATAATGAATGTTGACCCACAATATTTTCATATGTATCTGTATGTCTCTTGGATGATAAGGAGGTCATATAAGTGTTCATTCAATAATAAATTGCTCCGAAGAATCCAAACCTCGGTTTGGAGGAAACAGTTGTAAGCATAAAAATGTTTTGAACAGTTCTTTGATTCTTATAATTCATATAACTACTCTGTAAATCATCTGATGTTTTTACATTGAGCTATTTAGCTTACTGGTAATAAGGTAGTAATATATTACTGCCTACCACTATTTAGGGTTTATATAAAAATATATATAACTGCAAAAGGTTTTTGTATTTGCATAACCATAAATAGTATAATTAATACTATATATATATATATATATATATAGTTGTTATATAGTAAGGTGCATTATTGGTTGTGTAAAATGGTCCAATAACTTTATGTTAGCAATATTAAGTTCTCTACGCTTTTGTATATCTCCAATTCCATTCAAGGGAACAGCTAGATGATGTAAAACGGAGTATAAGTATCAAAATGAAAATCCGAAGGCAAGGTAAAATTCCAATCATTTAATCACGACTCATGTTTCAATAAGAGATAGATCGATTGTGAAGCCATGATCGATTATCACTGATTCCATCAGGAGAAAATGAATTGTCTTCAAATTCTTGATATGAGGGAGAAAAATAACGATGTTCTCTCACAGAATTCAAAAAGATAGTTAATTTTCTAGATGTTACACTTAACCTCAATTCAGGACTCTTCCAACCTTACCACAAACCCAACGAGATTTTAAACTATGTCAACGCAAAATCGAACCACCCTAGAATAGTCACTAACGGTATTACCAAAAGCGTCTCTAGTAGAATTTCAGGACTATCTTCCAATGAAGATACATTTAATAAGATCTCTAATTACTATAATAGCGCCCTGGAACGCGCGGGGCATAGCGAGGGAATCTCATTCAAACGTCCATCAAATAGTAGAAGCAACATTGCCTGCGATAGCTTAGGCCTAAATAGTGACACTCTAGTTAACAGCAGGCTTGATACGAGGGAGAATTTATATAGACTTCATGTTGTATTGCCGCCTAGTCCCAATGCTGTTGGTACCAATAGAAACAACCACCCAAGTACTAACACGGGGTCAGAGCAACGTAATGCCAGCGGAAACTCTAATGGTAACCTTAATTGTGGGACTGTTAAAACTACCGTTGAACACAGTATGAAACGAGGGTCGAGTAAGGGAAATAGGGACAGGTGTAGCAGACGCATAGTGGATACAACCCCGGCTATCGAGGGTAATCCCAATGGCCGCACGAGGGGTTCACCGCCCTGGAGACTTGGGACGATTCAGAACACAATCGTGACACCCCGGGACACCATTGGCCCACAGGCAATTTCCAGTTACAATAGACCAGTAACTACTAGGGAGACAGGTAATTCTAATATAGTTAGTAAGAATAAGAGGCATCGGACCAGAAAAGTCCTGTGGTATAATCTCCCTTACTCCACTGGCCTGACCACTAGTATAGCTAAGCTTTTCTTTGGGGCATTAGACAAATGCTTCCCTAGATCGCACAGATATTATAAGATATTCAATAGGAATACCATCAAGCTGTCCTACTCCACAACTAGTAACATAGCTCAGAATATAGCTAAGATGAATTATAGTAGACTTAGGGCAGCCCAGGGGGAATTAGGCATGGCAGGAACAATGGCGGCTCTATTGAGGAACTGACTCATACACGTGAAGCGAGTCGGGTCTCCCCAACCCCAGGGAATTTACCCATAGAGCAGACGGGAAACGAGACCCGACCCCCAAAGTTACCGTAGTCCATCTGTAACTACCCAGGTCGATAGCAAAAAATGTAACTGCATAAGCACCGCCACCTGCCCCATGGCTAGGAAATGCCTTACCAAAAACATAGTCTACGACTGTAAGGTCTCCACTCCTGATAGAACCTTTAGGTATGTTGGGGAAACTGCCACGGAATTTAAGGATAGATGGTATAATCACCGCCATATCTTTAATTGATTAGATAAAAAAATAGCACGGCACTTTCTGAATTAGCCTGGAAGCTTAAACACCAGAATATAGAGCACTCCTTATCCTGGTCTATAGTTTGCTCAGCCCAACCTTATAACGGCAGCACTGGCGTTTTCAATTTATGTATAGCTGAAACTTTTAATATTATTAGAGGCGGCCCCCTATTAATTAATAGGAGAGCAGATTTTTTCAGCAACTGCCAACATAGATCCTCGAAAACCTTCCGCAGGATTTTTGGAAGGTAACCTACCACTAACTCCTCCCTCTTGACTTTAGCCATAGAGTTCTCTCAATAAACAGACAGTCACACACTCAGGTAGTTAGACGGCTAAGATTGTTTGCGCACTTACAAACGATACTCGGCCTGTTTCCACGGGGTTCTCACAGCTGAGTGCACTTTTTTTTAGAATACCTAGCTAGTAAATAGTTAGATTGATTACACACTTAGTATACCTAGTTAGTAATTGATTTCACACTCGGACATGACCAATTACGCACACCTACATTTACTTTAAGATACCATAACCATTGAGTTCTCTCAGTTGGGATATAGCTAGTCATATTACACATTTAGTTAGGACCGATTACGCTCTCTATACATAACTCTACACACAGTACCCGTTTTCTTTAGGCATTGAGCTCCCACAATTACGACTGTCACGTTCCTACCGACTGAACACTACACTAGGTTTTGATCCGTGATCATCTAACCATGGAGGGACTCACTGTTACGGATTGAACAATAATACTGACACACCATTAATGGGCCTACACACATCCTTTGGATTTTACTATCCTGTGCTTTTTTTTTTTACTTCAGCTTCTGACAACTATCTTAAAAGCTCATCGGCCCATTCAAACATTCAAACAACTATCTTAAAAGCTCATCGGCCCATTCAAACATTCAAACAACTATCTTAAAAGCTCATCGGCCCATATGACGAGAAATCGCACTTACGGACGCATTTACCCAATATCCAACCCTACACGGAGCCCTTTGCTGGCCTACATTGCGGTTGCTTGCACGCATGGATTTGGTGATCGGATTCTCAATGGGACAGCGGTACATACTGAGTTCGATATGAGCTGATTGCTTGCTCTTCACATGGATGTGTATATACCCGGACATACCCTTTTTTGGAAGATTCGGATGTGTATATACCATAACGTACACTTGAAGATATGGATGTTACAATTCAATCTATACACGTATAGCAGAACACTGAACTGAACTGAACTTACTTGCGTGTGTGTGTGTGGGGGGGGGGGGGGCGTTGGTTAACCCAATATTTCCAATTTACATCGTCAAATTGAGATTTGACCAATATAGCTTCTGTTGCTTTGTGAACTAACTTTCGGTGAGTGCTGTGTTGGTACATTTTTATATTTATTTATTTGTTTTCTTATATTTGTTTTTTTCTCGGACATCGCTTCGGTGTGTGTGAAAGTGTGTGTGTACCCACTCACACTAACTCTACAGGTTTAATACTGTGTTGATGTGTGTATATATATGTATATATTTTTCTTTGACCTCGAGCCGGTGTATGTGGGTGTGGAATGTGTGTGTGTATCCACTCACATTAACTGTGACTGACTGTATCCCTACAGATTTGATTGATGTCCAGCGTCTTTTGCAGCGATAGAAATCTGAAAACTTTTATGACCTCAACTGAAGTTAATAGCAGTCGCCGTGTCTCTGACTGGTGTGTCTTCATATGAGGGAATGAATTCTGTGAGAGAACATCGTTATTTTTCTCCCTCATATCAAGAATTTGAAGATAATTCATTTTCACCTGGTGAGATCAGTGATAATCGATCATGGCTTCACAATGGATCTATCTCTTATTGAAACATGTGTCGTGATTAAATGATTGGAATTTTACCTTGCCTTCGGATTTTCATTTTGATATATATATAATATATATATATATATATATATATATATATATATATATATATATGTGTGTGTGGGTGTGGGTGTGTGTGTGTCCTAATTTTGGCAAAGTCTATACAAATCGACATTTCTACTCCGATAGACTTCAAACTTGCATTTATATATTCCTTGCGGTCTAAAGATATTAACTGCGGCTTTTATTTTTCAATTTTCTGTTGTTAAAGGCGTTTTTTTTTCACTAAAACTTTAAACCTTTTTTTCATTTATGCAATTTTGTCTACAATGTTCAAAAGAGACAACTCTTTAGTATTTTGAAAGAGTTACCTCTCTTTATAGACTATATTATCTCTATGTAAACGTACATCCCTTGAAATTGTTGATGGTGACCCCATTAGTAACTCTGAAGCGTTCGGCATCCGATATAACAGTTCGGTCTATATCAGATTGGGTAGATTTAGGAAGAGGCTATGGTCTCCTGTGGGGAAGGCCCAACATGCTGTGGGGAAGGCCCAACATGCTGTGTGGTTGCATGACATGTCTTACTCAAACATTGCAGGCTTTACTCTGTACAGTATGCATGCAGGTGCAATAGACATAACTTATAATGTGTGTCTAGATGACTGGGTGCGAATCTATAAAACTCGAAACGTACCTAACCGATTCTTTCCAAATGGAAGAAAAACCATACTCTAAGATTTAGTACGCTTAACGAATATCCAGCTGGTTTTCTTCAGATTTTGCAGATGCATGCAGATGTTTGACGATTCGGGCCTGTTGGTGTTCTACATTTCCAGTAGATGAACAATCATTCCCTGAGAATAAGGGAATTCAAAAAGTAAACAGCTACATTCCTCAATATTTGCATATGCGTGTTGCTATTTCACGTTTCCTACCCCGTGCAACGCCGGGTCCTGCTGCTAGTGTGACGAATGTGTGACGAAAGAACTTTGACAATATATGAACAATCGTCTGGTTGTGGAACCAACCAACCAGAAATTTATAAATTCCTAAATTTATAAATTTAATTTATAATAAATTGAAGTGAAAGCAACTGGTGCGTGTGTTTCTTTTTGGCAAAATGACCCTCCCAAAGTATAACAATATCGGTTTCAACACACGTTTTCAGATAAAGAATCTTGCTAAACAAATTCAGAAACGAAATATATATATATATATATATATATATATATATATATCACACACATATATGTAAGAACGTATATAGACATAGGAACACAAATAATAATTGCATATGGCTATTTTTGTAAAAAGTCATGTATCCCAGACCAGATGTACGCACAAACATATACACACACACATACACCTACACACGCACACACACCCACCCACCCACATACACACACACATATGTATATATATATATATATATATATATATATATATATATATAGGGGTTGTAACGTCCAGTTACTGTCGGTTCAACAGAGTGAGCACTCGATGCGTAGTTTCCAGGAAGTATAGAGGTGTAGTACGTAAGCATTCTGTCATTACCACAACAGAAGTCCAACGAGCCAGAGTCGGGCCAGATGAATACAGATCGAAACTTGAGCTGATCAATAGCGAAACGCGCGTCACTACTCAATAAACGTAACGGAGACATAACAAATCGTTCTTTTTATTATTATCATTATTATAAAAATAAAATATTCCATCAGTATTGTCCAAATGATCCCCTTTAAAGTACACCCAAGGCTTGGGCCCCGTACTATCCGCCCACGACAAAAATCTCACTCGCATCTCATAACAACAATACGGCACAATTTCACCTCAGTTGGCCCCGCTCTCTTTAACATTGCATCAAAACACATTAAAACAGAAACAGACCCCATAAAGTACAAGATGTCTTTGGACACATTCCTTCAAGAAATCCCTGACAAACTTCCTACACCCGGATATGTCTCCGTAAACAATAACTCTTTATTTGAGCCGGCTATGGTGTCCAAATCCTGATTTGGAAGACTTCGCCAGGTGGTGCTATTGGGTTAGACATGGCCTAGGCCAATACTGGCCGAAACCTATCAAAGTTTATCAAAATTATATATATATATATATATATATATATATATATATATATATATATATATATGTGTGTGTGTGTAAAAGGTAAACAGAAATAACAACACAATCGGGACAGTATGGATGGGATATATTAGGTTAACATTTGATATAGCAGGAAGAGTGTCTTAACGTTTCGGAAGCTAGTCTTTCATCAGAAGAAAGAATGAGAAATAACATAGATTGAGGGGACGGGCGGGATGGAATTGGAAAAAATGTCTTTGATAAAAATAACAGGTCCATTGATGTTGACATCTCTTGCAAAACTGTTGGTGCTGGCGTTTCACTAACACTCATACACACACACACATACACATTCTATGTATATGTATGTATATGTACATATCTATATATACATATATATATATACACATATATAAAGACGTGGATACATACGCACGAACATATATACACATATGCTGAATAATTTCTTGAATGAAATCTTAGTGAAAGTGTATTCTCTCTCTCACTCTTACACATGTAGAATCATGATTAAATAGAGCTTTCCATTAATGAAATCCTGGGAATATATCTTAAGGAAAGTGACGGACATGCTTATAATATGTTTTGGTAATATCGGTTGTTGTCTGTAGTTGGAACCGATCCTGATTAAAATTTAAAATTTTACGATTAGTTTGGATTAGTAAACACGCGTGTTTATTCATTTACTGCTGATAATACATCCACTTCCTTATTGACGTTAGGCCATTTAATATATTCTAGTTCGTTATTAAGGTGTTCAGTAAGTTAAATTTATTTATTGCAGATTTTACTTATTTAGAATTTGTAGTTTTATTGCTCTATTTATAAAACTTACGGATTGTATGCACATGTTTTTATTTGCTGCGGGGTAGAGAGTCACTTCTTTAAATTAAACTGCCAACATTCAATTCTCATAGTTGCACATACACGTTATTATATGAGACGAAGTTTAGGTCGGCAGAAACATATGTTAGTTTGACAATGCATTGATTCTTTTGTGTTTTTAAAATTAGTATATATATATATATATATATATATATATATATATATATATATATATATATGTATATATCGTTTCTGAATTTGTTTTGAATGTGTGTTAAAACCGATATTGTTATACTTTGGGAGGGTCGTGTTGCCAATAAGAAACACACGCACCAGTTGCTTTCACTCCAATTTATTATAAATTAAATTTATAAATTTAAGAATTTATAAATTTCCGGTTGGTTGGTTGGTTCCACAACCAGACGATTGTTCATATATTGTCAAAGTTCTTTCGTCACACATTCTGTGACCTCTTCAGTGACTGGGGATTCTTTTCTTTTTTTTTTAGAGAGACACATACAACACTTCATCCACCGTATGCAGTTCTCTGGTTACAACCAGAGAGATAAAATCAGAGTATATAGAGGAGCCAGAACCAAACGGGAAAAAATGGTAAATAATGATACAAATGGGACCTGCCCCTTGTATAGGAGCAAATTTTGGAATAGAGTAGAAAGAACTAGGAATAAGGTTAATAGAATAAACTCATGGTATGATAGCAATAAATACCAGAGTCTAATGTTCATCAATACAACCCCTAGAGGTAAATTAGCTTACAAATTTAGAAGGACCCTAGATAAACATAAAATCAATATTAAGATAGTAGAAAGACCAAGTACCTCCATAAAAACACTTGTTAGCAATACATACCCTTTTCAAAGACCTCCCTGTATAGATAAGAAATGTATAATCTGTAAACTAAGCCCCCATATTAACTGTAAAACTAGAAATGTAGTATATAGCATAAGATGTACTGAAGGACAATGTAGAGATAAGCATATAGTGTACATAGGTGAGGCAGCTCGTAGTATAGGAGAACGGATAAATGAACACTGGCGAGAGCTTCAAGATAGTAAAGAATCATCTGTACTCCACCAACATGTTAAAATAGAACATAAGGGTAAATTAGAGAACAGAAATAAAAATAGAATCACAGAAAAGACGCAATGTTTAGACAAATCACAGAGGCAATAAACATAAATGAACTCCAACCCAAATTAAATAGAAAACATGAATGGAGTAGCAACATCACAACTTACAATTAAGGACAAAATGAAAACACACACACATAGAACAAACAACCAACCACTAACATGTAAATAAACAAATAAATAAACAAATATAAACACACACAGACACCCGGATGTAACACATGCGCAAACTAAGCACACAACACACACAAAAACAAGATGGCGTAGGACAGAACCAAGGAGAGGCACAAAAACAAAGAAAAGAATCCCCAGTCACTGAAGAAGTCACAGAATATGTGACGAAAGAACTTTGACAATATATGAACAATCGTCTGGTTGTGGAACCAACCAACCAACCGAAAATTTATAAATTCTTAAATTTATAATAAATTGGAGTGAAAGCAACTGGTGCGTGTGTTTCTTATTGGTTACATGATCCTCCCAAAGTATAACAATATCGTTATATATATATATATATAATTATGATTAAAAGTTTAACAAGTTTCAATTAATCAATGAATAAAGTTTCACAATAGATTAGAAGCACTCTACAGCAGGTTTTCTGGAGTTATTAATATTACTTCAAAATATTAATATTTTGAAGTAATATATATATATATATCAAATTAAACAGTACATTATGCAAACTTACAAATAGTGGAATATTTATGTTAATTTTTGTTTGTTTAAAACCAATAATGTTATCTGGAGGAGAGAATGAATACAACAGAAATATATAAATTTTACATATAGAAGTAGTTAGCCTTGAAGTAACTCCTCTGTACTTATTTCAACTACTCAAAGATAGGAATTTCAATGCTTATGCTGGTGAGATTTGAACTCAAAAGGGAGGCATAGCGAACTTCGGTGGGATTTGAACTTGGAATGTAAAGGGGCGTAATTCTATGCCACAAAGTAGTTTGTCCGACGCTTTACCGATACTGGCAATACCCCGCTCTTATTTCCCTAAATAATGATTTCTTATATAGACACAAGGCCAGTAATTTGGGGGAGGGGGAAGTCGATTAAATCGACCCCAGGACATTACTGGTCCTTTACTTTATCGACCCCGTAAGGATGAAAGGCAAAGTTAACCTCGGCGGGATTTGAACTCAGACCATATTGGGCCGTAACTCTATGCTGCAAAGCATGGCGTGCGACTCTCTACCGATGCTGCCAACCCACCATCCTATTATTGCCCTAAATAATGGCTTCCTGTATAGGCACAAGGCCAGCAATTTTGAGTGTGGGAGGGGAAAGTCGATTAAATCGACCACAATCCGTTACCGATCCCGTAAGGATGGAAGGCAAACCTAACTTCGGCCGGATTTCAACTTCGAATGTAACTCTATGCCGCAAAGCAGTTTGTCCGACGTTCCCCGCTCATATTGCCCTAAATAATTAAATAATATAATTTAGATTTGATTAAGCATATAGTCAATATTTCATGATATTGGGTAAATCGAAGGACTCGTGTTAATGTAAGAAATCCAATAAAGCTATACATATTTGTATGGTCGGGTCGGTATTAAAATGGTTACAACAACATATGCTTAAATTATCTAAGTGGATATTGAACAAGATTTTCTGACATTGTTTATATTTCACTTGAGATATTATGCCTTACTGACCTCCAGCGTTAACTCACCTAGTTCATTTAATTTCTCTTATAGAAGAGAGGACTGGAGCAGATCAATAAAATAGATAACGGAATCTATTAACAAACATATGTATACATTGTTATTTATGTACTTACCGCCACAAATATATACCATAGATATTCATTTGTGTGATCTAATATTTGGTTAGTTCGAGTAAACTGTAGAAAATAAAGCATAGACAAAGCTCTTTCCAGAAAATCTACTAGATAGATTTGCTCGAAATTTTGAAGAGACCTTCCTTATAATAGTAGCTTCATCGTTTTTAATTCTGCCTTGAAAAAATGTTATAGTCACTTTTATAAAAAAAATGTAATTTTTTTTCAGTTTTTTATACTGTCCAGCACACTAATGACGATAATTTTTTTTTCCAAAATATCAAAAAAGGCTGTTACCATACAATGACTGGTTTTCTGATTCTAAAAATGTAAAAATCATTTTCATAGCTTATTTGGATTTTCTCAAAAGAAACCTGAAAATTACGCTATTTTTCAACCATTTTTGGTCATATCTCATCAAAAGTTAGGACTAGATGAAAAAGAAATATATCAGTTGTCTCAGTTTTAGAGGTAGATTCTACCATAAAAGTGAAAAAAAGATGCATGATATAATAATTTTTTTCTTCCTGGGGGAGGGGGTCCCCACCTTAAGACAAGATTTGACCAATATCCATTCATATGATCAATACTAATGACGAACGAAACAATAAAAGATTTAGAAACAATAAAAGATTTAGAAACATTTGGAAACATTTCGCTCATCCCTAAATGAACAAAGCTATGTAGTGCAACATGTTACACCACAGACTGTGAATACTCAATTGGGATCACGTGGTTTTTCGCATTTTCTTAGTGTGCCGTTCAAAATTTCGCCGCACACTTAGGAAGATCTCGCGGCACACTGGTTAGACAGTTGAACGAAGAAGGCTATGATTAATTCCAATAATTGTAAGTTGCTCCTGGTGAGGTTTTAGGTATCGTTGTTGTTGCTTAGCTCAATAACGTTCCACCCGTGACCATTTTGTCTATTATGAGGGTCATTGAGATTCTACTTCTAGCAGCTCGAGTAACAACATAGAGATTCTCTCGATAACTCGAGATTCTGCCTATTCTACAATCTGGTAAACTTCTCTGCTGCGGAAGATACTGTACATATAAGATGCTGATAGCTCAAAGCTAGACTTTCGTTAACAGACATCATTTTAGCAAAAGACTGACTAATTATAGTAATAAAACAGAGGAAATACAAATGAAAGAAGATACGTGAACATTTCTAAGTATTTGTCTTACGTGTATATTTGCTATAACACAGTTTTTGTTATGTTTTGGTATAACATTCGGTTGTCAAATGAGATTGCCTTTCCGTTTGGTATAAGCGAGACGTTTTCCGGTAGGAAATCACATAGAAATAATCACCATATAGTCATCGAAAAGATATTTGCAAAAGCAATAGTATTGATGATATTGGCTACTATCTGTTTGCACAGATATAAAAGTTCCTTTGTGAGGTATCCTCCTGTTATTTAGATGGATATCTGAAGATCATGACTCATTTAAGTACCAAATTATAATTAATGTAACTTAATACGCCCCTACTTGACAGGGAAATGTCTTCGAAGCTGCCTTTCACATGCTTTCTTTGATATATTTCTTATAATGAAAGGAAATTGAACTCAAGAGAGGTAAGTTTCACCTTTTCTGCTGAGGCCGTTTCACTGTTGAAAGAAGACAAACCAGCGTTGTTATTATTATTAATTCTTTTTTCGTGCAATGGCCATACTCGATAACGTGGGGGCAGCCATCATGTATGTATGCATGTATGTAAGTATGTTTTATCATTTTATAAATTTCTACCAAGAGAAAGAGAGGGAGAGAGAACGAGAGAGTCGGTTTCTAACATAGAACCAAGACTCGTTCATTAGAATTTAGACAACATCAACTAAATACGTATGCATGTCTGTATATACTTGTGTATGTGCATGATGTTATTGTATGTGTCTATATGTACACGTGCATGTTTCTGTGTCTATACATTGAGTATATGCAATTATTACATGCTGAATTTCTGAAATGTTTCACATATTTTTACAGTTCCATAAATGGACTGTTCTTGTTGGTTCATAACTAGCCGTGATCTTCCTGTTTCTGTGAAGACCAGCTTCTCTAGATTTATACTGAAGCAGTTAGTAACATATCTCAGAGCTCCAATAATAACAGGTACAAATCTGAAGGTATACTCGGGGTGGAGTATCTGCAGATTTTGCATTAGTTCAGCATAAATGTTCTCCCCTTCAATAATCTTTAGCATAATATTGACATCTGCTGAACAGCTGATTTCCACTACTGTGCATGTCTTCTTTTCTCTGTCCCATATTATGTCTAGCCTGTTATGTTTGCATTACATTGGATTGGCAGTATCGGTAGAGAGTCGGACGCCATGCTTTGCAGCATAAAGTTACGGTCCTTTATAATCTGAGTTCAAATCCCGCCGAGGTTAACTTTGCCTTTCATCCTTACGGGGTCGATAAAATAAGGTACCAGTAATGCACTGGGGTAATTGCTGGCCTTGTGCCAAAAGCAGAAACAATTATATTGGATTCGCAGTATCGGTAGAGGTCGGACGCCATGCTTTGCAGCATAAAGTTACGGCCCTTTACGGTCTGAGTTCAAATCCCGCCGAGGTTAACTTTGCCTTTCATCCTTACGGGGTCGATAAAATAAAGCACCAGTAATGCACTGGGGTAATTGCTGGCCTTGTGCCAAAATCAGAAACAATTATATTGGATTCGCAGTATCGGTAGAGGTCGGACGCCATGCTTTGCAGCATAAAGTTATGGCCCTTTACGGTCTGAGTTCAAATCCCGCCGAGGTTAACTTTGCCTTTCATCCTTACGGGGTCGATAAAATAAAGTACCAGTAATGCACTGGAGTAATTGCTGGCCTTTTGCCAAAAGTAGAAACAATTATATTGGATATTTGACTGGAACATTTCACCCATATTCTTTCATATAATGTACACATATGTCATCAACATCACTGCATATGTTTATTCTCAAGACTATCCTTTCTACAGATATCATTGTATAGTGTTTTGGTCACTACATCATGTCCCGTAGGTAGATAGCATCGTGATGACATCCTTGAACAGCTATTTGTGATGTGGGTGACATCCTCGATGTTTATTCCTCAGATTATGCAACTGTTGTCAGATCTAGGTATTTTGCCTGCATCTGTTATGCATCAGGTATTTGGTTGTTATTTCTTGTTCTAGGATTGCAAAAGCGTATCCTTCAAAGTGGGAGCCAGTATGCTGGTTACTTATTATCATAATTTATTTATGGAATATATCATGTAAATACAATTTAATATAATATAATATAAAACACAAAAAAGAAAATTTAGATTGAGAAGAAAGAATGGAATGTAAAATAGGAAAGTATAAAGAAAAATGAAAAAGAGAAGCCCCGGAAAAGGGAGAGAATGGCAAGGACTCTAGTGTCACAGAAGATGGGGATGGGAAAGGCGAGGATGATTGGACTATGGGCTCTCGGCGCGGCCCGCACAGAGTGCTTCTGAAAAGACGGAGTTTAATGTGTTACTTATGTAGAAAGGCGGCGAATATTCAGAGTTGTTAGAACGTCAGATAGAATGCTTTGCAGTATTGGTTCCGGCTTTCTGTCCTCTGAGTTCAAATCCCACCGAGGTCAACCTTTCATCCTTTCAAGATATGTGTACCTGTGTAAGAAATAGTGTATACACACACACACACATGTATATATATATATATATATATATATATATATATATATATATATATATATATATATATATATATAAACACACACATACACAAGTAAAATTCCGTTATAACGAAATTTTTTCAATCCCGGCCACACGCTCTATGTGTTAGGTCGATCTCGTCATAAACATTTTTTCGTTAGAACGAAGTTTTTCTATACTCCGTGAATGTCGTTGTAACGGAATTTCACTGTATATAGTTTGTAAACCTGACTGGCTTAGGGTTAATCAGAAGTAGCACTAACATAGTGATGGTAAATTGAATTTGTCGCTTGAATTATTAACAAGTGTTAGCTATTACTAGTGGCTATCATCATCATCATCATCAGTAGCGGTCTGACGGACATATATAAAAGAAATGTCCAATAACTACCGGAGTGGCTCAATGAATAAATCAGAGCGTTATAAATTTATAAATGGGAGACGTCAGCAAGATAGATTCATAAGAATTAACTATACTTACTTCAGATAACCCGATTGCAGATTCCTAGTGTAAAACCGATATTAGACGTCCTAATATCCTCTTATTATAGTCCCCTGAAAGTCCCCTGAAGAGCTGTGTTCTCCCGATATTGGATTTCCAAAATTGCAGTCATGATATCTGAAGTAAGTATAGTTAATTCTTAAGAATTTATCTTGCTGACTTCTCTCATTTATGAATATATATATATATATATATATATATATATATATATATATATATATATATATATATATATATAACGAAGGAGATGTGGTAAGGAACCAGATGGACCATAACGCACCAGAGCACTCAATACTTAGGGTAGTAGAGTGGGTAATAGGAAAAAGTATGACCCCGACGGCAGAGCTCAAGCCGTTTCGACGGCTATTTCTGGACTCCAGAAATAGCCGTTGAAACGGCTTGAGCTCTGCCGTCAGAGTCATACTACTCATATATATATATATATATATATATATATATATATATATATATATATATATATATATATATAGTGTTATAATATTGACAAAAATAATATATACATATATATGATATATACTGTAGAAAAAGTTTGGTAGAAATATCCAAGGGTAAGAGCACTCAGTCCATAGGAGGAGTTTAGTATAATTGCTGTTGTAAATATATATATATATATATATATATATATATATATATATATATATATAATCATAATCTCAGCGAGGAAAGCACCAACGCCATACGCAAAGCCATCAGAAGAGAGGGCCTTAATATCAAACTAGCTCACTCTGGACCTTCACTACGAAGGTGTCTCTCCAAAAGAGGCAACCCCAAACGAGGATAATAGATGAAGCCTTCCCAATTTCCCTCTCCGCAACACTAATTGTTGCCTACGTACCTACGTAGTGTACAGGCTAGAATGTAACAAGTGCAATCTATTTTACATAGGCAGCCCTATTTGACCGTTACATCTCCGTATTAAAGAGCATGTTAACACCAAGGCTCTGATACCATCAACACTATAAACACAGAGAGGTGGCATATCTAAGAACTGAGTAACTGCCTGATGAGGTCATAGCCATTCAATGGCTATCATCGAAATATATATAGCAGTAAATAAAGGATTATGAGTTCATGCAATTTACTTATGTTTCGTCACTATATATATATATATATATATATATATATATATAGGTTTTAATATAGATGAGATTCTACAGGACTAGAACTGTTTCATTCTTTAGAAATCATCGATGATTTCTAAATAATGAAACAGTTCTAGTCCTGTAGAATCTCATCTATATTAAAACTTTTATACTCAGCAATGTATTGAGTACCTTACTTACTGTGGTTACCTCCGATTCAACCCGGAATAACGTATATATATATATATATATATATATATATATATATATATATATATATATAAATTAAATTGCCAAGATAACAAAAAAATCTTACCTTAACAAATTTAACGATCCCAAATATTTTCGGGTTTAAATATCCACTTAAAAGGACCAGCACCGCACTCTCAGAACTTATTTGGTCCTTAAAAGACAAAACATTAATTACGAAATTTCTTGGCGTAAAATTTGCAACGCTTTCCCTTACTCCAATGCTTCCATATCTAGGGTTTGTAATTTATGTCTAGCTGAAAAATTTACCATTATCTCGAATTTCAACTCTTTAATAAATAGACGTTCGGACTTATTTGCTCTCTGTAATCATAAATCTTTTAAGAACTTTCACAAAGTTTACAGCTAATCTCCTATAACATATTCCACGAATAACGGTTAATTATTTTTACACATATTTTTTTTACACATATATATTTTCTACACATATATCTTTTCATACATTTTTTCTCACACATTTCATTATATTCTACAATGTATTAATTCTCTTTTCTCTGCATTTTTAAGCCTTTCACCTCTTTTCCTCTATTGCTTTAATTTTCGTTCAAACCTTCGTAGATTTTGTAAGCAAACTATGACGTCATATGTCTTTCTACGTTTATAAACCTTTCTAGCAATTTCCTTTATTTACTTGTTGATAAAAAATAATAATTAAATACTATACCCCACATATATAAATTTTTAATAGTAATTTTTAATTTTGACATAGAAAGACTATTCTTATTTTTTATTCTATTCTATCTTATTTTATTTTATTTTATTTTATTAATACATTTTTACACTTCTTAATCCAAATTTTAGTATTCAAACTCAATATAATATAATATACCCAGTTTCTATATTTTAGACCTCTAATATTTGTAATATTAGCACATACACCTCATCAATTTATTTATTTTTTTAGCCGCTATTCACAGCTGTTTTTCATTTTTGACAGCGTTCCCAATCAAAAGTCTCTCTCTCTCTCTCTCTCTCTCTCTCTCTCTCTCTCTCTCTCTCTCTCTCTCTCTCTCTCTCTTCTCGCTCCTCCGTCTTTCTTTCTTTTTTCCTCTCTTCTATTTCTTTTTTCTTTTCCCTTCTTCTTTCCTTTTCTTCATTTTTCCTATTTTTTCTCTTCTCTTATATTTTTGTCATATGTTGACTGGACACTTTCTTGTTCACAAGTGTTTTTAGGCCTCATATCATGTTACCTTATTTTATCTGATGAGAACACAATTTTTGTCCCAGGATGATGTTGTTTTCGAAATGCGCATAATAAAATAAATGGAACGTTTTTAACCATCTTTTAATTTCTTCTCTATATATACTCCAGTTCTACCAACTGTTGAGTGCTACTTATCTGATATATGCATAGTTTTATTGTTCTACAATATTACTCACCTCCTACACACACACACACACACACACACACACATACATATATATATATATATATATATATATAAGTTAAGAAAGTATGGCACAATGAATAAAATTTCACTAATTAATTACATGAGACTAGGAAAATAATCATAATAATACCAATAATAATAATAATAATAATAATTTAAACACTCATATCGAGGATTGGTGAATGTATGGCGAGATCCAAGCCTCTCCGAAAAAGCACGGTAACCCCCCCCCCCCCCCACACGCGTTCCTGGACGGCTGCGAGATGTGTATACATCGTAGCCGCCGAAGATCGGTGCGAAGGCTCGTGCTTCGGATATTCTGGTCTCGCTGATGGCCACCACATCTATGTTTAGTGACCTGAGGTCGTTGAGCAGGTGACCCTGCTTCCAAGATGACCCCAGGCCACGTACATTTATACTCCCTATTCTATGTAAGGCCATGTTGGGTGAGGAATGGAGTAAGTGAGAAAGGATCACCTACCCTGATCGTGTGGGAAAGGGACAGTTGAACCGTCCCTTTAGCTGGTCATGGGTGTCTCCAAGATGATGTCGGTGTATATCCTGTTGGTAACTGACCCTCTGAAGTGTCCAACTGCGTTGGGGAATTTTTCTTTTAAATGTTTATAATGTTCTATTTTAATTTCAATAATGTTTATATTTTTCGGGAGAGTTCTTGGTGTTGGTGGGGTGTAGTAGTTTTGTCCGTAATGTCTGTGTGCTGCTTTATATGTTCTAAGAGTTCATTATTTGCCATGTTTATGGGTGTGTAATGTTTTTATTTTGTGGTGGTGGTGGGGGGGGGGGGGGTTCTTGTTGCTGTTAGGTATGTTTGTCTTGTTGTGCTTGCGATGTTGATTTTTGTGGTGATGCTGGTGATGGTGGTGTGGTGGTTATCAGTGGTGATGGGGTGGCATTGCTGTGAGTCGCCTTGCAGCCTTTACCCCTCTTTGTTTGCCTTCGCTTTTGGAGGGTGAAGCTAAGATTTCTTTTTGTTTTTTGTTTTTTTTGTGGCAGACCATTTGCCACTTCATTCCCGCCTCATATTCCATGTCGGATTTCGTGGCGTCTGGGAGGGGTATGAGCTCCACTGCTGTTGGTGGTGGTGGTAGTGGAGCCCTCTCCGGCGATTTTGCCGCCGGTATAGCTACTTCGAATGTTGGTGTTGCCGCCACTGCTGCCGCTGTTTTAGTTGTCCGTGGCCTTAGTATGGGTGCCACGGACGTTGCTTTCCTACTCACTATGGAAGTTTCATCTGCCTGTGTTGCCTGCCCTGTTCTTCGTAGCAGCATATCAGGTGTCGGAAGGAGGGAGGGACGCCTCTTCTTGGCTGTCTTCTGCGGGGAGAAGGCCCTGAGGTGACCCTTCTGCCCACAGAGATAGCACTTTGGGCGCCTTCCTTCCACGCTTATAGTGAGTTGGAGTCCTTCCTCGAGGTCTATGATATCTGGGATGGCCTCGATGCACTCCTGGTCAGTTTGTATTAGCATTTGCATGCTTATACCTGACCAGTTCTCTCTCCCCATTCTCTGTATTTGCAGTATGGTGGTGCTGTCCTCGATTCCAGCAAGTACAGACGCGGCCAGTCAAGGTATGGGAACGCCGGGTGGGACCTGGGTCACTTTGACCCTCACAATTTTCTGCCCGCAGTAGGAGGGCAACAAGACTATCTCCTCACTCTTTAGGGTTTCCAAAAGAGATCCGGAACGAATACCATAAACATTCTATCCGACGTTCTAACGACTTTGCCAATTCGCCGCCTTACACCTACATATACACATACACAAATATAGATTGACTGCGATTAGCTTCTCTAGTTTCTCAAATAATACAGAAACACAGAGAAAAAGAAATTAATATCTTTCTGATATAAAGGCAATATGTAGATACACGCTCAATCATATATTGATCTCTTAATGAAGCTAAAACTTGTCGGAAAGTGTTTCGTTTTCTCAGAGGAGAAAATAGTGAACATAATATTAATCCTTGACTGATATTTGTTTCCCTTCACGACACATATGATTCTACTTCAAGCTCTTAATGTTTCAATATAAAATATACTTTCATCTATGTTTCGCAGTTAAGGTAGGTTAATAAAACTAACTGCATCATTGGTTATGTTATTCTAATATCTGAAAAGGGACTAATATATACTAAAACGACATCATGATGTACTAAAACATATTAGATTTCTTAACTATGTTTCAAATATATCGTGGAGGTGAAATGGGAGTATGTAATAATGTTCATTTCTCAAACAATTTAATAGACTACAAGCAGGAAACGAATCGGTTCACACATTCCGCTAAGCTGGGATCTTATCTCCATTCGGCAGTACTCACACACATGAAGTCATGATTTGATTTACCTTTAATCTTTATCGCAATAGAGTATTTCATATCTACAGTTAACCACTAAACTACACGACAGTCTATCTGATACACTAACACTGAGTATTTCCCTTTCTTCAACTTACTTGCACCTTCTTCAAATTTATGAGATTAAAAAGATGCAGTGGCAACATACACAAATCACGGTTAGACATCGATACCTGTCTACCTGGCCACTAAAATTCCTCAGTAGTTATATCAATATAGAAATGTATAATCCCTGGAGAATTTTGCTGGAAGCAATAAAACGCCAGAATAAATGTTCAGTTTTATCAAGCTTTTGTGTTGAAATCTAACCGAGATCCACTTAAGTTCATATATTTAGTTTTCTTAATCGACCAACCTTCCAAACTAAAGAAATATTGGTAAGTTACACTGCACTACCTTATGGTACCTGTAGTTCTAGTTGGGGTGAGATATTGAGCATATGTCCTATCCTAATGTCACAACACAGTATCGACACTGCATATAATTGTTTAAAGCACCTGTTTCATATAAACTATTAATATTGGTGAAGTACACCGAGAAAATATGTAATAGTCAAGAAAGATTGTAAATATAAATATATTAGGTTGTTTCCAATTGTGGAAGAAGTAATAATATATAAACACGATCCACATTTTAGTAACTCTTTCAAATACATCTGCTTCCTCTATTGAATCCCAAACTAATTCAAACACCAACAAGTCTTCATTTATCTCTCTTCTTGTATTGAGGATATCTATCTCATTTCACTCTTGATCAAAGATCTCGTCCTCGGTGATTTAAACAATTATTCTTTTGCTCTTAAACACACCTCATACTAATGCCACCGATAGATAAATCAAGCTTCTCGCACTTCTAATCCCTGTACACTACTTAGTCTCATCACCTTCTCGCATCTCAAACTCATACAGTGAAACTCCAAACACCCCTGATCATTCCCTGCAAAGTATTATTGTCTCTTATATCTATCGTGTTCTCATACCAACATACAATGTAATGACCTCGCCTGCGGAACTGTAGCATCGCCCAAACTGTAGCTAAACCAGAAGTTTGGGTAATCCATCACTTCTTAACCTGTTCCGTGAGCAGCACTCTTGTGAATAAAGCTTCCACATTTGCTAATTTCTTTGCATTCACTTTCACGCTGCACACATTAGGTAAATCTCCAAAACTATCTCTTTCCACTTCACTTGACTTATCACTACGTACACAAGCATTCCAAGTGTGAAGCACCTTCAGCCACTTTAAACTGAAAAGGTCTTTGTTTCTCAAACAATGCAGGCCAAAGCCAACGCTTCAATTTCCCTTTCTTTCTTTATCTCGCGAGAAATATTAATCTTTACAAAGGAAAACTCCTCTGACCCTGTCAACTAGTATCCTCTCACACTCATTTGCAACATCTCAAAGGTGACGGAAGCAGACATTAACTACAATCTACTCCGTTCATTTGAATTCCTCTTAGAGGCAACCAGTACGGCTTTCGTAAAGCCAGATATACGGAGGACTTACTTTCCTGTGTAACTCATCAGCGATCCTCACCACCGAGAAATTTAATTAAACCAGTATTATGACCCTCAACCTAAGCAACGATTTCGATCGTATCTGGTATACAAATCTCGTGGGTAAACTGGCCGCCTGTGGGACCCATTTAACTTTCATTTCCTGGATCGTTGACTTTGTGTCAGATTGTAACATCGTGAAGTGTGCTGATGGAGTTCACTGTGATCCACATTCCTTGGTGTGTTTCAGAGAAATCTCCCGCTCCCCAAGCTTCCACCCATATATCGACAAGCTATTTGTTGTCATCTTTACCGACGTTCACGCCTCCGATGATAATATCACCCTTCAAACCTTCAACACTTAAGCATAATCCATGTGCTATCTGGACACATCACACCAAATCTGCAATTTAATAGTACAAAAACACAATCACTACACAAGCAAATATCACACTCCCTAAAATATGTACAGCATACAACTAGACCTCTCAAGGTCACTGCAATTATTACGCCTCACCATTACTAGGAACTTTTTCTAGCGGACGCGATCCTTAACTACGCCCCAAAGATTTGTCTTCTTCAGAGGCAGAAAATACATCATCTATCAACTCTCTACAAAACTCTGGTGAGATATACAATGACTTACTGCTCTCACATGTGGAATGTTGTTGTACATTAGGCACATGTATCTTAGCATTCAAAAGAAAGGACATTGGATTGATTGATATGAACACTTTTTCAAGCGTACTCCAACCTCTGGCCTACAGATGTACCATCTGTGCTGGTTGCTTTCCTGTCACCTCAGGCACTTCTCAGTAATTCATCGCTCCTCTTCTTCTCACCAATATTTTCTGATGCATTCTAACCTGTCCATAATGTCGGACCGGTGGTCCAATTAAATTATTAAAAAACTCCTTTTAGAAATATGCAAATCATGTCATTAGAGTCTTTACATATTCAGAGAAACCTATATTTCCATTTCCTTTTCTTTATATGTAAGAATATAGAAGAATATAGGCATCATCTTTGAAATAGCCTTGACACAAATAGAAAGCTATGCCTAAATGTGTTCTTTTGAATATACACTGTTGAAGGTTTTCACAGAGAATTATTGACATTTTAGAATGTCTAATAAATAGGAAAATGTATTTTCTGTAAATACATTTAGCTATATCATTATTCATGATGATGTCGCTGCTGTTGTTGTTATTGTTGCTGCAGCTCAACATGATAATTACGATGACAACAGTGGTGATGAGGATGATGGTGATGATGGTAATGGTGATGATGGCAATGGTGATGATGGCAATAGTGATGATGATCTTGTTTGAGATTGTCATTAACGTCATATTATCTGTTTGCTTGCGTGCTGTGCTCTGTCTAGGTTTGATACTGTTGTTGGTTGTATGTAAATATGTGGTTTGAAGAGGAGTTACCGTGTCATTGTCTGTTGTTTGTTGGTGTTTGAGTTGCTGTTCACAGATGTGTGTTTGTAGTATTAAGGTTGGCGACTCACTGTTATCATACATGTTATTATGTGTACGCTATGTGGATGTATGTTAGTGGTTGCAGTGTACGGGTCTCAGTCAAAGTTTGTGGCGAATTGGCAAAGTCGTCAGAACACCGGATTAAGTGCTTTATGGTTTTCGGTTCCCTGCTCTCTGAGTTCAAATCCCGGCGAGGTCAACTTTACCTTTCATCCTTTCGAGGTCGATAAAAAAATACCAGTCTAGTACTGGGGTCGATTCTTCCTCTATATCTCTTTCACATTTCCTCTCTCTCACTTTCTATCCTTCTCTGGAAGAAATCTGCTATACTGAGAGTGTGTTGACCGAAGGACTCAGGATAAGATGTATGTCCCAGTCACCCTGAAACAACATTGTTACTAGGCTTGAGATTCGAAAGTGAAAAATTCGAATGAAGGATTTATATGAAAATGAATTTCAGTGGTTATTTGAGGTTGTTCGTCATCCCAGCCTGGTATGGTTGTGGCCTTACACTGCATTATTTAGTGAATATACTACTACTACTACTACTACTACTACTACTACTACTACTACTACTACTACTTCTACTGCTGTTACTACTACTACTACTACTACTACTACTACTACTACTACTACTACTACTTCTACTGCTGTTACTACTACTACTACTACTACTACTACTACTACTACTACTACTACTACTACTACTTCTACTGGTTTATTTCCATTTTCCAGCCATAGCAACCACTCTACTCTCATCATGTTCTCGGCTATTATCATATCCCACGGCCTTATCACTGGTCACTCAACATTAGTGGACCAATCATGGCCAATACTACCATTATAATTGTTACCACCACAGTTATTATCATTACCACCCCCACTATAACAACCACTACTGTCGCTACTCTTATCTCCTGCTACTACCAATACTACTAAGCATCGGACAGCATGCTTTTACGGTATAGAGTTACGAGCCTTTATATTTTGAGTTCAAATCCCGCCGAAGTTAACTTTGCTTTCATCCCTACAGGGTCAATAAAATAAAGTACCGGTAATGCACTCGGGTCGATTTAATCGACTTTCCCCTCCCCGCAATTGGTGGTCTTCTGCCTAAATTAGAAACCATTATTGGGGAATTGGCAGTATCGGTAGAGAGTCGGACGCCATGCTTTCTAGCATAGTTACGTCCCTTTACAGTCTGAGTTCAAATCCCGCCGAGGTTAACTTTGCCTTTCATCCTTACGGAGTCGATAAAATAAAGTACCAGTAATACACTGGGTAATTTCTGGCCTTGTGCCTAAAGTAGAAACAATTATTATAGGTTAGTTTTGCCTTTCATCCTTACAGGGTCGATAAAGTACCAGTAATGCACTGGGGTCGATTTAATCGACTTTCCCCTCCTCCAATTGCTGGCCTTGTGCCTAAATCAGAAACCATTATTGTAGACACCTTCCATTTTAGGTTGTTCTCGTTTTACTTCGTGGCTTACACAGACTAACACTGTTGTTGTTGTTGTCGTTTTTGTCGTCGTCGCTGTTGTTGTTGTTGATGTTGATGTTGTTGTTGTTGATGATGATGATGATGATAGTGCTGCTGCTGGTCAGACAACTAATTGTATTTCCTTAAATGACAAACTTCCATAAATACGCATGAGAAGTTGATATCTGAAAAAAAGTGTCTATTATTATATTTATTTTACAAATATCTAATTGCCTTTACCAAAATAACCATGCAGTTTATTTTTTTGTTACATTATCAGCATTGAAATCGACTGTAAGAGGATGAAAGATCAAGTTGCGGTGAAATTATGGATATAATGTTGTTTTATCACGAAGTGAAAGCCATTAAACTAGTTTTATAGAAGTAGTCTTCGAAATGAGAACCCAGAATGTGTGACTCTCAGGAAATAGTGTGACTCCCAGGAAATAGCCATCGACTAAACTGTTTAGAAATAAATGGGATCTCATGCGGCATTTGATATATGGATATATTATATGGATGCATACATGCATACATACATACATACATACATAGATACATACATACATACATACATACATGCGCAGATACTCCACCCTGATTATACCTTCAGATGTATGCCTGTGATTATTGGGGCACTGGGATATGTTAGTAACTGCCTCAATACAAATCTTGATAAGCTGGGCTTCACAGGGACAGAAAGAACACAACTCGTTAGGAAATTACAAATACAATCTATTAATGGAACAGTAAACATATGTAAAACATTCAAAGAATTCTGCATCTAATAACTGCATATACACATGTACAGATACTAAGCATATGCACATGTACAGACACTAAGCATATGCACACATACAACTCAAAACATACACATCCACACATACAATAACATCCATATCCACACATGCATGCATGCAGGCATGTATACATAATCTACCTAGTTGATGTGTAAATTGTAATGAGAGTCTTGTGTCTATGTTAGAAACCGACTCTCTCTATTGGCAAACATTTGTGAAATTATAAAACCAGAAGAACATACATACATATATACATACATGCATGCATACATACATACGTACATACATATATATACACATACATACATGCATACATGCATGCATAGGAGGACATCTACGGACCATTGATGAGGAGTTTACAAATCCAGTATCCAAGATACACCTTTAGCTTCATACCCATCATTATTGGGGCTACGGGTTATATACCAATCCGCTTGGACCAATGTATAACCTGTATGGAGAGGTTGAAAGGTTTAAAGAAGGCTGTGAGTTCTTTTCTGAACCTGTCGCAAGCACGTGGGCCGCACTTTGTCATGGTCAAAAGACCGTCGTCACGGTACAAACCACCGCCCACGTTGGGGATATCTTCCTTGATAAAGAAAAGAAGGTAAAGGCCGATAAGATCAGTAACCTCCGCAGAATCGCTGGTGCCCATACTCACGCCGAATGGGGTTTGCCAGGGAACGTTTCCACGAACCAAAGTATCGTCTTCCTGTCTTCCTTCGGTTGCAACGTTTTTTGAAATATTTACTTCTGCGTTCACAGATTGACATTTTTAGTTTCACAAGATCCCGTTAAGGGTGAAAGCAGCGATTCTTTGCTTAAAATTTAATCTGTTATTTTAATAAATATTTTCTCTACGGTTCTTATATATCGGATATATATTTATCCTTATCGAGCCCTCTTTGGATTTTAGTCTTCAAATTTATTATTATAACTATTTGGTTCCCTCGGTTGAGCACTCTATTGACTTATATTCATCATGCAGAAGAAACATCTGAATATTTCTACAAAGAACATACCCGTACCAAGCAGGAAAACATACCTAAAACTCCTGATACAGAAAACAGACGCGTTCATTAAAAGGTTGCGTTGGCGTGTCTTTTATTTCTATAACCAGGGAAAAGCAGACAACAAACAGGATAAATTTGGGTTTAAAACCTATAATAACCCTCCGAGTAACCTAGCATTGCTACCATTCGAAAATGATGTCTTGGAACTCATACGGAGTATCAAATTTCGGAATAGGAGCAATTCTTTCCAGCAGGACCTGAAGAATAGAATTCGTTCTATTAAGGATTCTAATGCCGTGCACGTCCATTCCGACAAAACTGGCAATCTATATCAAGTGGAGCGCACTACTTACCATCAACTGCTACATAATGCTGTAACTAAGGATTACCGTAAAACTAATTGGAGTGTCATTAATGAAATCAACGATGCTGGGTTTAATATCACCTCTGATCTCAACATCCTGGACCGGACCGAACCTCTGGACCCTATTTCTCCCCACTTTACCCTGAAGGATCACAAATACAATTTCCCGAACAACCCCTCTATTCGGTTTATTAACCCTACGAAGTCCGAGTTAGGTAGACTTAGTAAAAGGATTTTAGATAGAATTATACCTGAAATTAGAAGCTTGACCCCTCTTGCACTGTGGAACAATTCTTTCGCGGTGATTGATTGGTTCAACGGCATATGCAACAAGGAACATTGCCGTTTTATCCAATTCGACATCAATAATTACTACTCCTCCGTCACATTACCACTTCTTCTTAGAGCTATCAATTTCGCTAAACACTCACAGTGGTTAAGGATTTCGAAGTTGATGTCATCCTCAATGCCCGTAAGTCGGGGATTAATTTCGACGACTCTATTTGGATTAAAAAATCAAATAGTACCCCATTCGACGTGAGTATGGGCGCCAGCGATTCGGCGGAGGTTACTGATCTTATCGGCCTTTTCCTTCTTTTCTCTGTCAAGGAAGAATTCTCCAACGTGGGCGGCGGTTTGTACCGTGACGATGGTCTTTTGACCATGACAAAGTGCGGCCCACGTGCTTGCGACAGATTCAGAAAAGAACTCACAGCCTTCTTTAAACCCTTTAACCTCTCCATACAGGTTGAGGCCAACCTCTCGGTCGATAATTACCTCGACTTTAGCCTCGATTTGTCGAATGGCTTGCACTACAAGTATAGAAAACCGAATGATACGCTTAATTACATAAGTAAACATTCTAACCATCGTACCAGCATAACCAAGAACCTGGTAAGAAATGTTTCTATGAGGCTTTCCCGTCTATCAACAAACGAGCATATTTTCAACGACCATTCTACATATTACAATGAAGCTCTTGCTAGGAGTGGATTTGTCGATAAGGTAGCTTATACAGAGTACAAGAATAGACATAGGAAAAATAGATCCCGACGCATTATATAGTATAACCCACCATATAATATGGAGGTGGCCACATCATTAGCTAAGATCTTTCTCTCCCTTATTATGAAGCATTTCCCCCAGCACATAAATATAGTAAAATCTTTAATAGAAATACCATTAAAATTTCTTACTCTACGACTCCTAACCTTGCACATAACATCACAGCTTAAAATTTAGTTAAATTACATAGCCGTAGGAACACGTGCAACCCTGTAGCTAGTACTAACTGTAATTGTAGGAACCGGGTTGACTGCCCCCTATCCGGGAAATGCCTCTCTAGTAACATTGTCTACAAATGTAAGGTTGAAACACCCACGTCCTGTAGGGCCTACATAGAGTTAACTGCCAATAGATTCCAGCAGCGTCTTTACATGTATACCCATTCTTTTCTTAACCCTTTAAGAAGGAATATGACGTCACTTTCAGCTTATATCTGGAGTCTAAAAGACAACTACGCCCAATATAAGTTACACTGGGAGATCCTAGCTAGGGGTATATCATATAACGGAAATAAAAGACCATGTGACCTCTGCGCCGCTGAGGCCCTGGAAATACTCTACGCCAAAGACCACAACTTAAACAAAAAATCTGAGGCAATTTCGGCTTGTAAACATAAATTGCACAAAACTTTCCTATATTACAGCCCCACATTATACCCTAACGGATAGTACGAACTATACGCGGATAATTTACGTCTTGATGTGGCAGCTAAGTATATGTTATGTTAATACCATTACTTATTCGTATAGGTAAGTACCTGTATGTTTACTGAAGGTACGTATACTTTCTCGTACGTATATTTGCTTGTATATGTTTTTGGCGTATATATTATATATACTGGTACATGTGCATTTGGTTATGTGTATACGTGAGTTTTGCGCCTGTGTGAATATGCGGGTTCGTACGTATGTAGGGTGTGTGTATATGTGTACTTTGTGATTTGGTTGACGCACGTCCGCGAACATATGTGTATTTACATGTAGGTATGTGTCTGTGTACACGCGTTATATATGTGTGTATATTTATATACGTTTATTTAATTATGTATACACGCACACACACACATGTATATGTATATGTGTTTTTTATATATATTTTTATGTGTATTTGGTATATACGTTCGTATGTGTGCGGGTACAGGCGTTGCGTGGGTCCTGTATGTGCGTGTTTAATAAATTTTTTTATGTGTACGTGCTTGTATTTGCATACCCATGGCGAGTGTTTTCGCATATGCTTGAGTATATATGTATATGGATGCGTGTATGTATATATTTAATTTCAATTACCTCTGTATTTTATTTACTTTATTCTTAACTCTGAAGCCGAGAATCATTCGGTTTCCTAAATAGAATTTTAGTCTACGACTTCAGTTATACCATTTACGTGGTTCTGTCTTTGAGTGTAATTGTTCTCTTTGTTCGACATAATGACGTATTATCTTCGTTTTTTCCGCTCATTGCCAGAGAACGTCTCCACGAACCACCTAATAGAATATTAGTCTACGATTTCATTTATACCATAAATGTGGTTTTGCCTTTGCGTGTAATTGTTTTCACGCACCAAATAATGACGTATTATCTTCGTTTTTTGCTGTTCTTTGCCAGAGAACGTCTCCATGAACCACCTAATAGAATATTAGTCTACGATTTCATTTATACCATAAATGTGGTTTTGCCTTTGCGTGTAATTGTTTTCACGCACCAAATAATGACGTATTATCTTCGTTTTTTGCTGTTCTTTGCCAGGGAACGTTTCCACGAACCAAAGTATCGTCTTCCTGTCTTCCTTCGGTTGCAACGTTTTTCGAAATATTTACTTCTGCGTTCACAGATTGATTTTTTTTTAGTTTCAGAAGATCCCGTTAAGGGTAAAAGCACCGATTCTTTGTTTAAACTTTAATCTGTTATTTTAATAAATATTTGCTCTACGGTTCTAATATGTCTGATATATATTTATCCTTATCGAGCCCTCTTTGGATTTTAGTCTTCAAATTTATTATTATTATTATATATTATATATATATATATATATCTGTATATAAATATATATATATATATATATATATATATATATATATATATATATATATATATATATATATATATATATATATATATATATATATATATATACTTATACAAACACATATACATAAATATACATATACACGCACAATAATGACACACTCACATAAGTACATATATATATATATATATATATACATACATACACATACATATACATATATATATACATATACATACATACACACAGAAATATATATCTATATATAAAAGGAGGGGGGATGTAAAGGGTAAGGTAGAAAGTAGGGGGGGAATATAAGTCAAAAGAAATATAAATAACATAGGAAAAAAATATAAATATAAGAGGAGATGAGGAAGAAAAAGAATATATGAGTAAAGAATGAGTTCAGAGAGTAACAATAATCGTAGTGGATGTAAGGCGTAATGAGTAAAGAAGTTCAAGGTGGTTGAGTCAGTGTATCGTTGGCCCTTCTGACAAGCACGAAGTTTTTAACATTTTGTTGGTGTGGTTTTATTTGTTTTCGTTTTGGTGACTCTGGTGGTGATGGTTTTGGTGGTTTTGTTTCGGGTATGTCTGTGTTTGTTGTAGGTGTGGTGTCTGCAATTTCAGGTATCTGTGTGTTTATTTGTACTTGTGTTTGTTTAGGTTGTTTGCGTTTCGGGGATTGTGGGTGAGAGGGGGGTGTTGATGTTGCTGTTGGTGCTGATGTTATTGGGGAAGTGTTTGCGTTAGTGGTGTCTGTATTTTTTGTATTGTATGTTTTTGTGTTTTGTTGGGGCTTTTTTTGGTGAGTTTTCTGTTTTCTTTTGCACTTTTGGATTTTCCTTCATCTTCGCTGCTGGAAGACAAAGGGTCTGTGGCTGTGAGTGTCTCTGTGTCTGTGTGTGCGTTTATTGTTTTTTCTATGTAGGGTAGGGGGAGTGGGAGAGCTTTCCTAGTTTTCCCATTGGATTGGTTTCGGTGTTGGTGGTCGTCCGGCTGTTTTTGATGTTGGTGTCCGAGTCTTTGTTGGTGTTGTTTTTGGTGCTGGTGGTGCAGCTTTCCGTGCTGAAACTGGCGTTGGCAACAAAGGAGGTTTGCGACCCTCTGCATGTTTGCGCTGAGGCCAGAAGGCTTGCAGATGCGTTGCTTCCCCGCAGACGAAGCAGTGTGACCTTCTTACCTCAGTGATTAGTTGGATTGTTGTCCCGTCCGGCAGGCGGGAAAAATCCGAGATGTTGTTCATGTCCTCCGGTTTCATTTGGAGAAGAATCTCCAAATCCATTCCGGACCAGTCTTCTCTCTCTGTCCTTTTGATATCCAGGAGGGTAGTGTCTGTCCCCTCCTCGATTAAGCATCCCAGGAGCCACCATATGTTCATTCCTGGTGGGATGATGGGAATGCGGACCTTTACTGTCCTTTTACCCATGTAGGACGGGTGCATGATAATGCGTTCCGTTCTGCAGAGGGTCACCGAGTGCTTAATAGCAAGGGCCTCGGTTTTGAACAGTACCGAGATGGTACCGAACTGTTTGGCCCTTGCTTTATACAGTATGTCATCTCCGATGCACTCCAAAGCAGCCTCGACCTCTGCTTGGCTGGCAAGTTCCACTTTGCGTGTTTGCACCGAAATGCATCGAAAGTACACCGTCCTCCTTTACATGGCAGCTATTGCCCCGTCCGGGATGGTCAGGTTTTCCCAGGACTTCTCCCGTTTAATTAACCTCCACGCCTGGGCCAACTGTTCGTCTTTATCGCTAATATCAATATTCAATAAGCGCTTTGTTTTTGCTGCTGCTGCAACAAAGGTGGTACCTCTGTTGCTCTTGTTGTTGGTGTTGTCGTTCTTGCTGCTGTTGTTGGTGTTGTTGTTGTTGTTTTGTTTGTTGTTGCTGTTGCCACCGCCATCCGTGTTGACATTGGAGCTGTCGGTGTTATTGCCGTTGTTGTTCTGAGTTGTTGTTGTGGTGGTGGTGGTGGTGGTGATGTCGTTTTCAGATGATACTGCTCCTAACACAGAAGGGAGCGGTTGTGATGGTAGCTTTTGAGTTTTGCCTACACATCCAGTGGAATGGTCGACAGACATGTCTGTAGTAGTCGTAGTTGTGGTGAGATCTACAGTGGCTGCTTTTGAACTTTTGACCTGAACTTTGTTTACCGTTTCAAGGTCGAAAATTTCCATAATTTTCTTTTGGTGGGGAAGCGATTTTTTTCGAAGTTTCCAAAAATAAATCTGAATATTCGGGCTTAAAGCCCGAATCTTGATAGGTCTCCCTTCCTTGAAACCAAGGTGGGTACCTTATGTTTCGTTAACGACAAGAAAATACAAAAAAATGAAACTTTAAAACAGCTTAAAGTTACGAACCTTTTCCCCCGCAGACTTGTCCGTCTTCTTACATATGCGTTATAATAATAATAATGATACTATCTATAGTTCTGTATATACTATAAACAACTATAAACAGGAAAGGTCAGTCATTTCTTACTACCTTATTACCAGTAAGATTATATATATATATATATATCATAAAACATGTCTATAGAATCACCAGATAAAATATATACCGTTTCCTCTCCCAATTAGCATAATCAACCATATACAAAATCGATTAGACCAAGCTATAAGAATAAAGGCTTCTATGAAGAAATCTCCGACAAATAACCGAAAGCATCCCTTCGCGGCGGTTGCGACGGAGTATTTATCGAGTATTTCGACAGCGTGTATAAATCGTCCAGATATACAGTCAACTAAACAGAATTACGTGTAAAATAAACTAGGAGAAAAGTGAACATATTTAGTTACCTCTACCATGGTTTCGTCCGCATTTTAAGATATCCGATAATATTGGACATCTGGAGCACCGGACTCTTCAGGAAGTTAGCTCAAATTTAGACAATTAATTTTCCAAAGTGGTCGCGCCAAGAATACATTCAAAAATGGCTAAATGGTTGTTGTGTTGCTTAGGTTTCAAAGTTTGTGTCGCGTTCCTTCAAAAGAAGTTTTGTCATTCTAAATTGTAATGTTGATAGGGTAGTAGACGGAGGCAGTAACCTTTTAAAGAGAGTTGCAGAGGAGATTGGGGGGGGGGAGTAGAGAGAGTAATGAACCTTTTAAAGAGAGTTGCAGAGGAGATTGAGAGTGGAGTAGAGGAAAAGATGAACCTTTTAAAGAGAGTTGCAACATATATGTAGTTTCATATATTTTTGATGGTAGTAGTGAGAGGAATGAAGCATGCAAGAGAGAAGGTTACAGCATGCATTTAGTTTTATCAACTTTTTTTCATAAAAAGGACATTTTTGGCAAAAATAATTGCATCTTGACCTGCCCTGGTAAATTTGGAGCACATTGGAAAAAAATTCATCAAAATCGGTAGAGAAATGTGGAAATGCATATAAATCATACACACACACAGACAGACATCTACCGTTTTATATATATATATATATATATATTATATAGGGTGGATTGGCAGTATCGGTAGAGGGTCGGACGCCATGCTTTGACGCATAGAGTTACGGCCCTTGCCATTCTGATTTCAAATCCCGCCGAGGTTAACTTTGCCTCTCATCCTTACGGGGTCGATAAAATAAAGTACTGGGATAATTGTTGGCCTTGTGCCAAAAAGTAGAAACAATTATATATATATATATTATATATATTACATATATATATATGATATATATATTATATATTTATATTATATATATATATGATATATATATTATATATAATTGTTTCTACTTTTGGCACAAGGCCAACAATTATCCAGTACATTACTGGTACTTTATTTTATCGACCCCGTAAGGATGAAAGGCAAAATTAACTTCGGCGGGATTTGAACTCAGAGCGTAAAGGGGCGTAACTATTTGCTGCAAAGCATGGTGTCCGACCCTCTACCGATACTGTCAAACCACCGCCCTAAAATTATATTATAATATTATTATTATAGGGCGGTGAATTGGCAGTATCGGTAGAGGGTTGGACGCCATGCTTTGATGCATAGAGTTACGGCCCTTGCCATTCTGAGTTCAAATCCCGGCTAGGTTAACTTTGCCTTTAATCCTTACGGGGTCGATAAAATAAAGTACCAGTAATGTACTGGGTAATTGTTGGCCTTGTGCCAAAAGTAGAAACAATTATATTATTATTATATATAATTATATTATTATATTATTATTATATATATATATATATTTTATATATATAAAGAGAGATGTATTTTAATTATGTCTCATATAAAATAATACAACTGGCTATCCGCAAAATACGTATAGTTAGCACCCCAAACGTATAATTGGGATTATACTAAGGTATATCCTAATGTTTGTTGAGTGAGAGGGAAGCCGGTCGGAGTATTGCTTAAAGCTTTCTCTGTTAATGTATTAAATATATATATATATATATATGTGTATATATATATATATGAAAAACATGGGGAGAAGAATACTGCATGGTTGCACATGGAATACATATTATAAAATTAGTCCCTCATCAGTGATTTGCCAACGATCATTGGTATTTCATCGCATTATATATTGGCAGTATCGGTAGAGGGTCGGACGCCATGCTTTGACGCATAGAGTTACGGTCCTTGCCATTCTGTGTTCAAATCCCGCCAAGGTTAACTTTGCCTTTCATCCTTACGGGGTCGATAAAATAAAGTACCAGTAATACACTGGGTAATTGCTGGCCTTGTGCCAAAAGTAGAAACAATTATATATATATATATATATATATATATATATATATATATAATACAATTAGTAAAAACAATTGTATAGTAAAACTCATTATTTTACTTATTGTTTCGGGGGGGGGGGGGGGTTAGTAGTTTTCCGTATGTTTATTCTATTCGTGTTCTATGTTAAATATATTACAAGTTATCAACGTAAGAAAATATACATACGTCTCCCTACCCGCCGTCTTCAGAAATAATGATTTTTGTTTATTGAAGAATATAAAAACATGTATGAATAAGTAACCTTTTCTAGAACAAGGTTGAGATTGACCAATAGTAAAAATAGGAAGGGGCAATATAGATCATTAAGCTTGTCGTAGTAAATGAATAAATTAGCAGTCAGGGGATGAGGCATCGAATGACCTTTAAGAAGAGAAAGAAAGTTGCGAGTGTAAAGTAATTTAGACAGATTGTATAGAAAAGTGTGGACGGTCAAGGAAGATTAAAGTTGGAGGAAAAGTGGTGCAGATATCAGTGTGTTATATCTAGTAGAATAGTATAGAACAATCCTAAATATTTGTTATTTCTTTGTTCAAGGGGAATAATTTGTTCTAAAAATAGAACAAGTAGAGGAATATAGATGGAACCAAAGAAAAGTAAAATTTCTATAAAAAAATATATAGGTAAGAATAATAAAATTTGTGTAATTATTGTATTGTGTTAGAGGGGTCAGAATGAAGTTTTATTTTCGAATAAGAAATCTCATTAATAATCAAGTTTTTTTAATAGGTTTAAATGTATGTCTCTTAAAGTTTTGTTAGAGTGTTGAATATAATGTAATATATAGTGCTCATTAATAGTTAATTATTTAAAAGAGTTATAGGGATGAGATATATGATTGAGTCTATGGATTAATTTTAATAGCAAAAACAAAATACACACACACACACACATATATATATATATGTATATATATATATACATTTTCTTTTATATTTTTTTCTGACAGGAAGGTATACGATGCTGACGATAGCTAATAAGGTTGAAACTAGTTCATCCTTCCTTTGTCAGTTTTGAACAAAAGTGCAACGATGGTTGCCGAACACTGTACGGCGTAATTCGGGCTGTTTGTTTACAAACAAACCGAACATTATAATAAATGTTCGGTAAACCCATACGTACATATATATATGTGTGCATGTATGTATATATATATACATACTACTGTACGTCTGTATATATATATATGTATGTACGTATACATACTTATATTTAAGTATCAACCGTACTAAGAGTGAGAAAATAAATTTCGTTTTATTCTTTTCCATATATATAATATATATATATATATATAAAATATATATAATATATATATAATATATGTATAATATATATATAATATATATTATATATGGCTTCTCAACATTCTCTACCAGATATTTTTCATTGTTTCAATTTTCATTTTTATTGTTTATATATATATATATATGTTTCTATGTCCTTTTTTTTTCTTTTCTTATATAAATAATAAAAATATTTACACGCACAAAACACACACCGTACCGTCCTGTACCGTCCTGTGCCGTCTGTAATGTTTTTCTTGATGTCAGCCCTTGTGGTCAATAAAAATAAAGTACCAGTAATGCACTGGGTAATTGCTGGCCTTGTGCCTAACGTAAAAACAATTATTATTATTATTATTATTATTATTATTGTTCTTTGAGTCTCAGTCATTGATGTTGGTTAACTGGAAAGTCCGTTGGATTGAATATCAAGCCACTACCTGCTACCTCAGATATTCAGGACGTATCGGAGGGTTCTTGCTGTTCCCAGCAAGCATGCCTTTTGAAGCGTTCCAAAAAGCGTGGCGGGGCCAATTTTCTTTAACCATCCCTGGAAACTTTTTGAGATAGTACCTAGTGCGCCTATGACAATCGGGACCACTTTGACTTCATGGCAGTTCCAAATCCTTTTTACCTCCCACTTTAAGTCCTGGTATCGGTTAATTTTCTTCCTCTCCTTCTCTTGCACTCTCGTGTCGAATGGGCAGGCCACATCCACAATCAGGCACGATCTTTTTTCTTGTCCAAAACCACCAGGTCAGGTCTATTGTGTTCCAGTTTCTTGTCCGTCTGTATCCTAAAATCCCACAGCACCTTCACCTGATCGTTTTCTATCACCGACTCTGGCTTATGCTCATACCACTTCTATTATTATTATTATTATTATTATTGTCCTGCACTGTTCTTAATGTCTACTTTATGTAAACCCTTGTGGTTAATAAAGAAATCATTATTATTATTATTATTATTATTATTATTGTTATTATTATTATCGTTATTATGTTTTTTTGTGTTTTTTTTTGTGCAATGTCCATACTCGATAACGAGGGGGCAGCCATCATCATCATCATATATATTATCATCATCATCATCATCATTTTACGTCTGCTTTTCCCTGCTTGCAAGGATGGGACGGGTCCTATTCTGCACAGCATCTCTCCACTTGTCACGGTCCGTCGTCATCTCCACCGTGAGCTTCAGCGATCTGAGATCTGCTCTCACCACCTCCGCCCATGCGTCTTCCTTCAACTGGCATTTCTCGGCACTTGTTTACCCAGCGGTCATCCTCCATGCGCATCACATGTCCATACAATCGCAGTCTTCTCTCCCGCACACTACAACTTATCCCTCTTAAACAGAGTTTCTCTCTCAACACATCCATGCTCGGTCGTTCACGTACATTGACATTGCACATCCAACGGAGTATCTTGCTTCATTTCTTTCCAGCCGTCGCATATTCTCTGCAGTTTCTGCCCATGTCTCACTACCATGCAGCATCGCGCACCTCATACAGGCATCATATAACCATACTTTCGTACGCAGGGAGAAACCCTTCTTCGTTAGCAGAGGAAGCAGCTTCCTAAACTTCTTTCAACCCGTCCTTATTCTATAGCCTCGGACCCCCCCTCCCCCATGCTAATCTGATCACCTAGGTACCGGAAGCTATCAACCACTTCTATAGAACCTACCTACATTTGAAAAATGTGTCTATCAATGCGACTTCTACTGACAAATTTCCCTGTAGATCTACTGCGTACGTATTTTTCCCTACCCGTTAGTTTGCCTGCTATCCCACTACATCTCTTGTGTACCCTAGATCTGCATTGTGTACATTTAATAGAATTTGCCAGTTCCTTTTCTGCATATCGAACATAGCCATTTCCCTGACGGAGTCAGAGTTTTGTCCTCTTTTCTACTCAACACTTTTGTCTTAGCTAGGTTCACTCTCAGTCCTCTTAACTTCAACTGCTGTTTCCATAGCCAGAATTTATTCTCTAGCTCCTCTACTGATTCTGCTATAAGAACCAGATCGTCAGTGTATACACACACACACACACACACACACACACACACATATATATATATATATATTAGTATCAGTGCTCTGAAATAGAGATGTATGTATGAATGTATGTATAGTATATTGGATAATATACTGTATGTTTAATTAAAAACATTTTGAAGACCATTCGCTGAGTTTTAAAGTAGTGACTATGTCACTTACTTGTTTTTCGTTCGTTAGTGGTTATCAAGATTGCATATCCCCTCGCTTCTGCCAAGATGTATAGAAGCCGGATTCTTATAGAATTCTAGTGATATTTAAGAGCTGATTACACGGAGCAGTTGCCGGTCCAGCAAAAATTAGGAATTAGTATCAGTGCTCTGAAATAGCGATGTCTGTAAAATGTAAGTATACTAGCCGTTTCTCGCTCGTTAGCGGTTATCAAGATTGCATATCCCTTCGCTTTCTTCAAAATGTTTTAAAATAAACATACTGTATATTATCGAATATACTATACATATATTTCAGTATCGATGGATTGCCGGAACTGGAAGAGCATCGGGTGAATTGCTTTCTGGTATTTGTTCCTTTCCTTTGCATTCTGAGTTGTTAAGTAGAAGACTTAACCCCTCACACAGTTTCATGCCATCACCTGACCTACAAATGCTTCCAACTGGATTAACCCTTATTGTAATTATTCAGGCCAGGTCTCTAATTTGGAGATAATTTCCTCCCCTCTTCCCACCAGTTTTAGAAATGTCATGGGCGCTACCTTTTACTGACTAAGCTCTAAGAATTATTACTTATAATTTTCTGTTTTATTTCTTTGCTTCAGCATGCTTAGAACGTTTTGATAAGATGCTATTGTATCTTTACAACACATCTCATCAAAGCTAGTTTTCCGATTTTCAGTCAAACGTTTTAAATCAAGAAGTATTTTATTTTGATTTATCTTTTTACTTGTAGTTTATTTCTCTAATAATTTAATTGCGTTGTTTGTTCTACATTGAAAATTAATTGAATATGTCGCCAGTTTATCGTCATTACCGCCGAGTGTTTAGAATCTTATTTGAACAGTTTTGAACATTGGTGATGTTGTTAAGAGGCTGATGAAGATGAGTAAGGATGCGATTGAAGTAGATGTCAACATTTCAGAAGAGAACAACCTAGATTGAATTTTCTAAGGAAACAAACAAAAACAAAAACATATACATACACACACACATACACATACACATATACATACACATATACATACACACACATACACACATATACACACTCACATACACACACATACACACATATATTTATATATATGTATATATATATATATATATATATATATATATAAACACACACAGTAATATGGTATATATGAAGCACTTAACCTCAAAACTTGCTTGTGTCGTAAGCAGTGACGACAGGAATAACTCTCCTCCTCCTCCTCCTCCTCCTCCTCCGCCTCCTCCTCCTCCTTCTCCTTCTTCTTCTTCTTCTTCGTGGAATAGTCGTAGGGAACCAACTCCATTTGATCCGGCTGGATTCCCAAACGAAGACCAACAAAACTCATGGATGTTATCCAACCAACTTGCTCCTGGTCTACTTCGGCGTCTCCTGTCGGTTGGCTTTGCCCGCAAAATATGTCCAGCGATTCTTTCCTTAGACATTCCAACCGGTTGCATATGATACTCCGATTCCTAGAAGTAGTGGATCTACCTGGAGAGACTCCCTGATCTTTGAGTTACGCACTCTATGGAGTAACATTATTCTAAATACCCTTCGGAGGAACCTCTTAGGGTAATAACCATTGGTAACAATAGACATGAACACCGAACTGAAAATAGCGACTTTGGCTTTTACACACACCTGTCTCCATTCATCTCCTGACAGTATGTTTAAACTTGTGCAATACCACACCAACGTCAGCCCCAGCATTTCTTGCACTTAACTCAGCCTTCTGCCGTCCATCACAAGTGAAAACGACTACAGGAGACTTGAATGTCTCCAGCTGTTTCAGTGTAACTTCAAACACAGGCACTATGTAGGCATTGTTCAGACTATGCATGTCTCCGTCTTCGCAACACTGATTTACATGTCTGTCGTGTAACACACGGTAGACAATCTATCCAGTACATATGCCGGACATCAGTTTCCGACGAGCTAAGTAGCACCGTGTTGTCTGTAAATTCCAACCGACTTCCATCGGTTTAGATACCACTCTCTATAAAGCTGCTCATGTAAATCCTGTTCATGAAGATTATGAACACTTACCACCATGTACAGACTGCATCAGGATATTAAACATGGAGATGGAAACCGTAATGTCTACAACATGCATGGGCAACCTTTTTCGAGAAGCCGGCCGCGTGAGATATGGCTCATCATCAGGCGGGCTGCAAACGCTAATTTACATTCGTGCCCACATTAAAGAAAAAAGGGCGGTAACTCAGATTTCTTTCTTCAGAATTCGTGCACGTTGTTTCCCTCGATCGTAAAAATGATAGAAAGATAAATTACGACTGAAAGGTTTGGATAAAAAAATCAGAAAGATTTCACTTAGTTGACTTAGGCGAGCCATTCAGAAAACTTCGCGGGCCGCAGGTTGCTCATGATTGGTCTACAACATTCCCAACTTTCTCGTAACGCTATGTAAACTTGCAATAGGTGCATCTAGACTGATATAGCATTACCATATGTTATCTTTGATTACCCAATATAACTAAACTTGCAGTTTAGTGTCAACCTATTATAAATAGCAAACAAATCTCCTTCACATCATACACTAAGCTTTTAAAACGAGGAAGCATATATTGGACAATTAAGTCCTAGATATACTGTCACTAAACCAGTCGGTGTGATCAACAGTAGAGTATCTTTGGCCAAATATTTTCCAGATCAAGGTTGCTCCAGGGTACAACAATAACAACAACAATCGATTTATATATTATGGATGACTGATAAATCATATATCGATTGTTTTTGTTGTTGTTTTCCCATGAATCAGCGTTGATAGCCGTGGCCATCTCATCTTTTTATGTATAGTGTACCCCAGATGACATTATCGAACAAATCCTATTTAATGTTGTAGATATGGTCTGAGAGAGATTTAGATGCTTTTCTAGAGGTTTCCGCGCTGGTTCTCTAGAATTCGAGGATACCACTATTATTAAGATATCTTAATTCTGAACATGCAAATAAACAAATAAATATAAGATATAAATAAATAAAAAAATGCAGATCTGACTGATCAGCAAAATATGCTAATATGCAAATATGCTAATATGCAAATCAGGCCGATCAGTCATTGTATATTTTAGAAAATATCATATATTTTCACTAGCTCTGACAGTTGGCAGGTGAACAGTGGACTGCACTGATGAAGGGTAATACCCAGAAACATTAGTGTCTGCAGTTCTGTTTACAGGCCAACACAAAAGCAAGAATGAGGGGCTCATTCTACTGACATGGCTTTCAAAAAAGAGGCTATTTGCATAATTTCAAACGAATCGAATATTATTATTAATATTCGAAAAACTCAGATTACCTTTAATATAAGATATAATATATGCAAACAAATTGTGGTATGTAGTAGTGTTTTGTGAGTAGAATAATATATGTTGAAATATTTGAAGAAATATCCCCTCGAAGTGTAATCTCAGGATAGAATATTTACATACAATTTTTGTTTCGTTTTATTCTGAAATGACCGTTACACACATTCACATACTCACACACAGGTAAATAGAACGACAGGTAATCCTCTTACCTAATCAGTACATTTGATAATAATAGAAAGGAATGTAAAATATAAAATCATAAATGTAATTTTTCTGAGACCGTGACGTCATTATGGTTGATCACCCGCTGATCTCTAGCTGAGACTATGAAGGGATAGTAATTGACTTCATCAAATATTGGGTATCTACAATAATGAGAGAGGATGGTGGGAGAGAGAGAATGGTAGGAGGAGAGAGAGTGATAGGAGAGAGAGAGAGGATGATAGGAGAGAGAGAAGATGGTAAGAGAGAGAGAGAGAGAGAGAGAGAGAGAGAGGATGGTAGGAGAGAGAGAGAGAATGGTAGGAGAGAGAGAGAATGGTAGGAGAGAGAGAGAGAATGGTAGGAGAGAGAGAGAGGATGGTAAGAGAGAGAGAGAGAGAGAGAGAGAGAGAGAATGATAGGAGAGAGAGAGGATGGTAGGAGAGATAGAGAATGGTAGGAGAGAGAGAGAGAGAGAATGGTAGGAGAGAGAGAGAGAATGATAGGAGAGAGAGAGGATGGTAGGAGAGATAGAGAATGGTAGGAGAGAGAGAGAGAGAATGGTAGGAGAGAGAGAGAGAATGATAGGAGAGAGAGAGAATGGTAGGAGAGAGAGAGGATGATAGGAGAGAGAGAATGATAGGAGAGAGAGAGGATGGTAGGAGAGAGAGAGAGAGAGAATGGTAGGAGAGAGAGAGGATGGTAGGAGAGAGAGGAGAGAGAGAGGATGGTAGGAGAGATAGAGAATGGTAGGAGAGAGAGAGAGAATGATAGGAAAGAGAGAGAGAGAGGATAGTAGGAGAGAGAGAGCATGATAGAAGAGATAGAGAATGGTAGGAGAGAGAGAGAGAATGATAGGAAAGAGAGAGAGAGGATAGTAGGAGAGAGAGAGCATGATAGAAGAGATAGAGAATGGTAGGAGAGAGAGAGAGAATGATAGGAGAGAGAGAGAGGATGATAGGAGAGATAGAGAATGGTAGGAGAGAGAGAGGATGGTAGGAGAGAGAGGAGAGAGAGAGGTAGGAGAGAGAGAGTGAATGTAATAACTTATGATCATTATACTTTCCTTACGGGGTCGATAAAATAAAGTACCAGTCAAGCACTGGGTAATTGTTGGCCTTGTTGCCAAAGTAGAAACAGTTATACTTTCCTTACGGGGTCGTAACATAAAGTACAAGTAGTGCACTGGAGGTTATTGCTGGCCTTGTGCCAAAAGTAGAAACAATTATACTTTTGCAGTTTGTAGTTATATCATTTTCAGTTCTGAGTTCAAATCCCACTAAAGTAGATATCTTCTCTTATCCACCCTGGGTCGATAAAGTAAGTATCACTCAGGGTCGATAAAGTAAGTATCACTCAGGGTCGATAAAGTAAGTATCACTCAAGTAAAAGTTGCGATTTAATCAACTTTTCCATTTCCTCCAGTTGTACAAATCTGTACAACTGTAAGAAACATTTATTAGAGCGTCAGACACTATGCTTCGTAACATAGAGTTATGGCCCTTTACGTCCAAGTTAATAAATCTGTACAAATGTAGGAAACGTTTATTAGAGCATCGGACACCATGCTTCGTAGCATAGAGTTACGGCCCTTTACGTTCTGAGTTCAAATCTCACCGAGGTTAGCTTTGCCTTTCATCTTCACGAGGTCTATAAAATAAAGTACCAGTAATGCACTGAAATCGATTTAATAGACTCTTCCCCCAAAATTGATGGCCTTGTGCCTATAGTAGAAGTCGTTACCTTTTCAAAGGCTTTAAATAACTGAATTGATAGAGTGACAGTCAAATATTTCCTAGCCATGTTTTGTTTCTGAAGTTGACTTTGTTTCAAATACTAGATCAGTCATGGGCAACCTGCGGCCAAGTTACCATTTTGTACCCCAACTTTTCAGTCGTAAATTTATCATTTCTACGAGCGAGGAAAACAACGCGTGCGAATTCTGAAGAAACAAATCAAAACAACCTGAGTTACGGCTCATTTTTTAATGTGGGCACGAATGTAAATGAGCGCTTGCGACCCGCCTGATGATGAGCCATATCTCATGCAGTCCGCTTCTCGAAAAGGGTTGCCCATGCTTGTACTAGATGTTCTCTCTTCAACCCAATACTAGATGACTCTCTCTTCAACCCAATACTAGATGTCTCCCTCTTCAACCCAATACTAGATGACTCTCTCTTCAACCCAATACTAGATGACTCTCTCTTCAACCCAATACTAGATGTCTCCCTCTTCAACCCAATACTAGATGTCTCCCTCTCCATCCCAATACTAGATGTCTCTCTCTTCATCCCAATACTAGATGTCTCCCTCTTCATCCCAATACTAAATGTCTCTCTCTTCATCCCAATACTAGATGTCTCCCTCTTCAACCCAATACTAGATGTCTCCCTCTTCATCCCAATACTAGATGTCTCTCTCTTCATCCCAATACTAGATGTCTCCCTCTTCAACCCAATACTAGATGTCTCTCTCTTCATCCCAATACTAGATGTCTCCCTCTTCATCCCAATACTAAATGTCTCTCTCTTCATCCCAATACTAGATGTCTCCCTCTTCAACCCAATACTAGATGTCTCCCTCTTCATCCCAATACTAGATGTCTCCCTCTTCATCCCAATACTAGATGTCTCTCTCTTCATCCCAAATGTGTAGCTGCGCTGAAATGACTTTTGTTTCATATTTTATATTTCATATCATCAAGAAACTTTCTTTATACATTTGTTAAGGACGTTCAGTAGTAATATAAACTAAAATTAACAGAATGAAATATTTTCTATAGTGCCATTGTACTTACTAAGCAGTTTTGTGCTTGACTGCAAACTTAGTAAAATATTTCTGCGCCACCATTTTCTGTTTTTTCTTCACTTTTTCGAGAAATGTATAACATTGTTTTACAAGAAGTGTATAAGGGTCAACGGCCATCCAAAAGTGTGTAAATATATATATATACACATGTACATGTGTGTGTATATGCATGGGTGCATGTGTATGTATAGGCATGGAGGCATAGAAATAGTCGGGCTGGACACCCGATCGCGCGGTTAAACCACTGGGAGTGAAGGACCCTAGCCTTTCTCAGGGCATTCTTCTAGGAGAAGGCAACTTAGGAAACTGGGATAACTCCGATATAAAACCTGTGGCTCAGTAGTTACCGATGATGTTGATCTTTTCTTCTTTTCGGGTTATAGCTACTGTCGCTCAGAGAGTGGGGTTGGCTCAGTGCACAGTCTTTCCTCATTTTAAAAAATATCTTCGCGCACAGGCATTGCACGATAGAATTAATTAATAATTATTAATAATGGTATATTGTGTAATGGCCATACTCGATAACGAGGGGGCAGCCATCATCATGTATGTATGTATGTATGTATGTATGTATGTATGTATGTATGTATGGTGTGTGCGAGTACGCGCGCGTTTGTATGCATGTATGCATGTATGTATGTATATTTTAGGTAAATATCATCTTGGTTAAGAGAGTGGGACTGGCTTTGTGCAGTGCCTTTGCTCACTATAAAAGCTTCACGGCACAGGCATTGCTTTATATCTGGAGATCTCTCTGCACTTGTCATCACATGGTACCATAGGCGCAGCACTTTGTGTCAATAATTGTCACAAGTGTAGTGTTTGTACCAGAGTTTTCAAGTCGCTGGCTGGCCTGGAAAGCCACACTCGTTCAGCGCATCGGTAGGGGTTCTCCTACATGGATATAAAGTAGTGGCCGTACTCGAAAACGAGTTGGCAGCCACCATGTATATATGTATGTATGTAAGTATGTATCTATGCCTAAGTCTGTTTATTGTATGCTTGCATTTTTAGAAAATATCAATGCAAGTAATTAGACAACTCTTTGATCGTCTTGTATTTTTCCTGTGTAATTGTGTGGTAGGGTTGTGGTGGTTGCTTTCAACCTTTTTACCAGTTTCTTTCTCCTTACTCTCTGCTTGTGGTTTTAGTTTCTACATTCTATGATTTGACGTTGTTTTTCCTAAGATATGGAGATGAAAGAAATATGAACTGCTCGAACCTTTATATAATTCAATATTGTGCAATACAATTTAATTACTATATATTGACACGTTAAATTGAAAATATCTCACTAATTATTTCTTGTACAATACATTAATCAGTCATTTTTCTAGCGTATTTCCTATTTATGCAAAATAAAAAATTTTGAGTAATGGAAAAATATTTAGAATCTATCAAATATAATTAAGCCATTCAAGAAAACAAAAAAAAACTACATTTATTTAACGTCTTAAGTTGATTGTGCCTCACGTATTCTTCATGTCTTCTTAGAAACTACCACCTTTTGTTTAAATGAGTTTTGCAAACGTAATTTGGAAATAAATTACTTTTAAACTGATATTCCAAACATTATTACAAAATATTATATATTGCATTGAAGCACGAGACTCGTGAAACAACGTATACATTTACTTCTTATCTTTATAGCACCTTCAATTCACGTCATTGCAAGACATCATATCTCTCGGCTGATTAGTTTTGATGACTGTTGAAATAAAATCGTCTTCTCTAAATGTATTTCATTCTATTTTTTTTTAAACACATTAACATTTATTACACAGGCTGGATATCTATTTCGGATTATCATAAGTTGACAAATAAATGATAGCTTAAATAACTGTAAACCAAATATTAAAGATGAAGTTACAAACATTGTATAAAAGTGAGATAATATATTTAAATTTTAGAATGACAGTCATACACAGTTTTTATAAGTCTGTCTTAAGCTAGAAGGCTTATTCCGGTTTCATGGCGTGAAGCGACTGAGAGTATAAGACTTTCCCCTGGACAGGACGCCAGTCCGTCGCAGGATTAAATTCCCAGCTATTGCTGGTACACATTTTCAGCTGATTATACATTTTACTACATAAAATGAAGCGTTTTGCTCAAGAACACAACACACAACCCAGCCAAGGAATCGAACCCACGACATTATGATTGTACGTCCCACACCCATACCATTAGGCCACGTGCCTCTACATGTCTTTATATGTAGAGTTTGAACATTTTCAGTATCTATAAATTATTTACATCACATGGTTGTTCATAATGATATGGAATATTTTCAACCCATAGCTCGTCAATTTACCCTACCACTCTACAGATTTAGTCTGTGGTGTTTTCCTACACTATGGCTTATTGTTCTATCTTAGACATAGAATAAAATATCCCATCTTCAATCTGAGAACATCTTCACCATGTATATATTTAGATATAGTCACAGATACATATATGAGTGTGGCTACCTTTCACAGTGTGGCTTAATGAAAAATATAATTAAGCAAATAATTATTAATCAGAACTATATATAAAATTGAAAGTTTGAAGAATTATTAGATGCGCAGTGTTTCCTCTCCCTACTCCGTAGAAATCAACCATATAAATAATCATTTAGACGCGGCTATAAGTTTAAAATGTAACTATGAAGAAATAATAGACAAATGATACAGACTATTTTCCGCAAGGAACAGTCAGATAAAATTTATCTAGTCATTCCTTTTAGCCCGTAGAAATTAACTAGACAAATAATCAATTAAACGGAGCTAGGTCTAAAATAGAAGTTAGAAGAAAAAATGCATATAAACTTTACCAAAATTCCTCTAGTCCCGACTGTCGACAGTTTCGCTCGTACTTTATGTATATATGCGATCCTGGTATTATCCATGAGGCTTCGAGCTTATCAAGAGACTCCTCAAGTTTGGACTAAAATTTCTACAGTGATCACCACCAGAAATCAATTCAAAAATGGCTAAGAATCATCACGTGGCTAGTGGTCAAATTAGAAGGTTGCGAATGGTGGCCAGGCGGCAAGTAGGCTGGCTGCTAGAAAGCGCAGCCAGATACTGCCTAAAGTGTTACTCTGCCGTACGGAAGTATATATTAAATTCATAGGGATATATGTATATATTTAGACATATATTTAGACATAGTCACTGATGCATATGTATATTTATATAAATATATTTATATTTATATATATATATTTATATATATATATATATTTATATATATATGTATATTTATATTTATATATATATATGTATATTTATATATATATATTTATATATATATGTATATTTATATATATATATTTATATATATATATTTATATATATATATTTATATATATATATATATATATATATATATATATATATATATATATATATATATATATATATATATATATATATATATATATACATATATATGTATATATTTATTTATATAAGATAACAAGGTATCGTTTAAGGTAATTCAGCTAGAGGCTATGAGTACTCTGTATCGAGGATAGTTTTAACGTACGGCGTCGTTTGACTCAACAAGAAGTTTCCTTAGTCGGGTGGCCGGTTTAAGAAAGTTCCTAGGCAGGCGGTTCTTGGAGTAATAATAGTAAAATAATGAAGAATAACATGGTCGGCTGTACAATGGGGTTTATTTAAAGTATTAACAATTGTTTCATTAATCTGGTGTATCACTCGACTTTAATTACAGTCGATACCTGACCAAATCATCAAAATACTGATTTGTGTACAGGATACAGTGCGCTAGTATTTATAGATACATGGGAGAATAACATAAATGAAAACAACAACAATAATAATTGTTTCTACTTTTGACACAAGGCCAGCAATTACCCACTGCATTATTGGTACTTTATTGAAAGGCAAAGTTAACCTTGGCGGTATTTGAACTCAGACCGTAAAGGGACGTAACAATGCTGGAAAGCATGGCGTCCGACCCTCTACCGACACTGCCAATTCACCGCGGAGAAAGTGAGGGAAGTGGTATGAAGAGATGATATGATAAGGGAGACACTGGCCAGTGTATTAAAATGGGATGATGGGGTAGTGGTGACATTCAAATACAGTGGCGTGGGTGGGTTAGATTAATGGAGCGGTGGAATATAAAATAAAGAATAAAAAATAAAAAGATAATGATAACAGATGAGTGATTAAGGTTGGAGTATTTTGAAAGTATTATCCTAATAGAGGTGAAGATTGATGGTAGTGGTGTGTATGAGAGGATGTGTCTATAAAAAAGCTGAGGGACTGTCGATTGATTTAATGTCCGATTGGTCAACTGACAGTTAGTTGTAGTGAGGATGTGTAAAGTTGGTCCGTTGGCGTCAGTGTAGTAGACGTTTTAAATCCGAGTGGTTTTGAATGGATAGTGAGATTGCCGGATCAAATCATGCTGGTCACGGTTTGTAGTTAGAGAATTTAATAACGGCTTTGTGCCTACAGAAGATTGTTTGCTCGATCTTGCCATTGAGCAGCATTTTGTTATATTGTAGAATATGGAGTAGTTCCATATTGCAGAGTCTACAGTGGGACATTCCATGTTGTAGGCCCTTGCATTTGATAACTTCGACCAGCTAATTTCATATTTCTGATTAATGTCCTTAAGCTGCCAGATTTTATTCGCCATATTTATTTATATATATACATATATCTATATATTTTATATATATATATATATATATATATATATATATATATATATATATATATATATATATATATATATATATATATATAAAGAAACAAAGAGGGTGTGGTAAGATACCAGGTGGACCATAACGCACCAGAGTACTCAATACTTAGGATAGTAGAGTGGGTAATAGGAAAAGAGTCAGGACCCCGACGCCCGGAGCTCATTCGTCGAGGTCCTGACTCTTTTCCTATATCTATCTTTATATCCATCTATCTATCTATCTATCTATCTATCTATCTATCTATCTATCTATCTATCTATCTATCTATCTATCTATCTATCTATCTATCTATCTATCTATCGATAGACGTGAGCCAGTTTGCTGGTAAGTTTTTGTTGATTTTCTACGTAAGAAATCAAAAATTTATTGTTGAATGTTATACTGTTTTTTAGCTTGACCCCACGTATGGACCTTCAGACGGTGGATCAACTCATTTTCACCCTTCCCTGGGGTGAAATTTTCGTTTGAAAAAATTTTCTGTGAAAAAATTGTAAACAAAACTTTGCATTCAGTCATGGAAGCCGCGTCCAGTACTAGAAGTGGTGCAGAGGCGGTAAGATTGTTAAGCTCGCAGTCATCTCCTCTCACCACCTCATTGAAAGACGTTAAAAATGTCGTCAGGTTTGAGAGACTCGTAAACACGATGTCGAACTTTGACTGTAACACCAACACCAATAACATGGAAAAGTTGAACAACACCAACCACAACAACAACAACAACAACAACAACAACAGCAACAATGATAACAACAACACCACCACCAACAACAGCAACACGAACAATTCCACAAACAAGGAAAAGAAGATTTCCTTTGCACAAACCGTCCAAAAGACGGAACTATTTACATATCTTGACAATGCTAGGGAATTGTTAAGAAAAGCAAAACAATATGTAACTTTTAGTGAGAGTGGTGCTTTCAGCATCACTTCTCCTCAACAGTTACGTAGAGAAACTATCCTAAAAACAATAATTTTTAGGACAGTTTCAAATTTGTCTAAAAAAAACCAGTGCAATTATCCCAAAACGAAATTGAATTGGTTCTGAAGAATTCAATGAAGGATATGGCCTTCATCCAAAAAGGTAAACTTTTCGGAAGCATTTCGGTGCTGATGAAAGACCAATTGACGGCACAAAAATATTCTGTGTCGCCAATTGTGTCCCATCTTCTTCCTGGATATGTCAATATTTATAAAACAAACTTTGTATTTTATCTGATGAGAGCATACCAAAGTTTTGGTACCTTTGAAATATATATGATAGAATAAATATTGTTTTATAAATATAGTTTCCATTTATTAATATCATTGATATATATATACACACATGTATATATTACATATATATATATATCATCATCATCATCATCATCATCAACGTTTAACGTCCGTGTTCCACGCTTGCATGGGTTTGGACGGGGGTTTTCCCACTTGAGGCAAGAGTGATTGTCTTGCTCGCATAGGACTGTCTGGCGGGTTTTCTACAGCTGGATGCCCTTCCTAACACCAACCACATTTACAGTGTGGGGCTGGGAGGTTTTTACCGTGTTGCCTATACGGCCACATTACAGCGTGGACTGTCTGGCGGGTTTTCTACAGCTGGATGCCCTTCCTAACACCAACCACATTTACAGTGTGGGGCTGGGAGGTTTTTACCGTGTTGCCTACACGGCCACATTACAGCGTGGACTGTGTGTTCTTTTGTTGTGACACCTACACGATCTCATTTGTTTCGGCCTGGATGTTGTGGCACCAACATAACTTTACATTGAAAGGGGCGGTGTGGATGGGGTGGGAGTGGTGGGACGGGGGTGTATTTTGTTAGAGATGCCTACTGACTGTAGTAGGTTTTACTTTGTATTTAGGTAAGGCGGGTCTTCTCTATTACTGAGTACCGCCAAAGGTCTCGGTCCAGTGACATTGTCTTGGAGAGGTGTAAGTGTGTAAGGTTGGAATTTATCAGCTCGTCCCAGGTTTTTCTGGGTCTGCCTATTCCGTGGCTACCGTCTATCTTTATTGCCCTGCACTTTGTTATACAGCTATCGTCTTATATATATATATATATGTGTGTGTGTGTGTGTATGTGTGTGTGTGTGTGTGTGTGTGTGTGTGTGTGTGGGAGTGTGTGTATGTGTGTGAGTGTAATTTGATGGTTTGTGTGTGTATTTAATCACAGACTTATTTCATTCAACTATTTTTCTCACAGCTTGTTAATATATAATATATAAATAAACTGAAATAATTACATCTCTGACTAAGGATTTGTTTCACGGAATGCTTAAATGACCAATAAACATTTGAATACCAGAAAATCATTAAACTCTGACGAAAGACTTCAATTGATATTCTATGCAGGTACAGCCATCGTAATTTAAAGTCAGCATATTAGATTATATCGAATAATTTGTCCGATATTAATGTTGAAAAATGCATTGATGTGTGTAAATAACACGTGCCCAAATAATTGGAACAACTCATTATTTCTTCCTAAAAATAGGTTTTACGTTGGACAGTAGGTTATTTTTATTTCCATTCGTCATAGTCTGGCGGTTTAGAAATGTAACCGAACATGTTATATAAGCTTCATTTTATATAACTACTTCTTCCGGTGACAGACTGAAGAAATTAAAGGGAAACATCAGCCATAATGTCATGTTTCCGGTGATTTTTAAATAATCCTTTGATCCACAAACATTGATTTCGTAGTCTAGATCACAAACCCAATATTTAATATGATTAATAGAGTAAATGTGTATTATCAGCAAGATGAGACTTTAACACGGTTTTCCCTACATCTGTAGAGCATATTATAATCATGAATGTCACGTCATAAAGCAGCACTTTACTCCTCTATAATCTCGATATACTATACCTTTCGAACAAATCAATAATCATAATATAATAAAGGGAGGAGTGCGGAACCGCGTCCTGAATATATATTTTTTACCCCGTTTATAAAATAATTTGGATTACTTTGAATAAATAATGAATGAATATTACATAATTTATGTACTAAATTTTGTAACTCTTGATTAAATATAAATAATTTTATTGCTTATTTTAAGATTCACTTCTTTTAAAATTTTCAAATGCCAATACTTCCGGTTACGATATAATGGACGCTATATCACATCGCTTATGTTTCCGTCGCTAATTTTCTCCTTTTTGGTTTTCATAAAATTTTGCCGTGATGCAGTTTATATATGATAAGTTCTTTTCTTTTAATGTATCATGGATTACTTTACTGATTACAGAGGACAGTGTAACACAGTCTCTCTTCAATTTCTGTGGATATTGTCAATTACGATTTTATTTGATGAATCATATCTGCTAGTTTTGTAACTCTAATTGTGATTGCAGAGCATGAGTATTTACTTCCAATGAGTCTAAATATGTTTGAGGAAGGAGCCCCGCAAGGTGGGGTGGCTGTTTCAGCGGGTGTCGCTGGCCATTGTCCGCGGAAATGCCTTTGCAAATTTGTCCACGGGGCGCAACCGAAATACCTCCCCGACCTAGGTGTAGAATCTGTCATCCTCTCCCATCCCCCCTCTCTTTCTTCCGTGACCTAATAGTCATTGCTCTTCCCTCCCTTTCTTCTCATTTATGGCATTTATAGTCCTTTCCTTTACTTTCTTATACTGCCAGATCTGCCCCTCATTAACTCTTACCCCTTTTTGTCATTATTTACATAATTAATAACGCGGTGGATTGGCAGCATCGGTAGAGAGTCAGACACTGCTTGACGTCATTAAATTTCACTCGATTTCCTCATACTTTTGAGGTAATTATAGACGTTAAAACTTTTACAAAATAGCAATAATTGTTGTTGATTTTGAGACTGCAGATTTGACGTGAGGGGAATTTAATGTAGCTATTTTGTTGCATATGCGACAATAATATCTATCTATCTATCTATCTATCTATCTATCTATCTATCTATCTATCTATCTATCTATCTATCTTAGGTTTATGGAAATTAGGTTAATGAAAAATTAGGTTAATGAAATTAGGTTAATGAAAATTTAAAATATATAAATAAAGGCTCTTGCCATCCTCCTATAGTTTTTAAAAACCTTATCCCTAATATTAGCCGTAGGATCTCCACCCTCTCTTCCTCAGAAGCTATTTTCAATAAGGCATCCCCCTACTATAATAAAGCCCTTCAAAATAGCGGATTTAGCGAACCGATTAAGTACATACCCAACAATACTAACTCTTTTAAACATAATAATAGGAAAAGAAAAATAATCTGGTTGACACCCCCTACTCTCTAGCAGTTAAAACTAATGTAGGCAAAAAATTCCTATAGCTCTTAGATAAACATTTCCCTAGAACACATAGATACTTATAAGATCTTCAATAGAAACTGTGTCAAAATTAGCTACTCCTGCGTTCCCCCTATTAAATCTTATATCATCAATAAGAAATCACCCAGAGAACATCAAAATTGCTCCTGTAGAGTCAAAAGTGAATGCCCATTACAAGTTTTTTTTTATATCTAGGTTTTTTACATACTTATTTATACGTGTGTGTGTATGTGGGTGAATGTATGTGTATGTGTATATATATGTGTGTATATGTATACGTATGTATGGGTGTGTATGTATATATGTATATATATATATATATAGTCGCGTACGTACATGTGATTAGATATATATGTGGCGATATATATATATATATATATATATATATATATATATACACGTGCCTCTTGTGTATGTATGTACGCATGCATGCGCTTTTGTCTGTACGTATTTGTGTGTATAAATATTTTTATATATATATGTGTGTACGTGCGTACCTATGTTTGTTTTCTTTTTTCTAGTGTTAATTGATAACCCCTCCCTCTTACTTTCTCTTTGATTTAAACATTTTTTCATTCTCATATATTGTTTTATTTTTATACATATATCAAAAATGACACTTCTTTTTACTATTACACTCCCTTCCCTCTTTATCTTCCGCATATAAGTGACCGCGGGTGTGTGTGTGTTTATACGCGTGCTTTCATACTCGTATGTGTATTTAATACCTGTATCTGGATGCGTGCTAACTATATTATCTTACAATTTCTTTTTCAACTTATATTATTTACGTATTTGTGGTCACATATACACAAATATACTTGCCCTCATATATGTACTTACGCACACATTTTCACCATACACTTGCATTTGTACATACACACATATGTACATTTGTGAGTGTATATACATACATATACACATAACCTAACTATATTTCCTTATTTTTTTATATATCTCTTGCATTACTTTTATTTATATATTTTTTGCCCGTTAAACTCTTGCCTTTCTTGAGGAGATTTTTCAAATATTTCACTATGTTTTAAATTGCCTTGTCCGATGAACGAATGAGGACGTTTTTCGTATTCGTCTTATTCGGGAAACCTCTGGTAATGAGGTAATTATATTGTATTGTTTATTATACATTAAATTTAGCTCTGGTACTTACATAGAGCACTCTTCACTCCTATGACTTTTTCAATTTTCAACCGAAAATTTAATACTTATATATATATATATATATATATATATATATATATATATATATATATATATATATATATATATATATACTATAAAGTATGTCCATAGAATCATTTAATAATATATATACACCATTTCCTCTCACAATTAGCATAATCAACCACATATATCTATCTATCTCTCTCTCTCTCTCTCTCTCTCTCTCTCTCTCTCTCTCTATATATATATATATATATATATATATATATATATATATATATATATACTAGTAGTAGTCGTAGTTACTACTACTACTACTACTACTACTACTACTACTGCTGCTGCTGCTGCTGCTGCTGCTGCTGCTGCTGCTGCAACTACTTCCACTTCAGCAGAAGGTAAAGGGTTCTGACTATATGCTGCAAAGCCTGTTGTCTGAGGCTCTATCGGTATTACTAATCCCCTAGGTGAATTGGCAGTATCGGTAGAGGGTCGGGTGCCATGCTTTGCAGCACAGTTACGTACCTTTACGGACTGAGTTCAAATCCCGCCGAGGTTAACTTTGCCTTTCATCCTTACGGGGTCGATAAAATAAAGTACCAGTAATACACTGGGATAATTGCTGGCCTTGTGCCAAAACTAGAAACAAATAATTATAATAATGGTTTCTTTATTGACCACAAGGGCTAACATGAACAAACACATTAGAGACGGCACAGAACAGTACAGGACGATACAAAGTGGGTTTTGGTCGTGTAAACAGGTTATAACAAAATTGGGCTAGAAATCAAAAAGATTCAACGTAATTTGTGGACAGCCTACACTAGCCTTATCTGTTTCCCTACAGAATACCCTATCTAAATACAATCTTGATGACCCGATGCAGTTTGCCCATGTCCACATTGGCACATACGGATAATACAGTCTATACCTGTCAGACAGTTCAAAACGTCTGAGCAGGTTGTTGGGGCTTTTACACCCCCCTGCCCTGTCTACTAACCCACATAATCCCAGCGTGCATCTAAGATACCGTTCCAGTCGCCCACTAGCAACTAAATTGCGGGACGTTCCAAGAAAGGTTTCTAGACGTCTGAAGAAATCTGGCCGTCGCTGCTGGTCACGTCCAGCACCACCGACTTACCTTCTGGGTCCAGGAAGATGGCCCGTACGGCGAGATCCAAGCCCCTCCGAAAAAGCACGGCAACTCCTCCCCCCGATCCTGAACAGCTGGGAGATGCGTATACATCGTAGCCGCCGAAGATTGGTGCGAAGGCACGTGCTTCGGAGATTCTGGTCTCGCTGATGGCCACCACATCTATGTTTAGTGACCTGAGGTCGTTGAGCAGGTAACCCAGCTTCCAAGATGACCCCAGGCCATGTACATTTATACTGCCTATTCTAAGTACGGCCCTGTTGGGTGAGAAACGGGGTAAGTGAGAAAAGATCACTTACCTTGATCGTGTTGTGAAGGGACAGTAGAACCGTCCCTTTGTCTGGTCATAGGTGTTTCCAAGAGGATGTCGGTGTATATCCTCTTGGTAACCGACACACTGAAGTTTACAACTGCGTTGGGGAATTTTTCTTTTAACAGCTTGTAATGTTCTATTTTGATTTCAATTATGTTTATGTTTTTCGGGAGAGTTCTTGGTTTTGGTGGGGTGTAGTAGTTTTTTTCTGTGATGTCTGTGTGCTGCTTTATATGTTGTAAGAGTTCTTTATTTGCTATGTTTATGGCTGTGTACTTTTTTGGGGGAGGGGTGATTTTGTTGCTGTTTTCTTCTTGTTGTTGTTGGATGTGTGTGTTTTGTTGTGTTTGCGATGTTGGTGTTTTTGGTGATGCTGGTGGTGGAGTGGTTGTTGTTGGTGGTGATGCTTGTGGTGGTGATGGTGGTGGTGGTGATGGTGGTGGTGTTGCTACAAGTCTCTTTGCAGACTTTACCCCTCTTTGTTTGCCTTCGCACTTGGACGGTGAAGCTAAGGGGTTTTTCCTTTCTTATTTTTTGTGGCAGATCGTTTGCCACTTCCCTCCCGCCTCATACTCCATGTCTTGGAGGGGTATGAGCTCCACTGCTGTTGGTGGTGGTAGTGGAGCCCGCTCCGGCGATTTTGCCGCCGGTGTTGCTACTGTGACTGTTGGTGTTGCCATCCCTGCAGCCACTGTTTTATTTGTCCATGGCCTTGGTATGGGTGCCTCGGACGTTGCCCTACTAATCACCATGGAAGGGTCTTCTGCCTCTGTTGCCTGCCATGATCTTGGTAGCAGCGGATCAGGCGTCGGAAGGAGGGAGTCCCCGAGGTGACCCATCTGCTCACAGAGATAGCACTTTGGGCGTCTTCCTTCCACGCTTTTAGTGAGTTGGAGTCCTATTTCGAGGTCTATGACGTCTGGGATGGCCTCGATGCACTCCTGGACAGTGTGTATTAGCATTTGCATGCCTATTCGTGACCAGTTCTCTCCTCCCATTCTCTGTATTTGCAGTATGGTGGTTTTCTCCTCGATTCCAGCCAGTTCAGACGCGGCTAGCCAAGGTATGAGCCCGTCGGGCGGGGCCTGGGTCACCTTGACCCTCACAATTTTCTGCCCGCAGTAGGAGGGCACCAAGACTATCTCCTCACTCTTTAGGGTTTCCAAACAGTGTGACTTCGCCTCTTAAGGGGTGGTGAAAAGTACATCTACTGTGGCGTACTTTTTGCCTCGGGTGATGTGGGTTTTGCGCGACTAGACGCACCCCAAGGCCTTTTGGATTTGAGCCTCCGTAGCTCTCTCCACCCGATGTGACATTTTGCTTACGGTGCGGTAAGTCACCGTGCGCAGCTGCTGGTCTTTGAAGAAATCGGGTGGAGGTTTCAGGGAAACTCTATTGTCGTTTCTTGACACCATGGCTCTTGCGACTGCCATCTCCTCCTCTGTGACTAGCACTGTCTCTATATTTCGGGCAACACCTGCGAAAGAAGTGGCCCCTTTTTCAGCGGCACCATTATTGCTGCCGCTACTTCTGCTACTGGTGTTGTTGTTGGTGTTGTTGCTGTTGCTACTGCTACAAACGGTGTTGTTGGTGTTGTTGCTGTTATCACTGTTGTAGTTGGTTGTGTTTTTGGTGCCACAGCTGTTGTTGTTTTCGGTGCAATTTGTATTGTTGCTGTTGAAGTTGTCGTTGTTTATTTTCTTGTTAGTGGTGTTAATATCGTTGTTGCATTTGTTGTCATTTTTTTCTGTTGTCTCTATTTTGGTTGTCGCTGTTATTGTTGTAGTTGGTGTGGTAATTTAAAAAAAATTAGTGTTCTCGGTGTTGTTGTCTTTGTTCACGTTGTTTGTGGTGGTGTTTGTTGTATGAATTTCTGTAACCTCCTCTCAACTTTTACGCCATTGTCACACGACAGCAGACATATTGTTGGGGAGTGTGGCTCAGCCATGTTTTTAAAATTTTTTAAAAGTACAATGTTCAAATGTTAATCAAATATTTGGGCCAAAAGGCCCAAATATTATACCTTCCCCTTCATAGGGCAAAGTCCAAGGGCTTATTATCCCTTACACAATAAGAAAAATTAAGCAACAAATAATTATAACAGGTAAATAAAGCGACTTACTGTGAGCGAGCAAAAAGACGTCCGAACAGACCAATAATAATAATAATGATAATAATGATAATAATAATAACAACAAGAACAACATAGCAAAGATAGTCCATTGCGCACTTTGTGGAAAATATGCACTTAACAGAGCAAAAAAGTGATATTAATATAACCCTGAGGGCGTTATCGAAAGTGATGATACAAAGATCCTGTGGGACATTGTGATACAGTGTGACCATGAGATTAAACATAGGAGACCAGATATCTAAACTATAATAAAGTAAGGAGTGCTGGACTGCGTACGGTATTTCTTTTAATCCAGTTAATAAAATAAGTTGGATTACTTTCAATAAATAATGAATGAATATTACATAATTTATCTAAATGTCGTAGCTGTTGATTTAATATATTTTATTGCTTATTTAAAGATTCACTTCTTTAACATTTTCAAATGTCAACACCTCCGGTTAGCGATCGCTTAAATAAACATTCATATATTTCCGTCACTAATTTTCTTCTAATGCAGTTTATATATAATATCGTCTATTTTTAATGTATCATGGATTACGTTACTGATTACATAAGACAGTGTAACACAGTCTTCGTTCAATTTCTATGTATATTGTCAATTACGATTTTATTTGATGTACCATATCTACATGCATATATATTTGCGTATAATATCAATATGCACACTATACATGCTAGCAGAAAACCACCCGAAGGGTGGTTTTTCTGCTATTTGTATTAACTGAGAAAGAAAGTAAACAGTGTTGGATCATAGATATAGCCTATCCAGCTGATAACAAGGTTTGTGATAAAGAAAGAAAAAATATTGATAGATATGACAGGTTAGCTTGGGACGTTAACAGTTGTGGTCACTGAAAAAAGTGGTAGTAATACCAATAATAGTTGGAGTCTTGGGAACAGTGAGTAAATATATTGAGAAGTACATTAAACAAATAGGAATTGAAATATGGATGGAACATTTACAAAAAACAGCATTGCTTGGAATACTTCGGAGGGTACTCGTCAAATAAGGGTCGTTACCCCAGTTCACTGGTAGTGAACAGCTAACACTATAATACATCTCCAGTGTTAGAAGCTGAGATAAGGGGTGTTAACTCAGTTCACTGGTAGTGAACAGCTTACACTATAATACATCTGCAGTGCTAGAAGCTGAAATAAGGGGTGTTACCTCAGTTCCCTGGTAGTGAACAGCTAACATTGTAATACATCTCCAGCGTTAAAAACCGAGCAAAGAAACAATAACAATAATATTAATGGTTACTAAAGTTGTTACTAAGGTCAACAGCTTTGAAAGAAGGTCTTATTTAATTAAATCGACTCCAATAAAAAAGCGAAGTTGACATCGATTGAATTTCAACTCAGACCACAAAGAGTCGAAGTTTGTCCTCTGCACTAATAATTCTGTCAAAGCATTTCTAACATAGATCCACAGTTACAAATTTGTGATAAAATCAACATTAGTTTTTAACTGATATTTTATTTTCCTGATCTCGGAATGCTTTAAAAGCAAAGTAAATCTCATTGAATTTTGAAAAGCCAAGAACTAAACGCAATTCCCAAGACCCTTCGCCACTCTGTAATAATATGAAGTAGAAAACATCGACCTCAACAGGATTATTCTGATTTTTCTTTCCGTTTTTTTTTCTTCGTTTTATCAAGATAAATATGGTTCCACTACAAATCTTTGGAGTAGTGTTTGGTGTCACAGGAGCTTTTCTGGTTGTTGCGATAGTTTTCCTGTGTCGAGCAATCCGACGAAAGAAAGGAGAATTATTAAGTCCATCCTACCGAGCAATCGGAGATTATAACCCAGCTATGACGTCATTGTCCATCTCTTCCGGATCGAATCAGGTAAGAAGCTTGAATATATTTTACCTTTTTCAATATATATACACTCATGTATATGTATGTATGTATGTATGTATGTATGTATGTATGTACACTCTTGTATATGTATGTATGTATGTATGTATGTAGCCTTTGTCAAGGCAGAATTCTAGGAGAAGGAAAACTCTGATATAACACCTGCAACCCTGATGGTATCCAATGATGTTGACTTGTTCTTCTTTTTGGTAAATATCATCTTGGTTAAGAGAGTGGGACTGGCTTTGTGCAGTGCCTTTGCTCACTATAAAAGCTTCACGGCACAGGCATTGCTTTATATCTGGAGATCTCTCTGTACTTGTCGTCACATGGTACCATGGGCCCAGCACTATGTGTCAATAATTGTCACAAGTGTAGTGTTTGTACCAGAGTTATCAAGTCGCTGGCTGGATTAAAAAGTCACACTCGTTCAGCGCATCGGTAGGGGTTCTCCTACATGGATATAAAGTAGTGGCCGTACTCGAAAACGAGTTGGCAGCCACCACCATGTATGTATGTATGTATGTATGTATGTATGTATGTATGTATGTATGTATGTATGTATGTATGCATTGAGTGCTACTGGTAACATGTAACCCAGTACAACCTGTCACATGGTCGGGTCTTCGGCAACTAAACCGGCAACCCCACCAAGTTTACTTGGTGAAGAGGGTGATTTTGGACACCCTGCAGGACAAAAAACAAAACCTGACAAAGGGCGGAAGAAACTCATAAGAGTCAACGGCCATCCAAAAGTGTGTAAATATGTATATACACATGTACCACGCGGTTAAACCACTGGGAGTGAAGGACCCCTAGCCTTTGTCAGGGCATTCTTCTAGGAGAAGGCAACTCAGGAAACTGGGATAACTCCGATATAAAACCTGCGGCTCAGTAGTTACCGATGATGTTGATCTTTTCTTCTTTTCGGATTATAGCTACTGTCGCTCAGAGAGTGGGATTGGTTCACTGAACAGTCTTTCCTCACTTTAAAAAATATCTTCACGCAGAGGCATTGCACGATAGAATTAATTAATAATTATTAATAATCGTATATCATGCAATGACCATACTCGATAACGAGAGGGCAGCCATCATGTATGTATGTTCTTCTGGTTTTATAATTTTTTATTATTTTGACAATAGAGAGTCGGTTTCTAACATAGTTACAAGACTCTCTCATTGGAATTTACACAATATCAACTAGGTAGATATGTCTGTATGTATGTATGCATGTATGCATGTATGTAAGTATACATGCATGTAACGTTTTTCGAAATATTTACTTCTGCGTTCACAGATTGATTTTTTTAGTTTCAGAAGTTCCCGTTAAGGGCGAAAGCAGCGATTCTTTGCTTAAAATTTAATCTGTTATTCTAATAAATATATGCTCTAGGGTTCTTATATATTTGATATATATTTATCCTTATCGAGCCGCCTTTGGATTTTAGTCTTCAAATTTATTATTATTACTCGGTTGAGCACACTATTGGCTTATATTCATCATGCAGAAACAAATCTGAATATTTCTACAAAGAACATACCCGTTCCAAGCAGGAAGACATGCCTAAAACTCCTGATTGAGAAAAAATGACTCGTTCCTTAAAAGGTTGCGTTGGCGTGCCTTTTATTTCGATAATCAGGAAAAAGCGGACAATAAACAGGATAAATTTGGGTTTAAAAATTATAATAACCCTCCGAGTAACGCAGCATTGCTAACCCTTCGAAAACGATGTTTTGGAACTCATACGGAGTATCAAATTTCGGAATAGGAACAATTCCTTCCAGCAGAACCTGAAGAATAGAATTCGTTCTATTAAGGATTCTAATGCCGTGCACGTCCACTCCGACAAAACTGGCAATCTATATCAAGTGGAGCGCAGTACTTACCATCAACTGCTACATAATGCTGTAACTAAGGATTACCGGAAAACTAATCGGAGTGTCATTAATGACATAACAAAAAAGATCCTCCATTCCCATTGTGCCAAACCCATGACTTCCAAATACCTGATCCACCAAAACTCAGCGGTTTCGGATCACACCAAAATCAACATACTGATTGCGGATTTAGTAAGGGTGATGAGGAACGTGTCCTGCATGTGCAACACCAAAGAACTAGAGAGACACATACAACACTTCATCCACTGTATGCAGTTCACTGGCTACAATCAGAGAGATAAAATCAGGGTATATGGGACCAAATGGGAAAAAATGGTAAATAATGATACAAATGGGACCTGCCCCTTGTATAGGAGCACATTTTGGAATAGAATAAAAATAACTAGGAATAAGCTTAATAAAATAAACTCATGGTATGATAGTAATAAATACCAGAGTGTAATGTTCATCAATACAACCCCTAGAGGTGAACTAGCTTACAAATTTAGAAGGGCCCTAGAGAAACTAAAACTAAATATTAAGATAGTGGAAAGACCAGGTATCTCCATAAAAACACTAATTAGTAATACATACCCTTTTCAAAGACCTCCCTGTATAGATAGGAAATGCATAATCTATAAGCTATGCCCCCATATTAACTGTAAAACTAGAAACATAGTATATAGCATAAGATGTACTGAGGGACAATGTAAAAATAAGAATATAATGTACATAGGTGAGACAGCTCGTAGCATAGGAGAACGATTAAATGAACACAGGCGAGAACTCCAAAATAGAAAAGACTCATCAATACTCCACCAACATGCTAAAATAGAACACAAGGGCAAATTAGAGAACATAGAGATAACAATAGAATCTACACACAGTAAAGACGCAATGTTTAGACAAATCACAGAGGTAATAAACATAAATGAACTCCAACCAAAACTAAATATGGAATGGAATAGTAACATCACAACTTATAATTAAGGACAAAATGAAAACACACACACACATAGAACAAACAACTAACTAGTTGTGACAGTCAAAAACACTTTACAACTTCTTGTTTATTTTTTGTGCCCATATTCAAATGTATGCAAGCAAACAGATTTGTCTGTCTATATATCTATGCAAACCCACACATACAGACACACACGCACACGGGCGCACACATATACACACAGACACACACAGAGACACAGACAGACACACACACGTGTGTGTGTGTTGTGTGTGCGTTACAGTTTGTCGACGATAGAGAGACAGTTTTCTAAATACATGATGGAGATTATATTATTTATTTGAATTGAACTCTCTTTACGTGACTCAAGCTAAGTTTCACTCTCCCGCGAACTTCATTCTATTTAGGCTGGTTTTATATCCAATGAGGGTAGCATCATTCTTTTGTCTGAATCTGTCATTTCTTTAGCTCTTTTCTAATATTGTTTTAGGTTTTATCTACGGTTCTCTTTGCCAATTCTTCAGTTGTTTTATTTCTCATTCGCCGTTGACGTTTATCTATATCATACTTCAGATTCTGTTAGTTTGAAGTATCTTTTTTTTCTGAAACTATTTTTCTGTGTATATTCTACCATTGTATATTTCAGCAGTTGTTCGTTCTCTATTATTGCATAGCCACTTCTTGTTTTTCTAAGCTTTGTCATATTTTAACAGAGCTATATATTAATTTATCCTATGTCCATCAGTTGGTTCAGTAGGTATCCCGTTTCTACCTGTTTATAACGTTTATAATAACTTGAAGACGATGTATCGCTCTTCGGTTCAAGTCCAGAGCCGCTTGCATAGTGCAAACAGACGGCTACTACTCACAGATAAACCAGTGGTCAGAACATTTCCATGTGCCTGGTTCATGAGGCAGTAAACTATCACACACCTCAACAACCCGCCAAAATAAAGCCATACGAGACTCCAGTCCTAGAAGAGACTGTAAAGGGAAAAAAACTGCCTGAAAGTGGAAAGGAAGCAAATCCAGAAATTTGGAAGAATAGAGGGCAGCATTGCACATTAAACTCCATGATTTATTTGTCTGATGCTGGGGTCATGATAAACATCCATAGGATACCCATGATGCAGTCATCCTCATGCTGTATGAGAACAAAGAATAAAAGACAGACTTCATGGTGAACACTTTACTGGCCACCATAACAATGGGGCAACGAAGAAAAGGTACATGGAAATCTCCTCCAGTATGTCTCATGGACCATCGCCAGTCGTCTGATATGGCCTTCGATCTCGTGATCTGGTGTGACTCTGTTCACACGTATGTTTCTTCCTTGGAGAATACACAGAGGGTTGGTCTTGAGGAGAAAAAAAAGGAGCCAACGTAAGAAACACGACATAGCAGCACTGAATCCAGAATAAATTTCCAATTCAGTTGCTGAGGCGAGGTGTGACTAATCAATATTTTTCTCATCAATGATCATCGAGCCTGCACTAGACATGGACAGCCTTCATCTTAAATCTTTGTTAGAAAAGCAACAGTTTTTAAATAACCATATAAACCAACTTAACCATCGTAAGTTTACTTGAGAAAATGCTAACCTAAACACTTGGAAAAGTTATCCATATAATATAAATAAACAAAGTGTTACTATATATAAAAGACTTAACAACCACCCCATCAAAAATAACAATATCATCCAACAAGATCATATTCTATGAAACAGAATAATTTTAAAATGAGTGTGTAGATGTAAACTGGTTTAAAAAATTTAAATTGATGACGCAGAGCCACACACACACACACATGAAACCAATTAAATCCAGGAAAGAACAGTACCCGGTTAAATTCACTCAAATATTTCCTAACACTAATCAACACGCTCTTCTTAACCGACTATAAATACCACGATATGTTATAATAGCAACAATACAAAAGTTAGCTACAGCTGAACAACAACTCCCCAAACAAGCTATTTCAGCTATGAAGAACCATGTATCTAGAAACCAACAGCCCATATCTAACATGTTGAAACTATTAATATTAAAGTGAGAATTGTCTAACAGAAGTAATCTACAAGCTAACAATAATGCAACAGAAGCCATAAAACTACATTCGAACAACAAATCTAACATTCCTGTATATATATATATATATATATATATATATATATATATATATATATATATATACGTTATACGATCTAGCCCTAGCTAGGATCTCCCAGTGTAACTTAAATTGGGTGTGGTTGTCTTTTAGACTCCAGATATAAGCTGAAAGTGACGTCATATTCCTTCTTAAAGGGTAACGAAAAGAATGGGTATTCATGTAAAGACGCTGCTTGAATCTATTGGCGGTTAACCCTATATAGGCCCTACGGGACGTGGGTGTTTCAACCTTACATTTGTAGACAATGTTACTAGAGAGGCATTTCCCGGATAGGGGGCAGTCAACCCGATTCCTACAATTACAGTTAGTACTAACTACAGGGTTTCACGTGTTCCTACGGCTAGGTAGTTTAGCTAAATTTAAAGCTGCGATTTATGTGCAAGGTTAGGAGTCGTAGAGTAAGAAATTTTAATAGTATTTCTATTAAAAATTTTATTATGTTTATGTGTAGGGGGGAAATACTTCATAATAAGGGAGAGAAAGATCTTAGCTAATGGTGTGGCCACCTCCATATTATATGGTGGGTTATACCATATAATGCGTCGGGATCTATTTCTTCTAGGTTTATTCTCGTACTCTGTATATGCTACCTTATCGACAAATCCACTCCAAGCAAGAGCTTCATTGTAATATGTGGAATGGTCGTTGAAAATATGCTCGTTTGTTGATAGACGGAAAATCCTCAAATAAACGTTTCTTACCAGGTTCTTGGTTATGCTGGCAGGATGGTTAGAATGCTTACTTATGTAATTAAGCGTATCATTCGGCTTTCTATACGGGTAATGCAAGCGATTCGATACATTGAGGGTAACGTCGAGGTAATTAACGACCGAGAGGTTGGCCTCAACCTGTATGGAGAGGTTGAAGCCTTTAAAGAAGGCTTGTGAGTTCCTTTCTAAACCTGTCGCAAGCGCGTGAGCAGCACTTTGTCATGGTCAAAAGACGGTCATCACGGTACAAACCACTGCCCACATTGGGGAATTCTTCTTTGATAGAGAAAAGAAGGAAAAGGCCGATAACATCAGTAACTTCCGCAGAATCGTCCCATTTTTCTTGACCATTATCTTTTCTTTGGCACAAAATTCTCTAAAAGGTTACAAAATAAATTCCCAAATACGGGCATTAAATTTAATGTACTTGTTCATGTGACAGTCATAATTTCATTTATAACCAATCAAATTACATTTCAGCACATCCCTTTTTCTTGACCATTATCTTTTGTTTGGCGGTGGACTGGCAGTATCGGTAGAGGGTCGGACGCATAGAGTTACGGCCCTTGCCATTCTGAGTCCAAATCCCGCCGAGGTTAACTTTGCCTTTCATCCTTACGGGGTCGATAAAACAAAGTACCAGTAATGCTCTGGGTAATTGCTGACCTTGTTCCAAAAGTAGAAACAATTATCTTTTGTTTGGCACAAAATTCTCTAAATGGCTATAAAGAAAATTCCAAAATACGGGCGCGAAATTTAATGTACTTGTTCACGTGACAGTCATAATTTCATTTATAACCAATCAAATTACATTTATAAAAAAAAATAGCCTTCGCGAGCCACTTTTTTTAAAGTAAAATGAAATTCAAACACAAACTGGCGCGAAAGCTGATGTGCTTATTCACGTGACTGCATTAACCAACGAAACTTCACTCATATATGAAAAACAACCTGAGCCCGACCCCCCCCCCCCCCCTTTGTTTTAAGACAAATATAATAAGAACTTTGTAACGCGAACTGGCGTGAAATTTATTATACATATTCACCAACCAACCAAATTACTTCTCTCAAACCCTGGCATTTCGAGCCACTTTTTTCCATATAAAACAGAAGTAACATTCAAAGACCAACCAGATGTGAGAAAAAGCACAGACCCTCCATGTCAACTCTACAAGAACTGTAAAACCAGTAAAGGAAGCAAATAAATATATATTTAAAAAAAAAGACTCTAGTTGCATTTTCGATTTCATCTTTTTCCGCTATATATATATATATATATATATTAAAAAGTGAGGTTTTTTTTACAAAATAAAAAATAACCGAGGTGTCCTACACGAGTGAAAGTATAAAGAAAAAAAGATGAAATCGAAAATGCAACTGGAGTCTTATTTAAAAAAAAATATATATATTTTTTAAAATAAGACTCCAGTTGCATTTTCGATTTCATCTTTTATATATATATATATATATATATATATATATATATAGGCAAGTTATTTTACATATTTATTTCATTGTAGACCACATTGAGTATATATATGTATATATAATATATTTATGTATATATACATGTGTGTGTGTGTGTATGTGTGTATGTAGAAAATATAATATAATATATACATTCAAACAAATCTAACATCCTATATCTAATATATATATATATATATATATATAAAGAAAGAGAGAGAGAGAGAGAGGGAGAGAGAGAGAGAGAAAGAGAGAGAGAGAGAGAGAGAGAGAGAGAGAAGAGAGAGAGAGAGAGAGAGAGAGAGAGAGAGAGAGAGAGAGAGAGGGTGGGGAGGAAATATATTTATGTATCAAATATGTTTGTTTAACAGGTGAAACATTGATTTCCTTATCCAAACAGTATAATAATTTTATTTCAATAAACTGAACTGCAGAGCAATGAACCGATGAAACAGCTTCTTCTTCTTCTCCCCCCCCCTTCTTTTTCTACTTCTTCTTCTTCTTCTTCTTCTTCTTCTTCTTCTTCTTCTTCTTCTTCTTCTTCTTCTTCTCCTGTCCACCTCCACATTCTAACCCCCCTCCTTGGTCTTGCTGCTGTTGATGTAGTTATCCTGTAGACTCCACTAGACTGCATGTTTTCACTGCACCACGGAGCCTAGCTACATACAGTTTGGGTTTGTCTCCGTTGTGTCTATTTCATTAAATATAATAAAGACAAACCAAATGTTTAGTGGTATGATTTACTATCTACACGTATTTTAATCTCTCTCATGTTACCTACTGTTATAAGAAGTCTTTCTGTCTTCAGTCGTCACATTCAGGTTATTTCCTTTTCCAGATCTTTATACCCGGACTTTTTCATTTATTTGAGAGATATTACGAACAAAACCAACAGTCAGGAGACTCAGGACATCATATCCCTCTTGTGGGATATGCCTGTGATAACTGACCCAGAAATCGCTGCCAACACACCAGATATCATCATAAAAAACCAAACAGATCTGACATGTGGCCTTATAAATATTTTCGTGCCAGCTGACAAGAATACATCTATAAAAACAATGGAAAAACTGTCAAAATACAAAGACCTGGAAATAGAGACAACCGCATGTGGTGGATGACCACAACCACTGCCACTGTGGTAATAGGAGCCTTAGGATTAATACCCAAATCCTCAGACCTGCACCTTAGCGTCTTTCCCTGTAGGATTAGCAAATATATCCTACAGAAGATCGGGCTACTAGTAACAACAAACATTCTCAGACGAGTTCTCTTTTTACAATGAAAAGCTCTATTGCCCTAGGTTCAGGGCCTGAACCCGGGAATAGAGAAACAGAACTGAGCTAAACGAAATACCACAACAATAATAATGATGATAATTATGATGATGATGATGGTGATGATGGTGATGAGAAGAAGAAGAAGAAGAAGAAGAAGAAAAAGAAGAAGAATTTGATATGTTGTTTAGAAGGCCCTTTCTATCAGAGATCGAAGACATCACTATCTGGCATATTCAAAAGTGTCATCACTTTGTTATTATTCGGAGCCGTTTCTGAAAATTATTCCAGTGTTTTAAAATACTAGTATAACTTCCAGTGTATATAAGCTCCGACTTGGTAAAACCGTAAATATATTTGTTTTTGACCACGACTGAGCACCTAGAGACTATATGATGATTTCTTTCACTCGTTATCTGTAATTCTCTATTAATTTCCATTTTTAGATTTTCGTCGTCATTGTTTACACTTTTAGGATTTTCTAATTTTAAATTTTTATCACATTCACTTTTATTTTTAAAGTTATAACTTGTGATGTAAATATTGAGCTGATCTTTGTATACACACATTTTGTGTATTGCGCTCAGTGATGTCTTGTTTCTGCAGGCAAGAGCTCAGCCGTCGGGATCCTGAATCTTTTCACATTACCCACTCAACTACCCAAGTATCGAGTACTCTGGTGTGTTATAGACTACCTGGTATCTTACCACACCCTCTCTGTTTATATATATATATATATATATATATATATATATATATATATATATACAAAATCGGGTTACATGGGATATATATATATACAAATTGGGTACATGGGATAGAGTTAAATATTTGTATAGTAGTTGTAAATACCCACTGGCTCATGATTTTATCTTCTATGCATGTCGCATATATGGGATCGATGTGTTCGATTTGAGAATTGTAATTTCATAAAGTAAGGAATACAGTTTTGTAGCGTCTAACTCCAGGTGGTACTATTAAGTTAGACATGTCCTGGGCCACTACTAGCCGAAACCTATCAAAGTTATCAAAGTTTACTCTGGTTGGATATGTGAGTCTGTTACCACTCCAAATGTAAACAAATCACAACCATGTATCTAAGAGATCGATATTTGGTTTAGTTGTAGTGAGATCTATTGAGTAAGGATTATGCCCTACACAATCCAAATTCTTTTCTCTGAAAGTAAATATCTTTATACCACAGTCAAACGTTTAGTTAGGCCAGCTAAAACATTGCCCCTTCAAATAAAGGCTTAGTTATAATTTAGTGTTCGTTATTTAAAATAGTTGCAAGGTAAGAACAGAAAACAATAAACATTTGAAGAAAAATAAAAGCGAAATTAGAATTTCTATTCCTACATACATGACGTACTGCATTGGTTATCATGACAATATCATAACAATCATTCAGCTTATTGTAATCTGGTTTTAGTTTCTCTTTTAATGCCTCTTATGACATTCATAAACTCAGTTAATGATCTGGGAGGTAGCTAACTTGATGTTACCCTTTAATCTCCTTAAACTATATTTCGGTAACCGTCCACATTCATATCATAATAATCGAGTTTTGCTCTATAAAAAACATTAGGAAAAGTAATTTGTTTTCAACAGACAACTTACTCTAAATCATTCCAAAACCATTTCGTTAAAACACTTTCAACAATTTCCAAACAAATTTCACTAGCACACAGATTACTTTCTGTTAAGCAACTTAAGATTCTGATTAACATGAATAATCCAGCTTAAGAAACCTAATCAGCTGTGCATGAATAGAAGAAAAAAAAATTGATATGAGTTTATGACCTACAAAATGTTGATAGGGTGTTTCTTAAGCTCCTACAATATGGTACTAAATTTCTGTTGCATTTATCAAGACTATAACTATATGACTTTCGGAAATCCCCGCCTTCAAGAGTAACGGCGAATATTGATGCTGCTTTACTTTCGTTGATTTTAGCAGAGACCGTAATTATAGTGTTTATTCGTTATAGACATTAGAGAAGTTGCCAGAACGAGTGTCCAGTAAATTATTGACGACAGTCATAAAGAATTCAACTCATACTAGACAGTATCAAATAGTCTATTTCCAATAAATCAAATTGCTATCACACAAGCCAGAACATTATATATCAAACATTAACGACAAATCATCCAGCCAACAGATAGTGTCAAATGGCGTACTTCCAATAAATCAGACACTTATATCATATTACCATCATCAAAGGGTGACCATAGATTACTCAAATTCTAATTTAAAATAAAGCATTAAACGCCTTGCTATCAATTACTAAACAAAGTAAAGTGTTGCTGGACTTGTAGCATTCTACTGACAATTCAGTTACCCCTTGATAGCTATTAGTCATATTTTAGTATCTCAGCATTCTCTTATATTATTATAGTTAAGCTGTGCATTGGTGTCTATATAAAGACTATTACAACTAGTTTTTACATATTTACTGCACAACCTCCAATGAAGGGAAATGTATAAATACATGAAATGTAGGTCGTTTATTATTAAATATGTATAGCTATCTAAGATCCGGAAATAGCCATACATATATTAGAAAACAGCCTCGCATGCATAATCAAATTGTCTTTCCGGTGTTCTCATAATAACAATGATCAAATTGAAAAGAACAAAGAGAGCTATAAGAAATATCTTATGTGTCGCAGATTTAGTTTCAACTTAATTCCTTTCATAATAATCAATTTATTCTAGAAAGTTTTATGATATCTGGAATTAATTGCGTTTCCTTCTTCAAATCAGTTAGTACAAAATCACGATGAATATATAATTATGTTTTCAACTAAATAATTCCTTGATTGTAGATATGTCTTGAAGCAATGCTTAATTCTCTTGGTTCTCTAATTTTATTGAAAAACAACAACAGATAAAACAAAACAAATACAACACATGTAATAAGAAAAAAGAAACGGTGATATTAACGAATAAGTACTTTTTAATAATTGTATATTTCTGTTGACAGGAATTACAGATGACGAAAGAGGCTAAGACTGTTCAACCGCACTCATCGTCTACTTCGACAGTATCTAGAGGTAGCACTCGCAGTGATCAACAGCCGGAAGAAACAAGCAGTATCAGTGCACGAAGTGATACCAGTGTAGATAGTTCTGTATTTGACGCGTCTTTTGGTAAGTACTTATTTTGGTATTTAATTTACTTAGAAACCATAGCAGAATAACGGTAAGTTGTTGCTCTATAAAGAGCTCTATTTGGCTTTGGTTCCTGCTGGTAGCCATTTCATCTACTTAATGTTTTAAGAAGAGCATAATCATAGGATCTCTTTATAAAGCTGATATACTTCGTTATATACGAACCCTCTCAAATTGTCTGGCTACATAAAACTTCAGTGTTTCACAAGTACTTTCATTGATAAAAACAAGAAACATCGTAAAAAGAAAACACTTAATGAAAACGAACTAAAAACGCAGTTAGAATATCTTTTAACATACGTCTTAAATGGTTACATTTAACCTCGTGTGTACTCTGAATGTATTCCAATTCACAAAGAGCTATAGTTTTAACGCGAGAAAAATGACGTGACTTAAAAATTGTTGCTATTTCGGCGCAATGAAAGACAGAAATAATTCCAAATAAAACTTGTTTTTTAAGACACAGACTGAGACTTTCTATACTGAACTTAAAGACAAAACTTACCATAAATTACTGAGAAATCATAAATATTTTGTTCGTGTTCAAAGTGTTTACTTTGAGGAATGCATATTATTTGGTGGAATTTTAACACAGCAGAATTTTAAAACGATGCATGAAAAATATTCTGTTTTGAAGGGATTCTAAAATATTTCTAAACTCACAGTTCTGCCAAATATCGACAGTACTTGAAACTCACAACTTACGACTAAAAGTAATAGCAACATATCATGTACAACGTTTAACAGAAAATGCAATATCTGTTTCATCCGATCTGTAAACTTACTCCGACAAATTTTATGATCTATGTGCTCAATGTACGTTTAAATCACATCTTTTGTTTATTCCAGAAGTAATTAATGAACCGCAAAATTACCCTAGTGTCAAGTTGTAACAATCAATATTTGTTTCTATTTTGGCACAAGACCAGCAATTATCCAGTGCATTACTGGTACTTTATTTTATCGACCACATAGGCATGAAAGGCAAAGTTAATCTCGATGGGATTTGAACTCAGATCGTAAAGGACCGTAACTCCATGCTGCAAAGCATAGCGTCCGACCTTCTACCAAGACTGTCAATCCACCACAATAATAAAAGGTATCTTTGCTAGCAAATTACTAGGTTTTATTCTTCAGTGGTTGACACAAATAATGAGAATTATAAAGTTGCTCTACACCAACCTAACATTCTAGCTTCGAATATATGAACCAGTCCATTGAATACACGAGTTTGTAATAGTGTTATTGTTGTTACAAAGACTAGAAATCATAATCACCATGTCATAAACTCATCAACATACTTCTGCTTTAATTAATGAGTTTTATATTCAGAAATCACATAAATTCTTTTGAAAAAAGACAGCAACTCGCATTAGATGTTTCATAACTTAATCATATCTATTTAAGCAGGTCTGAAATTATTCTGTTACCTTTATATCTATTTCACTATGCTGCGGTGTTATGGCGTAGTTGTGTAGTTTGACTATAAAAGCGATGCAGTGTTGGAGATTCGATGTAGAAATTGATGAAAATATAATAGTGTTAACTTTATTTAATACGATGAAATCGGTTGACGGTATAAAAGCTTTAGACTTGATATGTAGCTTATATATTTATAGTTCATCAGGAAAGTGGGACATTGGTGGAAATTTCTGTATATTTTTGAATAATGGTTTCTGATTTAGAAACAAGGCCGTTAATTTTTGGGAGGGAATGTCGATTAAATCGATCCCACTGGTACTTTATTATATTGATGAAAGACAAAGCTAACCGCGACGGTATTATATACCAGGATGTAGCGGGCCGCAAAGCATGTTGACCAGTGCTTCACTGAGAGTGCTAACCCATCGCCCTCATTAACATTTTAATAATGAAATTGTGTTTGAAAATAATATTTTAGTTTTGATAAAGGGAACACGTGTATCTACATTTATTGGTATATATATATATATATATATATATATATATATATATATATATATATATAGTTTTAATATAGATGAGATTCTACAGGACTAGAACTGTTTCATTCTTTAGAAATCATCAGGAATCTGGGTATCAAAAAATAAATATGGTATTTATAGGTCTCTACAAGTGGTGACTGACCCCCCACTGATCTTATAGACATCTGTTAGCTTAAGAGAAACTTAATGACAAGGAATGGTATGCCATCCGGAACCTGTTTATAGAATTCTGTCTGCCCTTGTTACTCTAAAAACAAAAATTAATAAAAATAAACTATAACTTTGTAGAATTAGCTTTTAATGAATTCCCTTTTCTATCAACCAATGACCTACACCCTTCCCACTCCCCACCCTCTCCTACCACTTGTAGAGACCTATAAATACCATATTTATTTTTTGATACCCAGATTCCTGATGATTTCTAAAGAATGAAACAGTTCTAGTCCTGTAGAATCTCATCTATATTAAAACTTTTATACTCTGCAATGTATTGAGTACCTTACTTACTGTGGTTACCTCCGATTCAACCCGGAATAACGTATATATATATATATATATATATATATATATATATATATATATATATTCATAAATATATATATGTATATATTTAGATATAGTCACAGATACATATATGAGTGTGGTTACCTTCCACGGTGTGGCTCTATCAAAAAGTTACTATATAAAATTATAAATTTGAAGAACAGCCAGACAAAATATATCCAACTTTTCTTCTCCTTAGTCCTCAGAAATTAACTAGATAAATAATCATTTAAACGGAGCTAAGTTTAAAATGCAACTTTGAAGAAATAACAGATAAATGTCACAGACTATTTACATATATATATATATATATATATATATATATATATATATATATATATATATATATATATATATACATATATATGTATATATATATATATATATATATATACATATATATGTATATATATATATATATATATATATATATATATATATATATATAAAGAAAAAAATATGAAATCGAAAATGCAACTGGAGTCTTATTTTTAAGAAAATATATATATTTATTTGGTCCCTTTACCGGTTTCGCAGTTCTTCTGCTTTTTAAAAGTAGAGTTGAGATGGAGGGTCTGTGGTTTTTCTCACATCTCATATATATATATATAGGAAAATGTATGACCCCGACGGCAGAGCTCAAGCCGTTTCGACGGCTATTTCTGGACTAAGCGATAGCCGTTGAAACGGCTTGAGCTCTGCCGTCGGGGTCATACATTTTCCTATTACCCTCTCTACTACCCTAAGTATTGAGTACTTTGGTGCGTTATGGTCCATCTGGTTCCTTACCACCACTCCTTCGTTATATATATATACATATATATATATCTATATATATATATATAAACAAATAGTCAAAAGGAAAAAAATACAGTAGAAAATGCTGGGGGGAGTTTTTCAGTATAATATCAAAACATTTATTTATAAAGCGGGGATTTCCGCATTTAATCGTGGTACCGGATATACTCAGAACACACGGAAGACACCTAAGTAAAAAGTGTAATATTAAATTCGTTCCCTTTACAATCTTTATGTTTATCGTTTTCCAAGCCTCTACCTTCTTTGAGGACGTTGGGAAACCTATAAAAAATGTTCAGCGAGGATACATTGTGATAGATATTTCTGTTGAGGCTGTTGCCTCATCTGCATAATACATGCTAAGGCCCGCTTTACACGCAGGTTGAGAAAGTTATATGAAGGCAACACAATGTAAACTCACCAGAAACAATCCACGCCATACAAAACACCAGGGATTGAAATATGCAGAAAGATTCAACCCATAGCCATTTCCACATCTAGAGAGCTGCATGTTAAACTCGCGAAATATCTGATGCGCATAAAAGAGTATATTTAGGCTTATAGGCTATCTCAAACTATAATAATCGACTATATAATGTATTGCTGTGTGAATCAAAGCATTTTTGTTTCGTGTGCTGCTTTCTTATAATATAAAACTGGAATCAATGTAAAAATAAGCATAATGAATTTTGAATAATATTTTAATCGTGAAAGACCGTTGATCTATCCATGGATGAATTTATATTCCATCTGATTCAAACCATAAAACTGAGACTAAGCACTGTCTCTCAAAAGCGCCTAGGGTTAAGAGCCATTTGCATTGTACAAGAATGGTCGATTCAATAAGCTATATATCTAAATTGTGGAGACACAATGTTCTTATCTAAATTAAACCAAATAGATATTTCATGACTACAGAGAATCTCTACTGTGACAGTTTTATATTTGTAACACACATTGACATAAATCTATTGTATCGTACGAAGAAAATTATCTGAATGATTAATAAAATGTAAATAAAAATACATGATAACTATTCTCATCTCTAATATAATATTTCTTTTATTGTCACATCTCAATCAGATTATCGTGTTTTTCTCCCTTTCAAATCAGTTACTTCTATTCCATACAGTTTTATTTTTCTTCTTGAGTTTGAAAACAGAGTTTGATAAAGCAATGATCATTTAATCTTTACACAGGACTGTTTGATATTAAATGGATGTCAATTATGTTTGTCTTTTCGTCTGGCATTTCTATTTTCTGACTCAAAGAAGATTAAGAAAGCGATGTATTGATTAGAGTGTTAAACTTCGGATCGTGCAGTTAGCGTGTACTGTTCTCAGTAAATCTGCAACATTATTCAGTTGATTCAAGACTAGTTTCTCTCCGTTAAATATATTTTATACAATAATGCTTTGCTATCGTTCTGTATCACGGCGTCATTGTTTTATACTATGAATAGATTTTGTAAATACAGATATTCAAGATAAAGAAAATATGTTTAAAAGAGAATAACACGACTGTTTTAGTCAATAGATTGTCAGATGAGGAGAAAAACAGAAAAGGAAAGAAAAAACACAAAATTGCGAGGAGAAAAGGGAGAAAACTTTGGTTGTATTGTATATAAAAAACTGTAAGAAAACTCAAGCGCAGAAAATAACTGTAAAAACAGTCGGTTGCTATAAATAGCTTACAAAATCAGGTAAAGACCCCTTATTTTCCTACATTTCCAATATATACTATAGGTGATTCAGTGAATTATTGGTGGCAATACCAACATCGTGCTCGAAAAAAGAACAACACAGTTGCACCAGAAGACAGCATCTACAAATGCAGTCGCTGTATACGGGACTGCCTTTCCCGTGTGGGCCTGTACAGCCTCAGCAGACTTTGCACTGCTATCAGCAGCTGACACAAAATTGACAGACTAAACAGCCTCCCGTCTGGCCTAGTGTGAAGGTAAACACCCTAGAGTGACTCTCCGAATGCATGTTTTAGCATGACTTCAAAAAAGATGCCAAACAGTGTGGGGGCTAGCACACAGCCCTGCTACACACCGCTGTATATATTAAATGCCTACGAAGAAGAGCCGCCAAATTGAACGACACCTTTCTTATCTACGTGAAACGGCTGGACTATCCTAAGACGTCTTGGAGGACAACCAAACCTGACAAAGGTCTTGAACAGGCTGTCTCTTCTAACTACATTGAATGCCTTCGTGAGGTCGTTGAAGGTGATGTAGAGTGGGTGCCTTTTCTCTCAGCACTTCTCCTGTAGCTGTCGAAGGGAGAAGATCGTGTTAATGGTAGAGCGTTCTAACCTGAAACCACACTGAGATTCGGGGTTTATTCTCTGAGTGATTTTCTGTAGACTGTTCAAGGTCACGTGGGCAACGATATGTCTCGGTAGCTATTGCAGTCACTTCTGTCCCCTTTGTTCTTATTGAGGGTGACAATGTTGCAGTCTCTCGTGTCTTACGGGACTGTTCCATCCTCCTTGCATTGCCAGAATAGTTTCAACAAGTAGCTAAGTCGCACTTCCTTTGCACATCTGTTGACCTCTAAGGGGGATGCCGTCAGATCCTGGTGCCACCAATGGCTCTGCACAGTTCTTCAGCAGTCGGCAACACATCTAGCTCCTCCATGACTGGCAAGTGTTCCACGGTGTCTAGTGTGTTGTCCGAGATACTGTTTTCCCTGTCGTAGAGTTTGGAGTAATATTCTACCCATCTCTCCAACCTCCAACTGCTCTCTTTTGCCTTTGATGACCTCACCTGTTCTGGATTTAAGTGTAGCTGTCTTGCTCTGAATTGGGCCGATGACTTTCTTGGTGCCCTCATACATTCCCCGTATGTTACCTGTGTCAAATGAAAGCTAGATGTCTTGTTCCTAGCTGATCTCAATGCTCGTAGCGTTACCTTGGTAGGCTGGTGTTTCTGCTTCAACAGGGCACCTCGATGGTTGCATTGAGCTCATCTGCAATCGCCTCAAACCAGTCATGTGTCATTCATCGCTTCTTCCCGAAGGTCTTCAATGCAGTGTCATGGATGGTGCTTCTGAGAAAGTCCCATTTTTGCTGAACATTACTTTCCGGTGTGTCTGCAAGGAAGGCATCCTGCATTGACTTGAGGAATGCAGCCACTTTGGCTGACTGCCGGAGGCTTGGCATAGTGCATCATTTTTGGTTGGAGTTTGAGATTGCAGTAAACCAGGGAGTGATCTGTGTGACAGTCAGCACTCTGAAAGGACAGAGGAAGGAGTACATTTCTCAGATGATTGTCTTGTGAGGACCAGTACCCTGACCAAGGATGGCACCAGGAAACTTATGACGTGCCTTGGTCTGGAAGTAGGTGTTGGTGATACATAGTCCATGTAGCATACAGAGCTCAAGAAGCCGTTGTCTGTTGTCATTCATGTTACCGACCCCCTGCCTTCCCAGACACCCCGTCCAGGTGTCATGGTCGGCTCCCACTCTGGCATTGAAGTCGCTAAGCAGCACCAGCTGTTAACCAATTGGGATCGCCTGTATTCTTCTGGAGAGCTGATCGTAAAATTTATCCTTGTCCTCTTGTGTGGAATAGAAGGATGGGGCATACGCACTGACAAGGTTGACAGGCCAATCCAATGTGCAATTGGAGTGAGAGGATCCGCTCCGAACCATCACTGCCGAGTTCCACCTTATCCAACAGTGAGTTCCTCAAAGCAAAGCCGACACCATGCTCTCTGGCTTCATCTATGCCTTTCCCCTGCCAGAAAAAGGTACATTTTCTCTCACGAAGGGTCCCCAGATCTGGGAGCCGTGTCTCCTAGAGCGTTGTAATGTCCACTCAAAGTTGTAGCAGCTTGTTGTTGATAACTACTGTGGGTGTCAGAAGATCATCTGACAGACCAGTAGTTATGGTCCGTATATTCCAACATCCAAGTCTCAATGCCGGTTTCTTATATTGTTTATTTGTTTGCTTCTTCATTGATTTTCTTGGTGCTGCGTTTACAGCCCACGATTCAGTATATTAATATCCCTAAGCCCCACGTACCCAGTGGAGCACATGGGCTGTGACGGTACAGCACTTAACTGGCTGGGGGCTGCCCAGATTGAGGCGTGCGGTAGCTGTCCAGTGAGGTACAATGACCTCTCTTTCCGTCGAAAGCAGCCCCTGGCGCCTTGCTCGTACGCCAATCATGTGCAGACTTATAACCGGTAGACTGATGCTTTTCGTGTTTTGCCGCCGCTGTGATGCGACGCCGGAGTCTCACCTCTCCAGGGCGCAGGCCTGAGCAGGGTTTATGGAAGATCCGCAGTTGCCCTTGCAGGATGCCTCCCCCTCTCCGCACCACTGGTGTTGTCCAATGGAAGAGCGCAGCCGGTACAACTTGGCACCGTTGGGGTCGCAAGAGATGCCAGAACGTGGTTGGATATAACATCGAACAGCCTTAAGGGATCTGGCTCCCGAATTATCCTCAAGGTTTACTCTCGAAGCCTTTCCAATGAGTGTGCAAGGAGTTGGACCTGGTTGCCAGAAGCTATTTGAGGCGCAGTCATGAGGAGCATGTTTTTAAGCAGTGCGAGCTCATCCTCACTGCCACCCTTCGGAAATAAATAAATATTCTTAAAAAGACGCCAGCTGCATTTTCGATTTCTCTTCCTTATACTTCCACCCGTGTAGTACATCTCGTTTTTTTATTAAAAAAACCTCACTTTCTTATATATATATATATATATAAGAAAATAAGTTTTTTTTTTAATAAATTAATATATATATATATATATTTATTAAAAGAACCTCGATATATATATATATATATATATATATATATATATATATATATATATATATATATATATACATACATACATACATATATATATATATATATATATATATATATATATATATATATATATATATATATATATATATATATATATATATATATATATATGGTTTAGCTCTCACAGTTAACCAACTGTAGCATCTACATGATACCACTGATGTAAATAAATGAAACCATGACACATAACAAATACATTGACTCACTTCAGCATAAATGGAGGGACCTGCAACTAGAAATAATTCATACTATGCTTAAGGGTCAGATAAACCATTTCATGCCTAATCAATAACAAGCTGAAGAATAGTGAATGTTCATAAGTTCCTTGCTCCATAAAACGAATTCCTCGTGTGCGAGCTTTAAATTATCGGTAACATGAGCAAAATCTCATGGATCTTAGGTTGCTTAAAATTTACAGAGCCAGTGTATTTATGATCCCATAACTCCTGATAGAGTCGTAGGGGCGCCGTATTGACATACAGTGTTTCTTGGACATTTTCAGCCAGGGAAGCCCATCCCTCTCCAGGCCCGAATACAGCAAATTCTTCCAGTACTAGACTGGTACTTTTTTTATCGACCTCGACGGCATTTGAACTCAGAGAGCAGATAGCCGAAACGAATACCAATTCTCTGCCTTACAGAGCTAATGCCAAAATATAAATAGATGTTTAATCAGTTATATCTAATGTTTCCATGAAAGTTCGAGAGTGATTTTAATAATGGGATTACAGTAATTGAAAAGATTGAAAGCATAATACGAAATGATGAAATAAATTGCTGAAAGATGGCAGATAAAGTTTGTCAAAGTGTATAGATGTAATCATAAATATTCCGGTAAATTAAATCAAGAAAAGCCAATTAAAAGACACTTGTTAATAAACAAGTGGCACGTGATATTGACATACATTCTACAGAAATTAGTTTTACACTATTGTAAAAACTATGGAAAGAAATGTCAAACTTATCTGACCTGTTCTAGCGGGAACACAACTGATAACTGCATTTAAAGATTTACACTTCTCGAAATGCTATAGCCAATTTCATGCCTTAATATCATGTATAAATTGTACATTAGCTTAATTTATTAGGTTGTTCAGCAGATTTATCAATTTAAGAGAATAATTGCTGGCCAGTAAGTAGTAGCAGGAATGAATGTGAGACTGTATGGAATAATCGGTGATAAATAAAATATTCTCTGAGATGAAACACCATTCGATGTTTATAGCTGACTGCGTCTTGGAGATGTCCTAGAAGCAATTATTATTGCAATCCAATGAGTGACATTATCTTTAATTATAGAGAATTGCTCAAAGGAATATCCAATGAAGGTAACCTCTCTATGATGCCATTTGCTCTCGTACTAAACTCTCTATTTTCATATATATTAGTGAGAAGTTCCGCTTTCAACTATATAGTTAATCAATGCTAATCATTCTTTTCAATACTCTGAACTCTTGTGCTTGTAAGAAACAAAAAATAAAAAAAAATTACGTGGATGTCATATTTGCAGAAATGTAAACATCTCACGATTAACTGGTAATGATTACAACCCACGTTATCATTAGATGTTAAGAAAAAATGATGTTAGTAATCAGCTTTACTTGTTTTTCACTGCAACTTTGATTCTATTTGAAATTTTAATATTCCAAGCATTAAATTTCACCCGCTTCATCTATCCTGTGGCTAGTATTTCTGAATTATGTAATATTCAAACCCTTTGCTTTCTTTACGCCAACAAATATACAGGTTTGTCCATTTGTTGAATAATTCCAACGGTATTGCTTCGACAAGTTACGATGAGTAAAAAATCTTGTTGTCGATTTCCAACGAGAGTGTAAGTAACCAGAGTTGTTCCCCTTAATTCTCGATGATATGATGACATTTAATTTTTTGGCATATTCGAACCAACCTTCGCTTTTTAACGAAACACGCATTACATATGTTTTCATTCACTTAAAACCTGTTAAGGAAAATTAATGAATGTAAGCCCCCCAAATAGTTTTGGAGTCAGTTAGTTAATCCACAAATCTGTACACCAGGCATGGGCAACCTTTTTCGAGAAGCTGGCCGTATGAGATATGGCTTATCATCATGCGGGCCGCAAGCGCTAATTTACATTCGTGCCCATATTAAAAAAAGGGGTGGTAACTCAGGTTGTTTTGATTTGTTTCTTCAGAATTCGTACACATTGTTTTCCTTGATCGTAAAAATGATAGAAAGATAAATTACGACTGAAAAGTTGGGGTAACAAAATCAGAAAGATTTCACTTAGGTGACGTAGCCGAGCCATTCAGGAGGCTTCGCGGGCCGCAGGTTGCCCATGCAGTTGTCTACACGAAACTTCGTAACTTTCTCCAACTATTATTATATGATTATATGATTATCTACTTGATGAAATTCATGTCGTCAATAGGAAAACTATTGGTAATAACGGCAAGGTCTGTTTTTATATAAAATAAAGGGTTAAATCGAAACAGATTTTAGTATATTTAGTGGCCATTCAGATCCCAATTGATAAAGATCAGCAATAAATGGATGAAGCATTTGAACATGTAATTTAAATTCATTTAGTTATACTGAAAACAAAAAGCAAATTATAACGATCGCTCTATATTTTTATTGGTTAAGTCAGGCTTTCATCAGACGTTCTACCTTTTCTGCTCATTCAATGCCTATACGATGACTGGTACTTACACCGAGCTTTTCCAAAGGATCATTAATCTAACTAATAATTAGGCTCGATGTTGCTTAAGTTAGGTGATCGGACGAGAACTGCAGTTTTTAGTTTTACTTGTGGGAATACGATTGTCACACCTTTCTGTGCCTGATAATATTTTACAATACCATTAGAAAATACATTCATTTATATGGGAAAGCACTGCATGCAATTCAGAAGCTAACAACTTGAAAGAAAAAACAATTACTCTCAACATCTCGTTCAGTCATAAAACTGTTCGGCTAATCTATATCAGTAGAGTTATTGAGAAAATCTTTTGTTGATATACGGAATGTTTATTCGGTGTATCAACAAAGATTTGTGCATGCTGTTTGTACTGGCTAATAATGTCAACATGTTCAAGAACTACAGCTTATTTTGATCGAATGACAATACTATCCCTTCACACACTGAGAATTATGCCTTCAGCGTAATAGAGAAAAGATAACCATTAATTGTATTCTAAACAAGTAAGAAAACATGAGATATATATCTAGAAATCCTCATCGTGTTAATAAAAAATAGTTTATATAAAATCGGTGTACATCATATAACAAATAAAAACAACATTTCTCTCTAAATATAAAAAAATTGATACTATATATATATATATACAAACTGTAGAGTGCTACTTATCCGATATTTGCATTGCTTTATTGTGCTACAATAAAACTCACCTCCTACATATATATATATATATATATATGAGTTTTTCGAATATTAATAATAATATTCGATTCATTTGCAATTATGCAAATGCCATCTGAAGCCATGTGAGTAGAATGACCCCTTCAGTCTTGGTCTTGTGTCGGCATGTAAATAGAACGGCAGACACCAATGTTTCTAGGTGATTACCCTTCATCAGTACCGTATACTATTTACCTCTCAACTGTCAGAGCTAGTGAAAATATGTGATATTTTCTGGAATATACAGTGATTGAGCAGCCTCATTTGCATATTAGCAGACTGCCTGATCAGCCAGATTTGCATATTAGCAGATAAGCTAGTCAGTGTTGTGTATACGAGCGATTAATGGCCGGCTTTGCCGTATTCAAATAACTAACAAATAGTTTTATCGCTCTACATGGCCGATCAGTCACAGTATATTCCAGAAAATATAATATTTTCACTAGCTCTGACAGTTGGCAGGTAAACAGTATACGGTACTGATGAAGGGTAATCACCAAGAAACATTAGTGTCTGCTGTTCTGTTTATATGCCAACACAAGAGCAAGAATGGTGGAGTCGTTCTACTCACTTGGCTTAAAGAGGGTTTCATAATTACAAACGAATCGAATATTATTATTAATATTCGAAAAAGAGCGATGGAATGGCAGTATCGGTAGAGGGTCGGACGGCATGCTTTGCAGCATAGAGTTACGGCCCTTTACGCTCTGAGTACAAATCCCGCCGAGGTTAAATTTGCCTTTCATCCTTACGGGGTCGATAAAATAAAGTACCAGTAATACACTGGGTAATTGCTGGCCTTGTGCCAAAAGTAGAGACAATTATTATTATTCGAAAACCTCAGATTTACATTTCTTGTATTTAGCCATGTAGAGTGATAAAACTATTTGTTATATATATATATATATATATATTTATTAAAATAACAGATTAAAGTTTAAGCAAAGAATCGCTGCTTTCACCCTTAACGGGATCTTCTGAAACTAACAAAGTCAATCTGTAAACGCAGAACTGGATATTTCAAAAAACGTTGCAACCGGAGGAAGACAGGAAGACGATACTCCGGTTGCAACGTTTTTTGAAATATCCAGTTCTGCGTTTACAGATTGACTTTGTTAGTTTCAGAAGATCCCGTTAAGGGTGAAAGCAGCGATTCTTTGCTTAAACTTTAATCTGTTATTTTAATAAATATTTGCTCTACGGTTCTTATATATTTGATATATATTATCCTTATCGAGCCCTCTTTGGATTTTAGTCTTCAATTTTATTATTATTACTATATATATATATATATATATATATATATATATATATATATATATATATATATATATATATATATATATATATATAGAGAGAGAGAGAGAGAGAGAGAGAGAGGGGAGTGAGAGAGAGTGAGAGAGAGAGAGTGAGAGAGAGAGAGAGTGAGAGTGAGAGAGAGAGAGAGAGATAAAACAGTGACATATTAAATAAAAATATAATTGTTTCTACTTTTGGCACATCATTGTACAGTGTTTTGGCCACTACATCATGCCTCATAGGTAGATAGTACCGCGATGACATCTTTGGACAGCTGCTTATGACATGAGTGATATCTTCGTTATTAATTCTTCAGAGTCTGCACTTGTTATCACATCTAGGTGTTTTTCCTGCATCCCTATCTCTTTTGTGAATCAGGTATTTCGTGTTAATTTCCTGTTCTTGGATTGCAAAAGCGTATCCTTCAAAGTGGGAGCCAATATAGCGGTTGTTGGTCCAAGATAGACTACTTTCCTTATCTATATTACTCTCACTCTGGAGCTTCCTGGCAACATATCCATGCATGAGTTTTTGCTGATAGGCATGCAGTTTTTCTTAATCGGGTGTAGTATTCCCTGGTTACGCGTTCCTTATTACAGATACCATTATATGATTTCTGAGTTCAAATCCCGCCGAGGTTAACTTTGCCTTTCATCCTTACGGGGTCGATAAAATAAAGTACCAGTAATACACTGGGTAATTGCTGGCCTTGTGCCTAACGTAGAAACAATTATATGATATGTTCTCATCTATCCCCAGGTATCTGTAGCAGGCCTCTGCGATATTTTATTTTATCAGTGAAAATAGAGTCCTCCTTCTCTGTCTTTAACCTTAGGATAGTAGCCCAAGAAGACAGCTTCTCTATGGCTCTGATAATAATTGTTTCTACTTTTAGCACAAGGCCACCAATTATTCCAGTGTATTACTGGTACTTTATTTTATCGACCCCGTAAGGATGAAAGGCAAAGTTAACCTCAACAGGAGTTGAACTCAGACCGTAAAGGAACGTAACTATGCTAGAAGGTATGCGTCCAACTCTCTACCGATACTGAATGTCTGAGACTTTAGCAAGTTGGAGGGCTTCTATCATCCAAGATTGGGGAACAGAATCGAAAGCATTCCTGTAGTCCAGCAAGACTGTAGCCATATTCCTCCTAAGTTGTCGCACCTCCGACATCGCAGTTTTGTTGATTAGGAGTTGCTCAGCACTATCCCCAAACCCCTCTCTTTCCAGCTGCTTGTTCATCTCTGATGATGTTATTATTTTCACAGTGATCCTAGAGGGCAGGCTGTATATATCTTATACATCAGGTTCTGGTATGCAATGGATCGGTAGTTTTTTGCCAAGTGGGTGTCTTTGTTCTTAGGGACCAGTAATATTTGTGCTAATGTCAACCATTCTGATATAAGTCTATCTCCCTTAAGAACTTGTTGGTAGAGGTCAGTAAGATACCTCCAATAGAATATCAGTTTTTTGTACCAGTAGCCGACAATCATGTCTCTTCCTGGTGTTTTCTTATCTTGGAGTTTTTCTATCAGTCTCAAGGGTACCCTCACTTATTTCGTATGTTTTTGTTGTAGTGTAGGAACAATAGTTCTTTTGGATTTCTTTTAGCTACACTGCATCTTGGTGGGAATTCTTCTTTTCACCCCATATTTTCTCCAAAAGGAATCTGTCTTTCTGGGATGGGGCCTCAGTGACATTTACTATTTTGCCGTTCATATCTCTATAGACTGATGTTTGGTTTCGTCTGAATCTTGTTTGAGGGTGATCAGCTTATATTGAAGAGTTCTGGTTCTATTGTTACCAAACATCATCTCTATTTAATTTTCACTCTTTGGAGTGAGGTTTTTTTGTGTTTGTCACATATCCTATGGTTTTTCGTAGGTCAGCAATCTGATTTTCTATTTTAGTTATATATGATGGTATTTTTGGTGGTGTTTTGTTCTTGTTAATATCTCTGCTATCACCAAGATAATGCTTCACTGTCGTAGCTAAGGCATATAAACAGGCGTTGATTTGCCAAACTGTTGGGGTTTTTATCCGTCGTAAATATTCATCCCCTATTTCGTCAATAACACGTAATATTTCATTATTTGTTTTTTTTATTAACATTGTCGTTTTAATACGTTCAGCAAGAGAGATATTTATACATGAATTAATTTCTCTCTTGAAGATTATTTCGTTGAGGGAAATTTTCAATTGTTTATACTTTTGATTATTATTATTATTTCTTCGGTTATTATTATTATCGATAGTGTTTTCCCCAGCAATCGAAGTAGACTTAGATGGTACAGGTGGTGTCAAATTTGTTACAGGCATAGTTGTTTCAAGGCACTGTTCGACCTGGCTGCTAGGAAGTCTAGTAGCATGGCGACCTGTAGCACATGTTGTTGATCCCATGTTTGTTGTGGGGGACTTACAATTAATAATATTTATCTTATTTTTACGTTCAACAAACGTCGCTTGTTGGCGTAATTGTTTCGCTGTGAAGTGTCTATTTATATATGTACAGCATAGTATCTGTATACATTAAAACTATATATGTATGCATAAACAGTGTAGCTTCATTCTGTTCATATAGCCAATGGAGGGATTGTTTTTTGCAATTTTATAACAATTAAATAAATCATCATTAAGTTCGCAACTCCAAGAGAAATGCGATTTATAATTTCGGTCTCTTCTGTAGCTACCACTGTATGAATTTTGTTTACCTTTCTCGCTGTTTTTCTTCGGTACTTCCTTAATGTTGTTGTTGATGTTGTGTTCAGCCATGCTGTTTGTAGCATATCCTTGTAAAATGAATTATGTATTTAGTCGAATATCTCTACGAATTCGAATGAAAGGTGTCTTTAGTAGATATAGTTAGAAGAATAACCAGTTATTCAACATGACTGGTAGTTGTGGCATTACTGTCGGAGATAGTATTCATCTTAAATTTAATAAATAGTCTCCCACGCCAAAATATGCGACTGATCGCGTTGACTGACTTGTATGTATGTATGTATGTATGTATGTATGTATGTATGTATGTATGTATGTATGTATGTATGTATGTATGTATGTATGCATGTATGTATATATATATATGTGTGTGTGTGTGTGTGTGTGTGTGTGTGTGTGTGTGTGTGTGTGTGTGTGTGTGTGTACGTGTGTGTGTGTGTGTGTGTGTAATTATATACTACTAGGTAAGCTCGCACATATTTCCTTTATATCGTGCATCAGCAACTGATCCTTTTCAATATAGTCTTTAATTTATTTGAAGATCTTCTCATGACTTTTGGTGAAAATGCTCCACTAAGACTAATGTCCACTTTGAAGAAAACCTGCATTATTTTATCGAGTATGTATGCACCTCGGAAGTTAATTTTATTTTGAATGACGTGAAGCAGCTCAAAATATAGTTTTATTTGATTTGATATGGAAGTGTCAATTTTGAAGCTGACTCCTTAACCAGACAACTATCCAGTGTCTATATTTATATATGTACAGCATAGTATCTGTATATATTAAAACTATATATGTATGCATAAACATGTCGAAATTCCCATAATTAAACAACATAAGTTGCTGGATATTTAAGACAACGGCTCCTTCGAGAGTATTTATCATCCTAGGAACTAATAACAGATGCTATCACTACAAAGTATCTTACAGCTCATAGAGCTGACGAAGTAGTCGAAAATATTGATTTATTTAACATTGCCTGACAACAATCATGCGTCCATTCTCTCTATATCTGTCTCTCATTCTCTGTCTATTTCTGTTTCACTATTTCCCTTTCAATAATGTAAATAAGAATGCACAGATCATGATCTGTCCTTGCTATTAGGCTACCTCTAATGACGTCAAAGCGATAGCTGATGTCAAAATGCTTAGCAACGTTAAGCTGCAGTATAAACTGCAACTATATTCCAGTGAAGAATCATAGAACTTTGTATTTAATATTTTGCTTTTGTTTGGCAGTCTTGTTGTTATCACTCATCTTCTTCTTGTTGTTGTATCATGTTACTACTAATGGTGTTTCCGACATCGTCGCCATAGTCTTTTTCCTTCGTTTCCCTCTTCGTTTCCTTGATGAGAACATAAATGGAGAAAAAAACGAAAAACAAAACAAACAACAAAAACGAAATGAAGAGTTAAAACTTCAAAATAAAACTATGTAAATGACACTAGAAACAGAGCTGACTCAATCTATGAGCGCTACAGGTTCAGGGGCCCCGTGCGTAATGTGTGCAGTAATTCTGTATATGCTGTAATACTATACACTCGTCGTCCGAACCAACGGAGGCCCAAGACACTTCTGTTACTTTAGTACTAATGTCTTCAACTTTACTTGACGATTGGGTGTTATGAGGTCGAATACTCTGAATATTTGCAGAGTTAATTCTCTTTGAATAAAGTAAATTGGAAGAAATAAAATTGAATGCCGGCGTTAAATGGCAGACTTACATAAGTTGTGGATGCTACTTACAAAATTGTATTCGTTTTCTTGGGCGGTGGATTGGCAGTATCGGAAGAGGGTCGCAGCATAGAGTTACGCCCCTTTACGGTCTGAGTTCAAATCCTGCCGAGGTTAAGTTTGCCTTTCATCCTTACGGGATCGATAAAATAAAGTACCAGTAATACACTGGGATAATTGCTGGCCTTGTGCCAAAAGTAGAAACAATTATCATTAACAGGGGTCGATAAAATAAAGTACCAGTAATGCACTGGGTAATTGCTGGCCTTGTGCCAAAAGTAGAAACAATTATTACTAATATATGACTGACGCCATAATATTAACAAACCATATTAAATCAAATTAGAATTTTTATTCTAATCTTATTTCCTGTGTTAAACCACAAAACTAAATCTCCCTTACTAACCTGTATCTGTCACGGTTTTGGTCTTCGTCAATAACAATGGCAGATTTGATGGGTATTCTAAACGTAATTTTGTATACTGAATCTAAATATAAATCAGATTTACAATTCCTTCCTTTGTCGGAGAAAATCCTGATAATTCTGTTTATTTTGTGAGGGCAGCAGACATGGAGAAGTTGGAAGTGACATAGGAATCAAATTATCTCCTTTAGTATGTCTTGATATTTTCATTGTATTAATTACAATATGCTGTCTGCGTGTGTACGGTTATTTTTTCCCCGTAGAAATGTTACGATAACCTTTCATATTCATTTCATAAATAACATATATAACAAATACTTTCATCTCTGTTTTAAATTTCTTTTCTTAAATTCATAAACAATATAATATAAGCTGTGTCATCTACACTATATGACTTCAAATCGTGCCTTGAGTCAAATTTAACTTACAGCCATCATGTATGTACACTGTAAAGAAAGGAGTGAATCTTGCAAGTCAAAGCTGGCACCCAGTGATGGTCCAGCCTCAAAACCATGTGAGTCAAAGTTGGCACCCAGTTATGGTTCAGTCTCAAAATCTTGCGAGTCAAAGCTGGCACCCAGTCATGGTCCAGTCTCGTTTCGTTTAAGACATTATGATAATAGTAGTCATCTCTTATCTTTCAATTTGTTGTGTGTGGAAAATAGCGTCGTTGGATAAAAGATACACTCCATTGATTTCTTACTATTTTGCTTCTTGAATTTGTAATTTTGTGTCAATATTAACCAAAAGGATCTCTTGTAAAGTTATAAATGTAAGGGGGATTTTACTGATGTTTTCCTCAAATTTAAAGGGCGGTGGATTGACAGTATCGGTAGAGGGTCGCAAGCCATACTTTGCATCATAGAGTTACGGCCCTTTACAATCTGAGCTCAAATCCTGTCGAGGTAAACTTTGCGTTTCATACTTACGGGGTCGATAAAATAAAGTACCAGTAATGCACTGAGGTAATTGCTGGCATTGTGCCAAAAATAGAAACAATTGTTTTAAACGCGATTATAGTTCTTCAGATAATTAACCTTATGATTAGAGGTGAAATAATATTAATTGTTTCTACTTTTGGCACAAGACCAGCAATCATTCCAGTGTATTACTGGTACTTTATTTTATCGACCCCGTAAGGATGAAAGGCAAAGTTAACCTCGGCGGGATTTGAACTCAGACCACAAAGGGCCGTAACTCTATGCTGCAAAGCATGGTGTCTGACCATCTACCGATACTCCCAATCCAAATATTAATATTTACATCTAAGATATGTCTCAATGACTTTGATTTCCAATGGCCGTCATACATCTTTTTCCTGTATCTGTACATTGTAATGGATGGATACAAAATAAGATCCTTTCAAATGAAAATTGTAGTAATATTCATATTCTCTGCGCATCTATTTTAAATTTCTATGTTACTTATATTTGCCTGACGTTAATGGTATTAAGCTAATGGCTGTATTAGGCTTACTAACTTGGTTTCAGCCAGCTCTACATGTATTGCTTCTTTTTTTAATCTTTCCTGACTTAAATGCTTCTCTTATTAAAATGTTCAATGTTCTCTATTCTGATCTTTAGGGTTCTGGGTGTTTTTCCTTATGCAAATGGTCTTTTAGATGCAGTTCTCTAGACACTCCGCTGCACTCTTTTTTTTATGTAGCTTATTTTTTTCAATAAACTAATACATCAAATTATTTTTGCTCAAGACTTTTAGAAATTTCCAGTTTTAAAATGATTTCCGTCTTTTTCTTTTCCAGTCTTATTTTCTTCGTCTTATATTGTAATTTCTCTTCAATTAATCATTATTTAAATTTTCTTCTTCTTCTTCTTCTTCTTCTTCTTCTTCTTCTTCTTCTTCTTCTTCTTCTTCTTCTTCTTTCCTTCACATTTGTCTTTTTCTTCGTCCATTTCAATCTTTCTTTTACTTTTTCTTTGTTGTTGTCGTTATTGTTGTTGTTGTTGTTGTTGTTGTTGTTGTTGTTGTTGTTGTTGTTGTTGTTGTTCCTTCTCCTCCTTTTTCACCTTCCTAACACCACAACTCCCCACTTCTCACTGCTATACTACAACTGATAACTTCCATTATGTTTATCTTTAGCAAAACACAAAACAACTTTTAAGTGTTAAAATTTTAATTGAATCAAAAACAACAGCAACAACAGCAACAATAGCAACAGTAACAACAACAACAAAACATAGAGGAAAACAAACATCTCCTCCTCCTCCTCCTCCTGTCCTACCAAAGGACCACTGACCAAACATTTCTAGAAGCAGCATTGAAAGAAACAAAATGTTTAATCATGCTACATAATTTCTTAATTAAATTTCCTTCTAGGGTGCATTCGACCGGATCTTTACCCCCGTAAAGAAACTATCTTACAGCAATCTTCTCAACAGAAGAATTATGGTCGACTTCACTTGCGTCTCAAGTATGACTTTAGGACCTCTGACCTTGTTGCACACCTGATTGAAGGTAACGATCTTTTCGCATTGTTTTTTTCGTTATTTATTTTCAGTATAATTTTCCGCCCAAACATTGGCGGATAAGAGTATGTGTAGGAAGCTGATAAATAACTTGCGGCATTTAATTCAGTTACTTTCAGTTGTATTCCGGGTTTCTAATCCACTTACGAACGTCTTTGCGCCTCATTCTTCCTAGGTCTATAAAATAATTGATTGCAGTGGGGAGCGAAGATTTCAGCGTTTGGAAAATATGTCTTAGAGTGACAAAGGGAGAAAAAAAATGTGCTTTGTCGCTTTGGTTGTGGGCAATCAGTCACTTTGTATTTTGTATTTTCCCCCCGAGAAATCTGTTTCATATCGTGTTATCGTATTTGTAAATATGTGCTGCCAGATAAGAGCACATCGCTAATCTAAGCATCTGTAGCACCATAAAAGCTGTTTTCTTAGCTTGTTATACTATGAAGATCTTGGCTGGAAGAATCGTTACTGCCCCCCAATCTTACAGTATTTATTCCTTCTCTCTGCTGTTATTTAAGTTTTCATTACAAGGTTTATAAATTGTAGGTATATCCAAATTGAGTTTATCTATGAGAAAAGTGAATGAGAGAACAATAAAATACAATGATGATATATATTAGTTTAACGCATGATATAGGAGAAAAAGAGTCTTAACGTTTCGGATGTTAGTCCATCATCAGAGAATAGAATGAGAGAATTAAAAAATAAAAACAGGAAAATTTGTCAGGAAAATAAAAACCTGTGTACTTAGTCAGCCACTTTGGAAAATTGGATGTCATAACGAGACTAGTGTATTAAGGAAGGGAGATAAGCATAGAAGAGTCAGAATATGTGTTTGTGAGTGTGTGTGTGTGGGGGGGGGGGGGGGGGGGGCTTGTGCTACGCTGTGTGGGTATGAAGGTCACGATGTGCATTAAACGATGACATGGTTTAAGAGATATTGTATGTATATTGTGGTCTACGTGCGAGTGTGTGCGCATACAGGAGCTGACGAGTGTAGGCAGTACCAGAAGCTCTTAAATGTGTGTGTAAGCATATAAGTATGTGTATGCGTATCTATACACACACGCACACACACACACACGCATGTGAGCACATGTGAGCACGGTCAACCTAATATACGTACACATCCAAGCACACACACAGGTCGAGATTATTCTTTGGTGGTACAGAGGGAGAAGGATAGTAGTACATGCATGCAAGTCACCATTTCCCATGTCAAGGCTATAGTCTAAAGAGCGGTGATATCACAAGGCAACCACGTACGGTGTTGCGACGTCATAACCGCCAATCACTGAACTTCAAATGACGTTGGTCGTTGTGGACGGTGAAGAACCGCAATATATGCTGCGTAACATTCGAATCCGACGCCAAGACGGTCCCAAAAGTCTCATGGAAATACATCGCCACACGTAGGCGGTATACGATCACGTCCACACACAAATAAGCGCAGTCATGTGATGTGTATAAGTGTTATTTGTGTATAAATACGCGGGATTTTTATGGTAATGCATATGGTAGCCGCACACAAGCGCAGGTATAAATATACATATATACATGCATATGCACGTGCAAATACGCACACAGATATTTCTCCGGTGCTCTACCGATGCAGCATTATTTTTTCTCTGTTGATCCGTAGTGATCATGAGCAATATACTTGACTCTCACTCTCTCACCCTATGTACATAGATACCATGACATATGTATGAATCACTATATTTAACTCGTACTTCAATATCGTGTAGCTCTTCGTTCAAGTTCTGAACAAGTGCAACAAAAAACTACAAACGTGTGCTTTCCTCGCGAAATATCTCTTGTGACATTTTCAATAGTATAAAGTGGTTATGAAGGAGGACGTGTCGATGAGATAAATCAAAGCTGTATCCACACCCTAGTAGGCTTTTGTGAGATATCTATGACAGTAGTAAATGAATAGAGATTAAATGAAGAATCAACTGATGAAAAGTATTTCACGTAAAACCCTCAAAAATGTCAACCATATTCATGTCTTGAGTGTCAATAATGTCTGTATTGATTTGCAATTAATCATAGCTTCTAAAATTGCCCTATCTCCCGATTAAACAAATTTTGTCAAGAGAGTTTATAACGAAACATATTGTCTTTGAACGTGTGTAATTTTATTTCATTTCTAATGATTTAAAGGTGATGTCCAATGATAGGGATTAATGATGGGCTAACGAACTGAATCAGGGTTAATGACTAAGTAAAGATGTGTTATTCGTATTGCATTCGAAGTGATGATCTAGGAAACTAGATAATTTAAAATATCCAAGCTTTAACAGCAAATTAAAGTAAGAATCATGTATAACACCTTATAAGGAATCTCAACGAGAATATTTACGAGTAGAAAATCAACTCTGTTTCTATTAATTAGTGAGGGCGGTGGATTGGCAGTATCGGTAGATGGTCGGACGCCATGATTGTAGCATAGAGTTACGGTCCTTTACGGTCTGAGTTCAAATCCCGCCGAGGTTAACTTTGTCTTTCATCCTTACGAGGTCGATAAATAAAGCACCAGTAATGTACTGGGGTCGATTTAATCGATTTTCCCCTCCCCCCAAATTACTATACTAGAAATCATTAATTAGTGAGGAGAAGAGGGAAGAGGAAGACGTACTGATAATCTTTGTTTATGGTTTCATTTTGTTGAGATTTATGTAGTTGATGATCAGTTTGAATTTTTTACATGAATACATGTAAACATAAACGAGTTAGGGACATAATTCCGAAAGGCTGCAGTTCTGCTGATGAATACTTTGGTATAAAACGGATGAAAAAATTGTACAAACTGCAGATGAGTTGAGGCGTGACTGTTAATGATTTAGTTGTTTTAGATACATATCTCACTTTCTTTTCCTGTAACTTGTGAGGGAATCGTAGGGGCACCGTATTGTCGTAGGGGCACCGCATTGACATTCGGCGTTATTGGGCATTTTATTTTTAAAACTGGCGGAGCCCACCTCCCCTCCATGACGGAATACAGAAGATTTCTTTCAGAGAAAGATAAAGAGAGTGAGAGAGTGAAAGTGAGAAAGAGATATAGAGGAAGAATGGACCCCAGTATTGAACTGGTACTTTTTATCGACCTTAAATGGATGAAAGACAAAGTTGACCTCGGCGGGATTTGAACTCAGAAAGTAGAGAGCCGAAACGAATGAGGCAAAATATTTTATTTGACAATCTAATGACTGCCAATTCACCGGCTTTCATACATATCAGCTCATTACATCATTGAGAGTGGTGCACTGGTTAGGGATGAGATCTGAACATAGGAAATTTATTTAAGAAGACCACTGTAGACCTGGTAACACTATACAGTGTATCTGTCCAGGAAATGTTTTTTGAAAAATGTTTCATGAAAGTTTTCTACCCCCGGATCGGACATCATTTTTAGAGTAGTATAGCCTAGAATCAGTATTACACACTGACATTTAGAGATGACATAAGGGAGGAGTGAGTAACTAGTACAGGAATACGTATGTTGAGTAGTGCCAAGGTCTCCAGAAAATAGTATAACATTTTGGCAACTGCATATAATTAAGAGTGGTAAATTTTTATTTAAGGTCGATAAAAAAGTACCAGTCTAGTACTGGGGTCGATTATTTCTCTATACCTATTTCTCACTTCCTTTCTCTCACTCTATCCTCTCTGGAAGTGTGAGTGTTTTGAGCAAAAGATATTTCAAATTTTCAATGCCCTGGGGACCGCATTAGGCGCCAGTTAGCGATCTCTCTCTCTTTCTTAGTCTGTCTTTTTAGATAGATACATAGCTATAACGTCGGGCCTTTATAATATATGTCTGTATATCTGGCTGTCTGCATTACGACATTATGAAAACGTTGACTTCGCTATCCGTGTGTGTGTATATATGTATATATATAGTGTGTATATATATATCTATATATATATAGTGTGTAACGTTTTTCGAAATATTTACTTCTGCGTTCACAGATTGATTTTTTTAGTTTCAGAAGATCCCGTTAAGGGTGAAAGCAGCGATTCTTCGTTATTTTAATATATATATATTAATGGAAAAATTGAAATTTCATTTCTCACTCTTACTACGGCTGATACTTAAATATAAGTATATATACGTACATACATATATGTATACAGACGTACAGTAGTATGTATAAACATATATACATGCACACATATATATATATATGTACGTATGGGTTTACCGAACATTTATTATAATGCTCGGTTTGTTTGTAAACAAACAGCCCGAATTAAGCCGTACAGTGTTCGGCAACCATCGTTGCCCTTTTGTTCAACACTGACAAAGGAACGATGAACTAGTTTCTAGCTTATTAGCTGTCATCAGCACCCTATACCTTCCTGATAGTTGATTGAACGTTTGAAAGTATATACTTTCCTTAGGCATATTAAAAATTATTTGCCTATTCACTCAAGGCGACTTCACTTTTTATTAGGATTTCTGTATCAATTGGTGAACATACGATGAAACTGTTTCAGAAAGGAGGGATAAACATGCCTATCTATGTTTAGAATCTCGAGCAACGCCGAGCCATTCTGCTAGTATATTATTAAAATAGGCTAGTTGACATTAACACAAACAATACTGGTCCCCAAGAACAAAGACACCCACTTGGCACAAAACCTATCGACCCATTGCATGCTAGAACCTATTGTATAAAATGTATACAGCCTGTCTGAACCTATTTCTCCAAGATCACTGGGACAGTAATAACTTCATCAGAGATCAGCAAGCAGCTGGGAAGAAATGTATTTGGGGTGTGTACTGAACAGCTCCTTATGACTTCGAATCTTTGGTGTTAAAAGCCTGTTGGATTTCTGAAGTGATGTTATTCCACCACTCACTTTGCATCCTGTGCAGTTCACGTTGCAGTGTTGCCTTGAAATCTTTGTAGGCTTTCCTGGCAGCTGGTTGTGCTACGGTATTCTGATTCATGAGCTTTTCATAGAGAGTGTGTTTGGTTTTTAGGAGTTGATTGATATTAGGATTGTTGTCATCAAACCAATGCTGATGTTTCTTGGTTCTGAAGCCAAGTACCACAGCTTCAACAGAGTAAACCTGATCTCTAAAGTTTTCCCAGTTTCTTAGTGTTTTTAAGCCTGGCGGAGCCCAACCCTCTCTAGGTTTGAGTGCGGCAGATTTCTTCCATGGAAGGATAAAAAGTAAGAAAAAGGAAGTGAGAAAGAGATATAGAGGAAGAATTGACCCCAGTTCTAGACTGGTCCTTTTTTATCGACTTCGAAGGGGTGAAAGGCAAAGTTGACCTCGGAGGAATGTGAACTCAGAAAGCAGAGAGCCGGATCGAATACCATACACCACTCTATCTGATCTCCTAACGACTCTGCCGTCTATTTGGGATATACTGATTAATAAATCAGGGGAAATATTTGGATGTATGTTTGCATGACATCACCACATTCCCAGTGCTTTAACGTGGAGTTACACATGTGACTTCGAGCAGGTCAATAATTGATCAAAAATGAAAAACTTCCTGGCTTCGAAGAGAATCAAGATTTGTTAACGTTATATATGTGATGACATCATCTGAGATTGTGAGTTCTAGCATTTGTAATGACTTTAAAAGCTTTAGTTATATCTTTATGTGTAGAAAGGATGTAGTACAACTCTTTCTTCCATGTATGTAGTAATGGTCTCTTCGCATTGTTTGAGTGGTCACATATGTTAATTTATTTGTGTAATGTTGAAGCAAAAGAGGTATCTGATGCAATGCTTTTATCAACAGAAATGTTACTTACGGAACCTTCATCAATGAGGACTGGAGAGTAGGAGGTATCGGCTAAGTTAGGCAAGACCTGCTATGAAGTAGACCACAAATCTTAGCAACAATTTACGCAGAAGGAGAGATGAAATTAACAAAATATATTTAATGCAATTTGCAGAGTGATCAACCGGCAAACGATGGCTATTTGTTTCAATTCCCATGCTAGATTCTGTGTTTATGTCTGTAATAAACCGTAGTGCCAATTTCAATATATATACTATCAGAAAAAAACATTCTTCGGGTTGTTTTCTTCTGGCATGTGTAGTGTGCATATTGATAGTATACGTAAATATATATGCATGTAGATATGATATATCAAATAAAATCGTAATTGAGAATATGCACAGAAATGGAAGAGAGACTGTGTTACACTCTCTTCTGTAATCAGTAAAGTAATCCATGATAGATTAAAAAAAGACGATATTATATAGAAACTGAATTAGGATAAAATTAGCGACGGAAATATAAACCTTATAAAACGATGCAAATATATGTACGTTTATATAGTCGATGTAATAGGTTTTATAATATAACGGACGCTGATCGGAAGTGTTGACATTTGAAAATGTTAAAGAAGTGAATCTTAAAATACGCAATAAAATTATTTATATTTAATCAAGAGTTACGGAATTTAGTAGATAAATTATGTAATATTCATTCATTATTTATTCAAAGTAATCCAACTTATTTTACAAATAGAATTAAAAAAATATATTCAGAACCCAGTCCCGCACTCCTCCCTTTATTATATTATGATATTAAAAAAAAAAGAAATGGATTCAGTTTGAAACTGGTTAGACCATTACTCAACAGAGTACTCGATACGTGGGGTTGTAGAGTATGCTTATATTATAAAGTGTTCGGGACCCGACTGCTGAGCTCTCGCCGTTATGAGATATATATATATTTATATATGTATATAAATAGGGAGATACAAAGCAGGCTTCTTCGTTTAGAAAGGGCTAGCGAATTTGAAAATTAGGTAGTAACATGTGCTTACGCCGTATTTGACTACATAGTCTGTTAGTTGGGATTTAAAAATACCCTCTGAATGACAAAAAGGATGAGTATTGATGTACATGGGATACGAGCCCACATCTTTGGTTTGCCGGACCAATGTGTTACTATTACACCAACACGCCACCCATATTTATATATATATATGTGTGTGTGTGTGTGTGTACATGTGTCTATGTGAGGATGTCTTTGTATAAGTGATACTATCATTTTACATTTAATGAATTATGATGTTCTCTTTCTTCTGATTCCAGTTCATGACCTTATGTGTCCTGATTCCACATCAGGTTTTAGCGACCCTTATATCAAACTGTTTCTTTACCCGGAAGTTGACGAAAGACGTCGACAATCATCGGTCCAACGTCGAACTTTGAATCCGTATTTCAATGAGTTTTTCAAATTTCCAATTCCTTATGAAGATTTACAAGACAAATCTCTGATATTTCAAGTCTTTAACTACGACAAATTTTCTCGACACAGCATTCTCGGCGAAATTAACATTGATTTGAACACCGTCGAAACTTCAAGTAGCGTCGAAATCTGGAGTGATATACAGCGTTATCAACGGGTAATCAAATCATTTATTTACTCTTTCTTTATAAATGTCTCTCCCCCCTCTCTCTCCCTCTCTCTTTCTCTCCATCTCTCTCTATCTCTCTCCCCTTCTCTTACTATATCATATCTCTCTCTTTCTCTTACTATCTCTCTTTCTCTCTCTTGTTCTCTTTCTGACTCTCTCTCTTTCTCTCTCTTTTCCTTTCAATCTCTTTCTTTCTCTCCCCCCCCCCTCTCTCTCTGTTTCTTTCTTTTGTGGGGGGAGGTCTTAAACTTCCAGTAGATGGACTAGCATTGCTCGCTAGAATTCGTCAAATACAGTGGTACCACTGTTTCCACTCGTACACACACACACACATACACACACACACACACATGCATATGATGCACACACACACATATACATGAATATATTAAAATTACAGCCCCTCCCCTCAGAAACTCCTTTAAACATTTCAATATGATCTCGTTTCTTCAATATTTTATCAACATCAACCGAGAAATATTGAGTCAAGGAAGATTTATTTTATCAAATTTCTTAAAAAAATAAATGAAACCTATTGTTTACAGATGACTAATGAAGCTAGTTAAGCTGATTACTGCTGTTTTGTCATACGTATAAATCATAACTAACTCGATTCGGTAACAAATGAAAATGACGTAAAAAAATTATCTTAGATTAAATTCTTATTCAAATTGACTTTTACGAAAATAATTGCCATTTGAATAGAATTTAATTTGAAGATGTCTCGAGGTGGAATTTGTAAGTGTTTGTATTAACGAGATAACACGTTAATTTTCTCACAAATCTACTAATTGTTAGTAGAAAACGTGTTGCAAATTATCATTTAAAGTTTAACGTTGAAGTCATTTTAATAACTTTAAAATACGAGGAACTTAAATTTAATTATAATAAATATCTGACGATTTCCACATAACTCTACATACTACATGAATAATTAGTTGCAGACTTTTTTCATAGCCGAAGTGTCACCTACTTTGGGTACTCATTCCACATCTTGTATTGTGTAGAACTGTGCAGTTTCTACACTTGACATAAAATGTCCAGGACGTTTCCCCCTCCCCACAAAAACCACCCGACTGAATAACAAAGTATTTCTCACTAGCACCCTATAATCTCTAGCTGAAAGGATATGGTGTTTCTTCTCTCACTTATACTATTACAAGGTCTTCTCTCATGAACAAGCAAGCTTCGTACATCCTCCGAATACGATAATCTTCCTACATGTCACTCCTAGTGCGTCTTCCCTCACTGAATACCTTCTCTAAATGCCCATAATCAGAATGCAATCTTTTGGAACTTCTCTTTTATCCAGTTCTTTTGTTGTCCTGAGGACATCAAACTCCAAATTTTCAAGAAGAATAATAGGAGTAGTGGTACTCCGTTGGTTACGACGACGAGTGTTCCAGTTGTTATGATCAACGAAACAGCTTGTTCGTAAAATTAACGTGCAAGTGGCTAAGCATACTCTTAATGTAGTTCTCGGGGAGAGTCAGCGTGACAGAGAGTGCGACAAGGCTGGCCCTTCGAATTACAGGCACAGCAGAATAATGAATGGTATTTATTTTACCCACCGGGAAGTGCCTGCAAAATTTATTAGCTTTGGCTGCCATTCTTTCAGGAAAAAACAGTCTTTATGACTGTCATGGGCAACCTGCGGCCTACGAAGCCTCCTGAATGGCTCCCCTAAGTCACCTAAGTGAAATCTTTCTGATTTTTTTACCCCAACTTTTCAGTCGTAACTTATCTTTCCATCATTTTTACGATCAAGGAAAACAACGTGTACGAATTCTGAAGAAACAAATCAAAACAACCTGAGTTACCACCCTTTTTTTTAATGTGGGCGCGAATGTAAATTAGCGCTTGCGGCCCACTTCTCGAAAAAGGTTGCTTTATGATATTGCAGTGTTTACTAATAAACCTTGATACAAACCTGTCAATTCTGCCGTTCGACTGGGACATCTCCTATCCACTTCGGGGTGGGTGGAAGATGTCTTCTCTTGTGAAAATGGGTATAGCTTTCATTATGTAAGATCTCCCCAGGGCGGTGGATTGGCAGTATCGGTAGAGGGTCGGACGCCATGCTTTCCAGCATAGTTACGTCCCTTTACGATCTGAGTTCAAATCCCGCCGAGGTTGACTTTGCCTTTCATCCTTACGGGGTCGATAAAATAAAGTACCAGTAATGCACTGGGTAATTGCTGGCCTTGTGCCTAAAGTAGAAACAATTATGTAAGATCTCCCCATTTGGCCTCATTTCTCCCCGTTTTGGCTTTTAGAGGTTAGCATGCCTGTTGGTGTGTTCGTATAATGAAACTTAAGGGAGAGCTCAAACGAATATGTTGATAAAGTTTATCATATCAGACAAGCAGAGAAAAACTTGGTGGCTTGTATCCTGTTTTACATAAGTTGTATTCGTTTCTATGTCCCTTAAATTTCAATTGTCGAAAATAGATAGAGAAATAGAGCAAGAATTTACCAATGTAAACCTCGATCTAGATCTAAACTTGAACAATGTTTCGTTACACTGCAGTGCTCCGTTTAACGTCTCCTGAATATAAATATCTTGCAGAGAAATAAACCCTGTCAAGAAAAATCTACATGAAGCCATCATTGGAGATACCAACAACCCAATGGGGTTTTAGATTTAGATTTATGTAACAAATTTTCTCTTCAAATAATACTCATGGGAGGATTTAAACCTTAACTCAGCTAATTAAATAGTTTTCAATAATCATCGTCACATATTGAGTGAGCGATGGAGGTTTAAATGTCTTGGCTATGAATAGACTGAAATATAGTTAACGAAAATTCTATAAAGCAAGCCACTTTTAAATATCGCCTATAACTAGCGTTATAATTATCTCTAATTATCCCTATTATATATCCATCAATACATCAGTCAATAGCCTAATGGTTATACTTTTCCTAAATTCGCTGGGTTTAACGTAAAGATTAATTATTCTATTAATTTGCATCAGTAACTCTCTTCAAAACGAAAGGCTACAGTATATTTCATCTAATGGCAACTGGAAATCATTCGACTCTTCTATAAAGAATTTTTTTTTTTCATAGCAAAATTTGAACTCTTTTTCTCTTCAAATTTACATTTCTACAAATTCTATATATACGAATTCTTTATGTCAACTTGCTGGGCACCGCTTTGCTGATCACATCGACCCCAGTACTT
>OZ024745.1:115443856-115466356 GCA_964016885.1 Eledone cirrhosa
TATATATATATATATATATATATATATATATATATATATGTGTGTGTGTGTGTGTGTATATATATAGTCGTTTTGAAAGCCTCAACAATGCAGGTGGGTAAATCTCCAGGTAACGGAATCAGGTAGGTGGTAACGAGAGAGCGATGTAAGAGGAAGCGTATAAAGAGACGTAGAGAGCGTAAAAGAGCGTGTGGGAAAAGTGTAAAAAATAATAACACGAGCTAGAGTTACCTAGGAAGTGATTTATTAGTCCCCATATTTCGGATTTCGCATCCATCGACTGGGGGTGTTCCGAGGGGAAAAAGGTTATGTCAGAGAGGGACAACACGTGGCCTCCGTTGTTTACTGTGTGCGCACAATATATATATATATATATATATATATATATATATATATATATATATATATATATATATATATATATATATATATATATATATATATATATATATATATGTATGTATGTATGTATGTATATATATATATATATATAAATATATATATATATACATATACATCCGTTTCCCTTAGTATTCCTCTGGGGCCGATAAATTAAGTTCATTGCCAAACTCTTCTTTACAAATATCTGAAATGGTACTACTGTTAAAAACATATTAGAAAGAGAAGGATATATTACGTCCTACTAAAAGAAAGAACTTTCTAATCTTAAAAAAAGACACCAGTGCCAATGTTTAAAATGTTGACCCCTTAATCGGATGTACTTCATTCAATCATCTGAACAACTGATGTCATCTTCGGGTATATAACTCTTTATATACATATATTTAGTGGAGGAAGTGTCTTACTATTGATGTGGTTATTACCACAAAATCGTTCTTGCTGAAGCAGACACATATGACCACAGGTAATCAAGTCATGACCATCCCGCTTTATTTTCAAGATATTTTCAATATATCCTGCACTATATTATCTATATCATCCAATGTGTCGTTTTTAAAGATGGTTGGCCGAGGTTTAGGGTATATTTAAGTGCTATATCTAGCAGATCCAATGTCCAGCTAGAGGATCTATCATGAACTCGAGTATTTGAGGTATTGATAAGATATAAAATGAGTGAATCGTAAATAATAGAGTGGCTCTACATAAGGACTTTTGAGATCCTATTATCCTTCATTCTGACGACATGATCAGTCTAACTTAATTGCAAAAGATAAGATTCAATGCCACCGATTTTAGATATAGAGAATAGGTCAACATTTGATATTCTGTCATTTAAGCTGTATTCACAAATGATTCAATGACATCGCTTATGAAGTTAATGGTGAAGAGAAATATTTTCATTATTCCACATCCTTCCTACGGGCCAGATCTAGCTCTGTGTGATTCAAATCTGTCACCTAAGGTGAAATCGAAGTTGAAGAATAATCATTTGGGGACAGTGGAAAACATACAAAAAATTGTAACCGACGAGCTAAAGACAATAACTTCCGGTACTCACAGACAATGACTTCCGGTATTGCTACGATCAATGTAAAATACGCTAGAACAACTGTGTGACTTCCGGTCGTATTTTGAAGGAAATAACATGTAATTTTATCTACGTCTAATACACATTTAAATAAAACACCAACATTCTTACATTTGGGACAGGCCTCGTATAATATATCGCAGATGTTGCTTTAATTATTCACTCGTGAATAATTAGCCACCAGTTGAACTCTGTAACACATTTTATTGTATAAACATGATATTATTTACAGTAACAATAATAATAAGAATAATTGTTTCTACTTTTGGTACAAGGCCAGCAATTATCCAGTGCATTACTGGTACTTTATTTTATTGACCCCGTAAGGATGAAAGGCAAAATTAACGTCGGCGGGATTTGAACTCAGAATGGCAAGGGACGTAACTCTATGCGTCAAATCATGGCGTCCGACCCTCTACCGATACTGCCAATCCACTGCCCTACCAATAATAATAATAGACGACAATAATAAAAAAAAAAGGAAACAAAAGGAAAGAAAGAATAGGGAAATATAGAGAAAAATGAGAAAAAGAAAGAAGTAAAAGAACGGGATGGTGTCGCAGAAGAGAGGGGAGAGGTGAAAAGGGAGGGTGATTTGGTTTTGAGCCTAGAACAGGGGAGCAGAAGTACTGCGTCCTGCGGACGATGGCCAGTGACACCCGCTGCAACAGCCACCCAACCTCGCGTGGCTCCCTCCTTAGACGGGCGGCCGACGTTCCGATCTTGAGGAGGAGCTCGGCACTACGGAGTCAAAGTACGCCTGAGGTTAATATATGTAATAAAATATTTGACCCAATGATAAATATTAGTAAAAAAATGTCTTTAATTTTTTACACATTATCTTAATACAGTTTTTCATAGAAACCAAATAATTTATCGTATATATTGGATGGCAGGAGAAAATAAACCTTTATCGAGATGAGAGAAGTAAATGTTGTGGAACGAAAGGTAAGCTTGCCTCAAACCTGAATAGCGACGTGACATCCTTGGTTGAAGCCATATCACCTAAAATATATGCTATCGATTAACACCTTTCTTCATATTTCTTGAGGATTACGTTAAGGGTCACACTGCTTGTGGAACAGCCCATTAAATAAATACGTCGTTCCGTATTTTGAACATTCGTAATCGGAATCAACTGGAAAAACATCATTTACAGACATGTAGTGAAATGTTTCAGAATTAACGATGAAAATTGTTTGGAAAATTCTTTTGATAAAATGAGGCTGACTTTTAACGTTTTATAAGGATAAAAGGTTCGTATATCCGAATTATTCATACAAGCAATATGTTTGATATATAAAGATATCTTTATATGAAATGTAATGTCGTTTTTCTTCTTACTTCAGATCCGTTTGTTAGAACATCATTAATTGTTGATGGCAAGAAAATTAAAAGAAAGAAGTCTTCAGTACAAAGAAGCACATCTTCACCAGTTTGGAACGAAGCGTTAACTTTCAATGTTCCGGCCGAGATTTTACCGAAAGTATCCCTTGAGTGTTGTGTGTGGGACCATGATATTATAGGCCACGGTGAGCTTATTGGAAAGTGTACAATGGGACCAGAAATGCAAGGAAATGAACGCAAACATTGGATGGAACTACTTAGCTGTCACAGAACATCCACAGCTATGTGGCATAGCTTACACAAATGACTATTGACAGGTCCAAAGAAACTTATTTTATTTCTTTTTGTCTATATTGCAAAGAACATTTCTATAAATATTGTGTTTATAATTATTTTTCACTGTCAAGTTTTTAAAAAATAATTATTTGCTTGAAATGAAACGTCATTAATTTTTGCCAAAAATGAGATCCTTAACAAAAAGAGAATGAATATAGATTGTGAGAGAGAGAGAGAGAGAGAGAGAGAGAGAGAGAGAGAGAGAGAGAGAGAGAGAGAGAGAGAGAGAGAGAGCGAGAGAGAGAGAGAGAGAGAGAGAGGCAGTGACATTGAGAGAGAAAGAGAGAGAAAGTGAGAGATAAAAAGAAAAAAAAGAGAAGATAGGAGGAGGGAAATGCTAAACAAAACAAAATGTCTGGGTGGATTGACAAGTTTTACAAAATTCAATTCACCTGAAATATATTAATCTGTATATATTTTGCTTTATTCGCCGCCTATTATATATATATTCCATAATTGTTGAATATTTTGCTTAATAATGTCGTCAATAATATATTTTAACGAACTATTTCAAAATGAAATTGCTTTCTATTTTTTTTTAAAGTATAATTGCAGGAAATTTGGATCCTAAAAAAAATCGTAAACGAAGTAAAAAAAGTTCTTTCCCATTCATAGTTAAATTAACTAGAATACTGTGTATCAGAAAGATGTAATTTTATTTTTAAGAAAAAGCAAAAAAAAAAAAAACGAAGAATGGTTAGCTTCCTTTAAGCAGAGTTGAACAGATAAATAAAATATAAATTAAAGAGAGTAAAGAGCGCGAGTTCACTGGGAACCTGACTCAGGTATCGATCTCCATGTCACTCTATATTTGTTACTACACCTTAATGATTATTCACTTGTTTAGTAATTACATCTGTTAAATCAATTTGAAAACTATTTGAATCTTTACACGTGAAGTTTTATTTTTTACAATTTTTATTTGTTCCGCCGACTTATCCTTCGATCTCCGTTAACATATTTCTAAAAAGAAATAAAATCAAACTAGAAAAAAAAAGAAACAAAAGAAAGATCAAAATTCAGTTCGATATATTTTATCTGGCTGGACGAATTATCTAAAAGTCAATATTTTCAGTGTCAGAATGATAAAGGTTTGTACCAAAAGACAATAAAAATAACAGTACGGAAAATACACACTGTTAAACATAGGCGGCGAATTGAGTCGTTAGAAGGTCAGATGGAATACTGTGTGGTATTCGTTTCGGCTCTCTGTTCTCTGAGTTCAAATCCCGCCGATAAAATAAGTACCAGTTTAGTACTGGGGGTCGATTCTTCCTCTATATCTTTTTCTCACTTCCATTTTCTCTCTGTTTCTCTGGAAGAAACCTTGAGAGGAGATGAGGTCCGCTTGGTTTTAAAAATGCCCCAGAAACGCTGTATGTCAATACAGTGCTCCCTTACAATTCCCTCAGGAGTTACGGGACCAGGCATGAATAAATTAGTAGAATATTTTAATTACAAATATAAAAATACACAAAATTAAAATCAGCAAACTTTTTTCATTTATATACAATATTGTTTTATGTCATTGCTTAATTTGTTATGCCAATGAAAGATGTGTCATAGATGATAGAAAGCTATAGTCGGTGCTTTCCGAGCTCACCACAAAACAGGGTAAGTTACATGCTGTAAATTAGCGTTCTGTCTAATGGAATAAAAGAAGTTAGTTACTTATTCTCTTAACACAGTGCAGTTAAATAGATGTTAAGTATCAACTCTGTATAATTTCCTTTTTATATTTTGTGAATATATTCAATATGGCAGAATCGAGTCAATTGAATAAATATATCCTTTGTCAACCTTTATTGCAAGAAAGAAAAGGAGGAGTATTGAGTGTATAACTTTGTAGATGGTCGATACAGCAGAGAACAGAGTTACATGTTTCTCAACAACTACAAGACTATATTGCTGCCCTGTATTCAAATCCCTCTGTTGATGTAGTTTTGCCACTAATATGATTTGGAATGATATTAAAGTCATATCTCGTTTTAGTGTCTATCCAGCCCATCCAAGAAGAGAAAAGATACGGATACTATGTTGGATGAAACCTTATGACGTCTACATAAATGTTTTACATGCATAGGTGTCTCTGCTTAAATTCGATTTAACGCCCATCAATGTACACTCCGGTGTGGGGACGTGTATGCTTCGCTGATGCGGTCATTCTTAAATTAAACATGTCTGAAACTAGCAAAATAGTGAAAAGAATTTTAATTACCGACTAATGTTTAATGTTCTATACATTCAATATAGTAACTTTGTTAATGTTTTCGGTGCAGATGGCGGCTCGGACTTATTATCTAAACATAACCATAGCCAGTTTCATTTAAATTCCAATACTACCGGAGTCTATTGTGCCATTTCTTGGTTTTGAAATCGATTGAATATGCAATCATTTAATTCAATCGACTATTCTGCCAATCCTTTCAAAACTTCGGGTTTTCTCTTTTGCCTTTTTTTAATCAGAACTAATCATCACTAAGGTTTTTTTTAAATTAATTATTTTAAATTTCGTGGCTTACTGCATTGAGTATTCTAGCACCTACTTTACTATCAGTTTTTGATGCAGAAGGTAGCTATGACTATTTCTTTCAGTCAGTATTTTAAGTTATTACATCATGTTCTGTTCATTCACGACAGTCTTATTTTTTTTGTAGCAATTTGAAGATCATGCAGTTAATGTTATACTACATTTCATTGTCCGCAGTTGTCAAGACACTGCAAACGATTATACTAACATTTCACTGCTTTACATATTTAATTTATTTTAATTTATGAAAATGTCAAGGATGTCTTCTTACTTTTCTTTAACCAGAATTCATGATTTAGTTAATGATTGCTTTCATTACTGAAAATTGAAATGTAATTGCAGTCGAGCCCGTAGCAGTGGAGACTTCTGGTGTCCTTGGCCTTAGGGCCGCCTTCCTACTCACCAGCATCGGGGAAGAGCTGGCTAACCGCATGTGTGAATCTCGCGAGCTGGAATGGCTCTTCCACTATATCTACCTCACCATTCTCCAAGGAAACGTTTTCTCTATTCTGTCCACTAGGGCCGCGGGACGGCCAGCGTGTGGAACCTCATTTGCTCATAATAAGGAGAGATGGGGAAGGCGGGAGTGACGGAGACGATGACAGTGGGGGTTTGGTTCCTCTGTATCCGGACCTGGTGTATATGTGTGCGTAATTATTGTAATATACCAGCGAACACTTTACTACTGCAAAGTTTAGCTTCGCCGCTTTTCAAAAGAAATCAATTATTATTTTGTTTTTGTGGAGAATGTGTTACATTGATCTAATCATTACGAAATTAATAGCCTTAGAAAGTCATTTAGCCATTTAAATCTAATGTTCTATCAAAGCCACACAAAACCAATAACCATAGCAACAAGAGTGGCAAGGAGTGCATCAACACATAGGCATGTATTAATTTTGTTCTATTGATCTAGTTAGATAGTTATATTATACATTTTTATGAAAGTTTACGCGGCAATGATTTCTACATTCGACTCTAGATACATAGGATGCACTCTTTGTTGGATATCTAACTATATCAACAATTAGATATATATATATATATCTAACTATATCAACAATTAGATGAGAAAATGAGAATATATATATATATATATATATATATATATATATATGGATTCCTGATTTATAAAGAATGAAACAGTTCTAGTCCTGTAGCATCTCATCTATATTAAAACTATATATATATATATATATATATATATATATATAGAAGTGGTTACACAACAGTTAGTTCACCATACCGAGAACAATTGTTTCACCTTCGCGGATCTTCAGCTCGGGATGTGTATGGTTATAGGAACAGGAAGGACAACCGTACGATCGCGCATGCGCAGAAACTCGGTCACTTCACACAGGCAATACTAGACTGCGTGCGGGAGGTGTAAGGGAGATAACTGCGAAAGTCCGGAAAGTTTTTAGGTTGAAAATTAAAAAAATTAAAAATAAAATTACAAAGAATCAGTCCGGAGCCTTGTAGTTATGCAATAGATGTTTGGTGACGTGTGGACAACGTGTGAAAAATTCACTTCTCGTGTTTAGGCAATCACTATTGCGTAATATCTTTAGGATAGTTATTCGTTCATCAATACATAAGCCACACGTCGGATTTCCCCTTGCGTATGGCTTGGACTTAGTGATGGCTTTCCATTGAATGGAGTAGCCTATAATTGAGTCCTTGAGGGACCATAAGTGGCTCGCGAGTTTCGTGGATGAACGTCTGTTCGGGTATCTGAAGGTAGACTGGTGGTTCAGGAAACGCTCCTTGAATCGGCCCTCCGCCATACCCACATAGGATTTGACCTCCTGTGGTTCGTTTGGTCGGTTGGAAGTGACCACAGCTTCATAGATTTCAGCTGGTGTGTTGCATTGCTGTTGAAGGGGGCAAGCTTCAGGCTTACGGCAAGAGCACTCTGGTGGGTGTTGCTCCTAGGGTTGCTGGTGATGTGGGCCTTCATGTTCTTAGCGCAGGAGTATGCTAGTTTAACTTCGTGTCGGTTAAAGATGGAACGTATTTATGACCTATGGGGAAGTGTCTATCTAAGAGGGCTAGAAATGTTTTTCCTACATTGGTTTTAACGTTGAGTGAGAAGGGGGGAGAGAACCAGATAGTTTGTATATTGATGCGCTTACTTTTCTTAATGGTGCTGTTGCTAGTGGGAGAGTAGGTGATAGGTTGTGAGAAGCCGCTGTTAGCCAACGCCGTGTTATAGTAGGGTGCCGCCCTGTCAAAGATATCCTTATTAGAGGAGTGTTTTGAGATTCTAGTACTGATATTCTTAACGAAGTTTCTAAAAACAGTGGGAGGGTGGCATGAGTCCTTGTGAATGTAATTGAGTTTCTCGTTTAGCTTATGGAAGGGTTTGTGGGTGTGTGTGCGAAGGTCTAAATTAATATCTAAGAAATCTACGCTAGAGAGGTTGGTGGCTACTGTTATCCTAAGTCCTAACTCATTGAAGGTAGAAGCTAAATCTTTTTTAAACCGGTCGAGGTCGTGACCACTTTTATGGCTCGATAAAGTCAGTCCATCGTCACGGTATATTCCCGTGTGGAAGTCCGGGAATCTAACACGTAATATGTCTAAGATAAAAAGGCCAACCAAGTCACGTACGTCAGCACTGTCAAACGATCCCACGGAGACGTCGAACAGGTCTGAAGATGTAGACTTCTTTGCCCAGGCTACTCCGTCGTTGAAGAGGAGGGTTTTCCGGCAGTGAGCGATGATTTCCCTGTCTAAACCATCGACGGTGGTATAAGTGGTAGCGAAGTCCAACGCTTTGTTTAACAGGGTCTCTGAGATCGACGGGTAAAAATCGACAATGTCAAACTGTGTGAACTTCGCTTTTTTGGATTTTAAGGAGTTAAACCACTTAATTACGGAGTCGCTGTTCTCCCACCGGGGCAGGTTGGACTTGGTCCTAATGGTCTTAACTATGTTTCTAAGTATGGCCGTACTGATTAGTCCCATATTTGTGCGTGCCGGGTTTATTTGTCTACATGTGGGGTTAGAAGTAAAGTCTACCTTGTGATCTTTCAGGGTGAGGAACGACTCCCGCTTAGCTAGAGATTGTAGCTTCTTATCTACTATAAGGTCGGTGGCGAGTTCCTTGGCTTCCGTATTAATGTCGTGGTAGGCCATAGGGCTAGCTTTCTTATATTTACAAGTAATAGCGTTATGGGCCAGGTGGCGGAAAGTGGTGTTGTCTACTGTAAAACTCATTCTTTGACATAATCATTGAATATTGCAGCTCCGTCAAGGAGATGAGCTGGGGAAAGACGGGTCTAGCAAACGGCGACCACACCTAATCACCGTCGAGAAAGAGGTGGAGATGTCGTAGCCTGAGCGCGTGTCTGCGCATCATCAGCCACGGCATGCCCAGCCCTCCACGTAGCGGGTGTTGACAGCAGATGGACCGCCTGACCGTCGAAGCGCGTCCCTTCCACAAAAAACGAAAGAGCAAACGCTCCAGCGCAGTCAAGCGAGGCTTAGGACAAGGCACGACGGTCAGGCGGTAGTAGATGACGGACGCGATGTACGCGTTAGCCACCTCTGCTCAACCTTTCAGGGATAGCTTCTTCTCCGCCCATTTCTGGGTGAGAGAAGCCACCCTGCTCGTCACCTCGTCCCAGTTTTTGTCCGTCTGGAGGTCCGGACCGAACCAGACCCTAGCAATTTAAACGGTCCGTCCGTCCAGCGTCTGACGACGCCGTTGGACAGCATAGACCTGCCTCTCCAGGTGCCGAGCTTCAGGCCCACCGACTTTTCCTGGTTGATCATTGCTCCTGTCACCGCTTCGTATTCTCTTAGTGTAGTGCCGATCGCCTCGATGTGTTTGGCGTTCGACACCACTACGGTGACATCGTCCGCATATGCTGACATGGATCTTCCGCATCCTAGTACGCGCGGGAGCCCCCCTCAATGTCTCCAGTTTGTGCAGTAATAGCTCGAGAGTCAATACGTACAAGAGGGACGAGAGGGGACATCCTTGGCGGACCGAGCGCATGATGTGGTCCACCAAAGACCGGATCGTGGCTCTGTTGCCACGACGCGCCTCCGCCACTCGGGCCCATTGAACGGCTTTCGTCCCATCGTGTCTGAGAGCACACAGCCTAGCTCTGACAACGCAGCCTTCGTGCTTTGCAAAGAAGAATTGGTCAAGGGCCAATTTCGCCGCAAGTACGTCGGTCGCGATGCCTTTGCTAAGCGCCTCGTCTAATTTTTTAACTAGTTCTCCCTCTGCTCTATTTTTCTCTATTGCTAAAGCCTTACTAAACCTAATGGACTCTGTTCAGAGCAAACCACCACTTGTTGACGATGGCTCCCGTCAACGCCCGCTTAACTAGTTCGCTAATCCGGTCTCTGTAGGCCTTGTGCGCTGGTAATGACACGTTTAGCTTCCAGTAGCCGGGTCCTCGTCTATGAAGCCTATCTAAGTCAACCATACAGATCAGGAATTTGTGGTCCGTGTAGCTGACTATCTTGAATTGTGGACAGCCTATGCTAGACCTATCTATTTCCCTACAAAATACTCTATCTAGATATGATCTGGATGACCCGATGCGTTTTGTCCATGTCCACATTGGCACATTCGGGAAATCCAATCGGTACCTGTCAGACAGTTCAAAACGCCTGAGCAGGTTGGTGAGGCTCTTGCACCCTCCTCCCCTATCCGCTAATCCCACACAGTCCCAGCGTGCATCTAAGATCCCGTTCCAGTCGCCCACTAACACTAAAGAGTGGGACGTTCCAAGAAAGATCTCCAGACGCCGGAAGAAATCAGGCCGCCCTGCTCCTGTCGGGGCATTGACGGCCACTAGCCTGAAAGCTTGCCCGTCTCCGCTGGTCACGTCCAGCACCACCAACTTACCTTCTGTGTCCAGGAAGATGGCCCGTATGGCGAGATCCAAATCTCTCCGAAAAAGCACAGCAACTCCTCCCCCCGATCCAGGACGGCTGGGAGATGCGCACACATCGTAGCCGCCGAAGATCGGTGCGAAGGCCCGTGCTTCAGAGATTCTGGTCTCGCTGATGGCCACTACATCTATGTTTAGCGACCTGAGATCGTTGAGCAGGTGGCCCTGCTTCCATGACGACCCCAAGCCACGCGCATTTATGCTGCCTATTCTGAGTGAGGTCATGTTGAAATGGAGTGGAAAAGATGGGAAAGACCACTTACCTTACTTCTCGTGGAGGAAGGATGGTTTCTCCATCCTTTTCACTGCCTCTGGCCTCCTCCGGAAGGATGTCCTTATAAATCCTCCTGGAGAGTGCTTGTCGGAAGTCTCCGATGTCTTTGGGGAATTTTTGTTTTAGTGTCGTGTACGTTTTCTGTGTGATGCGAGTTATTTGTATGTGTGGAGGTGGTGTGAACTTTTGGGTTGTTGTGTAGTCTTTTTCTGTGATGCTGGTGTTGTGTTGGATGTAGTGTAATAATTGGTTGTTGTTCAAATTTAATGCTGTGTAGTGTGTATCGTTTTGGTTGTTTTGTTTTGTTTGCGTTTGTTGTGGGTTTGTTTTTGTTTCGTTTTTTGGTGACTTTTGTGGTGTTGGTGATGGTGGTGTTGGGGTTAATGATGGTGATCGTGTTGGTGTTTGTGGTGATGGGGTTGGTGATGCTGGTGTGGATGGTGGCATAGCTATCCTAACTTTTTTTGTTTGATAGTTTATTTGTTTCCCTCTGTATTTTGTTTTTGGAGGGGGAAGGAAGAGGATTCCTTCCTTTCTCTGACCCTTATCTGAGACATCTGCTACTATGACAGTGGAAGGGGGGAAGCTGTTGATGAAGAAGCTGTTATTGCTTCAGCCATTTTTTTTAGAACGTTAGTTTTTAAAAAAAATATTCATGAACTATTTCGCCTAAAGGCGCAGAATATTTTGAGAGACTGACCAGATCAAAATTTGACCTTGCAGTCACTCTACTAATTGGTATAAAAATGAAGGCTCACAGTCAAGAATGTCTATAGAAATTTAAGCAGAACTTAGCGAGCAAGTTTCAAACATGTGTCCATCCCAGATAGATAGAAATAGATAGCTAGATAGATATGTTTCTTTATTAGCCACAGGAGCACAAAAGAAGGGGACAAATACAAAGGGGGAAGTTTACATACAATAAAAACGTGTAAAATAATATCACAAATGCAATTTAAAAAATTAGTCGATTTTCCCCAATAGGGGGAGACAGTTCATATGGGTAAATGTGCAACCCTCATCTCCAGGAGTACGAAGAGTTTATACCCCTTTCCTCTCTTCCTTTTTTTCCTCAACATACAGGCTGATATAGAGAGAAGGCCCATTCACTCGGGCCATTTTCGCCACTTTAACCCACCTTTCATAAAACTTGCTAGATAAATAGATAGATAGATAGATAAATAGATAAATAGATAGGAAATAGATAGATAGAGAGATAGATGGATAGATAGATAGGTAAATAGATAGACACACTCGCGCACACAATTACGCACACACGCACACACACACACACACACACATACACACATAGTTTGTTGAGCCACCTCATCTTCAGTGTTGAGAGTTCAATATCTTCTGTGCTGTTTCTATATTCAGCGGATCACTATTTTTGTCGTTGTTTTCAGTATACAAAATATTTCAAGTTTGTTGATCAAGGAAATGGTAAGGCTTCATTGATTTAGTTGTGGCCTTTAGAAGATGGGAAAGGCGGTATGTCAGAGTGGGACGCAATCAGATATGTCTTAAATGAACCAGGGAAAAGTTTGATCAAGTTTCGTATAATTGCAGACATTTAAATATAAAACGGCTGTTGTATGTTCTAGATGCAAATATTTGAGAAAAGTTTGTCTCATCATTGGTCATGCTATTTCTTCTATGATAAAATTCGGAAGAAATGTTTCGCTTATCTTTGATCAATACGAGTATATCTGATGGCATATCGTCTTCGTTGGCTTTCCAGAGAGTAGAAACAAGTAGTTCTGTTTTCTGGCCTGGGTTATTTAATTATTCAAAGATGTTTGGCTTTCAATCTCGCCACTGTTGTGTGGTACGTGTAGAAAGTGTTAATCCATTCTACACGGCGTATTGGCATAATTTACGGCTCTCAGAAAAAGTTCTCATATATATATTAGAAAATGAGTTGTTTTTTTTAGCAAAAAACAAAAGAAAAATAAAAAAATTAGATGTCCTACACAGGTGAAAGTATGAGGAAAAGAAATCGAAAATGCAACTTCGTTAACCGGTTTCACAGTTCTTGTGCTTTTCAAATCCTTCATCTCAAATTTACTTTTGAAAAGCACAAGAACTGTGAAACGGTAAAATAAATACATTAAATATTCTTAAAAAGACACCAGTTACATTTTCGATTTCTTTTTCTTTATATATATATATATATATATATATATATATATATATATATATATATATATATATATATATATATATATGATATTCAAAACAACAAACAGCGAAAGACGCGTTCCGGACTTGTCCGACAGACAACCTTTTCCCCCACCCCGGAAAAAAACCCCAGTTGATGGATGTGAATCCGAAATATATAGGGACTATTAAATCTCTCCCAAGGTAACTCTCTCTTGTGTTGTTATTTTTATTTTTATCCTTTATACTCTTCCCTTCATTCTACACATCTCACACATCTTATACACACCACGCATCTCAACTTACACCCACTTACATCCCTCTCTCCACCACCGGACCTTGTTACCCGGAGATTTACCCATTTGCATTGTCGAGGTTTCCAAACGACTTAAAGATATTTACTTATATATATATATATATATATATATATATATATATATAAAGAGAGAGGGAGAGAGAGAGAGAGAGAGAGAGAGAGATGTATATATATTTGATTTAAAGTATTTTGTTATCGAGGCTTCACATTCTTATCTTAAGTAGTTTATGAACCTCTCCAATAACATATGTATGTATATATGTATGTATATATATATATGTATGTTTGTATGTATGTATACATGTATGTATGAGTTGGTGCATGTACATATGTATGTATATAAACATATGCTTATCTTTGGATCTAAATGTGTACATGTATATGTATATATATATATATATATATATATATATATATATATAAGGAAAAAAGATGAAATCGAGAATGCAACTGGAGTCTTTTTTTTAAATATATTTATTTGGTTCCTTTACCGGTTTCGCAATTCTTGTGCTTTTCAAAAGTAGAATTGAGATGGAGGGTTTGTGGTTTTCTCACATCTGGTTGGTGTTTGAATGTTACTTTAGATCCCATATATATATATATACTTTACTTTAAAATTTGAACGAAATCGGTGGCAAAATGTGGGAGCTAGAGCCAAAAATCTTATTTTTCGATACCTAAAAAAAGGTGACCCCCTATCGATTTTTATCTGCAGAATGACCCCGGAATAAATAAAAAACGATACGCTGATATATAGAAGACACTCCCTGATGACTAATCTACGAGCCTGTAAAGTTTCATGAAAATCGGTCGTAAGATGTTGGCCCCTATAGGTAATACACAGACACACAGACACACACACATTTAATTCTATATACATATATACAGATAACAGTAAAATAAGTCTTTGTATCACTATTTCTATGACAGTAAATACATAAGTTTATACATATCTTAATTCTTTGGTGCAAGTGTGGGCGTAGTTTTTTTCTTTTAATTACCACAGGTAACATATGTTAATATGTTAAAACTATTCTGTTTGTTTATATACAAAACACATTAATATTATAAATGAATGTGGTGTGCGTTTGGATTTTATGAATGAATGTAATGCATGCATGGATGTGTATATTCAGCATAACCATTTCAGCTGGTAAACATTTCAGTTCGTAAACATTTTAAACATCCACTCCGTGGGTGATTAAGTATGTATATCTGTGTAGTGCCTGTTAGTGTGTCAGTCATGGTATTTACCGAGGGGTCGTTACTATTAACAAAATAGCCAGTTATAGAAAACGCAATCCTTTATTATAAGTCAGTGGTACGTATAGATGTAACATTGATTTGACAGCTCTCTAAATACTCTGAGAATGTCAACGTATAATACTCATTTAGTCATTCGTGCAGTTATATAGACATATACTAGTATGGAGAGTAGAACTTGACATGGTTAGCCACCCTAGTTCTGGTGGTTGTGTACTTGGGGTAGTGTTCTTGGTGTGTGAGAAACATGTGAATTACAGAGATAGGGACATAGAGAAAGCGTGAGAAAGAGGTGGAGGCGGAGGAGGAGGAAAGAACGAGAGGGACAAATAATTAAAAACACAGATAGAGAGAAAAACATGCAGAGAGATATATGAAATTATATGTTTGATGTTTAATAGATCAGCTCTGATGGAACTGACCAACGGTCAACAGTGTTCTACCTATGGTTATATCACTTTCTTCAGTCATTGGTCATTGATATCTAAAACTAAACGATCCTATTTATCTTTCTGCTTTTTAAAACTGGGAAACTTCGATTTTAGGAAGATGGCTGCTATCTCTAGCTAGTCGGGACCATTTAGAGGGCTGTCTCTTTGTGAGTGTATCAGTGATTTACTGTCTTCTGTGTTACTTTGGGGTAACTACACACACATGATAAACATAGAAAACTATATACATACTTGTATAGACGCCCACACAGACACACACACACACTTATACATATATATAGACAAACACACACACACAGACATATGCACACACACACACACACACACACACACACACACACACACTTATAAATATATACATACAAACACACGCGTGCACACAGACACACATACAAACACACACATACATATATATATATATATATACAAACACGCGCGCACCCACACGCATACACACACACTTATACATATATATATTCAAACACACGCGCGCGCGCACACACACACATTGCAAAACCCATCCATTCAGAGTTAACAAGAAGCTAGAACGATCCTCCTACACACCTCAGCATAGTAACGTATGAATCAACCCACGCACAATCACGCCTGCACACATTTTTACCTGAAACACATTATCCAGATAACTATTCATCTATTTAATTGTAATAATTGTTTCTAGTTTTAACACAAGGCCAGCAATCTGAAAAGAAACAGGAAAAATCGATTAAATCGACCCCAATGCGTTATTTCTACTTTATTTTATCGATCTAACTTCGGCGAGATTTGAACTCAGAATTGAAAGGCCGCCACTATATTTTCAAAAGCTTCTTCTCCGACACACCACCGATACTCTAATCCACCACCCTCTTGATAATAATAATTGTTTCTACTTTAGGCACAAGGCCAGAAATTACCCAGTGCATTACTGGTACTTTATTTTATCGACCTCGTAAGGATGAAAGGCAAAGTCAATAATAATAGTTTCTACTTTGAGCACAAGGCCTGCAATTACCCCCAGTTCATTACAGGTGCTTTATTTTATCGACCTCGTAAGGACGAAAGGCAAAGTAAACCTCGGCGGGATTTGAACTCAGAACGTAAAGGGCCACAACTCTATGTTGCAAAACATGGTGTCTGATACTCTACCGATACTGCCAATCCACCGCCTCTTTAATAGTGATTTCTAGTATAAGCATTAGGCCAGTAATTTTAGGGAAGGGAAAGTCGATTAAATCGACCCCAGTGCGTTACTGGTACTTTATTTTATCGAAATTCTGATTTTATTGAGTATGAAGAGATCTGAAGTCTTAAAGAGGTGTAAATCATTACCATAAGTTATGTTCTGAAGCACTGCTGAAGTTTTATCCACTGTTGTATAGTTTTATGGTTAACACACTTAACAGCCGAATGAAGTTTTACATGGAAATGTAGACCGGCACATTACAGTGTCGTTTTATTAATAGATGACATGATCCCGTAACACCTGATGAAGTCGTAGTGGCGCTGAATTGACTTACCGCGTTTCTTGGTCCTTTTTTAAACCTAATGCAGCCCAGTCTTCTATAGGTCTGATTACATACATACATTCATACATATAAATTATATATATATCTATATAGCTATGTATATATACATACATATCTCTCTCTCCCTATATATATATATATATATATATATATATAACGAAGGAAATGTGGTAAGGAACCAGGTGGACCATAACGTACCAAAGTACTCAATACTTAGGGTAGTAGAGTGGGTAATAGGAACGAGTAGGACCCCGACGGCTGAGCTCAAGCCGTTTCGACGGCTAATTCTGGACTCAATTAGCCGTCGAAACGGCTTGAGCTCAGCCTTCGGGGTCCTACTCGTTCCTATATATATATCTATATATATATATATATATATGTGTGTGTGTGTGTATATATATATATGCATATGTGTGTGTGTATGTTCGTGCGTATGTATTTACGTACATATATGTGTATGCATATATATACACGCATAAATAGATATATGTATGTGTTAGTTTGGATGTGTTTGTATATATTAATGGAATACAAGATGCCCACCAAGTATGTATTAAAACTTCTTCCTTTCTAAGAAATCGTGATGTTTCGTTATGCGAAAGTAAGCAAACTATCAGTAAGAAAAAAATTTGCATCTCCAAAATATTCTTTTTGATACGAATTTAGTCACATTTGCACGTTTGTTACTCGCATCAATTTTTTACGAAGTTACAAATCCATAAGATAATTCTGTCCTTCAATCGACTGAATAAAAACGCTACCAATAAGTAAAAAGTATTGCGTTTGATGTTATGGATGGATAGATAGATACGGCCACACGCTGACAAATGGGGAAAAAACGATAGAGAAAAGTATAGAAGTCAAACCAGATCAGTGCTATTTATAGGTAGCCATACATGCATTCAATTGACATTTCAGTCATGCTTTTCCCTACTGTAGCAAATACAATTTTCTGTATCTTCACTTAGTGATTTAACGATTAATACTTCAACAAATATTGGTGGGTTTACATAAGCGCCGATGAGCGTCATCAAAAGCGAAAAATAACCAGAGTTATCTACCGTGCTTGTCAATGAATAAATAACATTGGTCAGAAACAAAGATAATTTTTTTCTAACTATATATCTTATTTTACTTTGGCCTTTTAATCTTGGTAACTGCAAATATACTTTCATCTACTTGATAAATACGAGGGCAATCCCAAAAGTAAGGTCTCCAAAGCGATTGGGACGCAGAGAAACTGTTCGTACGGTTGTTGGCAACACTGTTGTGATTGGTGCTTCCTTCACTCCCAAACAAGCATGCGCGCGCTTCGCTGGGAATCTCAATCTTGGCTTGGCAGCCGTTGAGAATGGAGCTCCCGTTGAACGCTACCGCCAATTGCGAAGTTCGCGCAGTTATTCGGTTTTTGAACGCAAAAGGCGTTGAACCGATTGAAATTCATCGCCAATTGACGGAAGTCCATGGACAGTCGTGTATGGATGTCAAAAACGTTCGCAAGTGGTGTAGAGAGTTTACAGCCGGTTGTACAGAAATTCACGACGAACAAAGGAGCGGGAGACCGTCAATTTCCGACGAGACAGTCGCAATTTTTCCGTTAAAATCCTGTGGATGGTGCTTCGAGAAACCTCAGGAACCAAAATGCAGAGAACATCCAGAGTGATCCGCCGATCTTTACGCATGTTTTCCTCAACCTTTGCGACTGTATCGTCGGAAATTGACGGCCTCCCGCTCCTTTGTTCGTCGTGAATTTCTGTACGACCACTGTTGGGTGGCGTTGATGGATATCAAATCCAAAGATTTACCAGATAGCTTCATTGCTGGAGATGTATCGACCTGTTTGATACCATTTGACCTCATCCAGCCCACCATCATTGAGTTCTTTGTCAGTAATAAAGGTAGCGATGTCTCTGCCCTTGTTGATATATTTTGTGATACATAGGATTGCCTTGACGGAGCTGTAATACTCAACATTGATATGAGCTTTTAAAAGTTTACACAACAATTTGTTGTGTGGGACGACCTACTAATTGTTTATGGTCAGCTCCTCTCCTCGAACTGTTAGGCTTGCAGTATTGCCTCCATGTTCTTGTCTACGCCTACGATAAAGGGGGTATCCATTATTGTCAGTCCGAGTTTCCCGAATAAAAGCTCTAGGATAATGTTTGCTGCATTTTTTATCTTTCATGCAGGGAGAGGCTGGATTGATGACTCCACATGGACCATGAATGAGTTTGGACTTGATAGTTTCAAAGAGCTCTGGATCACCACCTTTATCAGGCAACTCTGCTGAAATAATCTTATCAAAATCATCTGGTCTTATCTTCTCCTTGCACCAGATTAGTGTGTGAGATTGAACAAAACCTCTCTTCTGCCACTCAATGGTGGTCATCCAAGCACTAAGTACACCAAATATTCTTCCTACTTTTAGGAGCCAGATGAGTTGTTTTTTTTTTGCTTTTCATGGAAATCCCGAGCGATGAGGTCATATCGATCCTTTGGTTTTTGATTTTGAAATAATTCATTTGATATTTCTGACCAGTTTGAATTGCATGTATATGTAATGATTAGATCTGGCTGACCAAATTTTCTGACATAGGCCATTGCATCTTGCGTACGTGATCCTCCCGTGAAGCTTGATGGCAGTATGATTGGCTGGCCAATATTTCTTGGGTCAACATCAGAATTGTTGGCATATCTAAGGTGGATGTAGTTATCTGCCCTCAACTTAGTTTGATTCCTTCGCAGAAAACCCAATCTTTCTGTTTCAATTTTGGCATACATGTCCACCATGAAGTCGCTGGTTACTTCTTTGAATCGCAGAACTTGGTTGAAGTGATCACGTACCATGAAATGATAAGCATAGAATTCTTTGCAGCTGATTGATTGGCCAGTTTCTTGTCCCGTTCCTGGGCTGATCTGCCGTAGCTGAAAATGATATCCATCTTGACCATTCCAAAAGATGAGCGGATATTGGAGTGAATCATAGGCTCTATGAGTTTCACAAATTCGCTCCAAATGTCCACTTCGTTTTTGCAAAACAATGTCACGTCGTTCATGCTGTTCATCAACCATTATGATTGCAACTTCATCAGTGACAGGTGCATTGAATCTGCGTTCATGTTCTGAAGCGGGGCGTTTGTCTGCCCTAATGATGATTTTACGATCTCTAGTGGTGTTCATATGCTCCAGTGCATATTTAAATACACTGACGTACATCTGATGTCGGTGAAGCATTTCTTGTAACTTTATAAATATGGAGAACTGCAATCCACCATGGACATTGGTACATCTTTGTTGTGCCTGTGTTTCATTTCCACCCATGAAGTAAACCTGCACAAATGTGTGAGGCTCCTGTGAAAGTGGCAGAAGGCCACCCATTAAGTGGTAACACTGTCCCTGAATTTTATAAGTTGTACAGAATCTAAAGTCAGTCACATTCCTGTCAGCCCCAAAAGATGTCATTTGTAATCAGTAAAGTAAATCCACGATACACTTAAAAAAGACAATATTATATATAAAATGCATTATGTTGAAATGTAATTAAAACGAAAAAGGAGAAAATAAGCGACAGAAATATAAACTTTATCATATAACGATGTAAATATATGAACGTTTATATAAGCGATATGATGTAGCGTACGTTATATCATAAACGGAAGTGTTGACATTTGAACATTTTAAAAGAAATGATTCTTAAAATAAGAAATCATTATATATAAGAATATTTATGTTTAATCAACAGTTACTGAATAGTCAGTGTTATTGTCTTTTAAAGACAAAATTAATTCTGATAGTGAGGTTGAGAATTTTTTGTCCGATCGAGTATGTTTATGATTATACCAACGGTCCTTAAATTTTGAAGAAGTAGCTCATGAATATAATCTATCTCTAGTTTTTATGGTGCATTTGTATACTAAATTTCTATCAAGGCAATTATTCTGTAAAAGGCATAAGATGTTATTTCTGCAATTACATGTTCTTATATTGTTATTTAGAGATACCGTATGCTTTCTAGCATAGTTACATCCCTTTGCAGTCTGAGTTCAAATCCCGCCGAGGTTAACTTTGCCTTTCATCCTTACGGGGTCGATAAAATAAAGTACCTTGATGACCTTGTGCCTAAAGTAGAAACAATTATTTATGCATTCGCTATTATTATTATACGTAATGTTATTAACTATATTGTTATTGTTATTTGAGTTTACTTCGGTTGAGTTTCATTTTAAATTCCTATTATTAATTCTAGCAATATTTTGGGCTATATTCATAGTAGTAGAGTAAGAGAGCTTGACTGTATGTCTGTTAAAAATGGAGTGATACTTATGGGACTTAGGAAAACATTTATCTAGAGCCTTAAAGAATTGGTGTGCTAAAGGTGTTTTAATTCCTAATGAAATTAGGAGAATACCAAATTATATTTCTTGTTCTGGCTTTTATATATATATATATATATATATATATATATATATATACATAAATACATATATATATATATATATATATATATATATATGGAAAAGAATGAAACGAAATTTCATTTCTCACTCTTAGTACGGCTGATACTTAAATATACGTATGTATACGTACATACATATATGTATACAGACGTACAGTAGTATGTATGTATATACATACATGCACACATATATATATGTACGTATGGATTTACCGAACATTTATTATAATGTTCGGTTTGTTTGTAAACAAACAGCCCGATTTAAGCCGTACAGTGTTCGGCAAACATCGTTGCCCCCTTTTGTTCAACACTGACAAAGGATCGATGAACTAGTTTCAAGCTCTTATTAGCTATCGTCAGCATCGTATACCTTCCTGTCAGATGATTGAATGTTTGAAAGTATATACTTTCCTTATGTATATTAACGGCTGAGCAGCCTAATTTGCATATCGAGTGAGTTAGTCGGCCGTGGGTTATATATATATATATATATATAAAGAGAGAGAGAGAGAGAGAGAGAGAGAGAGAGAGAGAGAGAGAGAGAGAGAAAGAAAGATAGATAGATAGATAGATAGATAGATAGATAGATAGATAGATAGATAGATAGAAAGATAGATAGATAGATAGATAGATAGATAGATAGATAGATAGATAGATAGATAGATAGATAGATAGATAGATACTTAAACATCACCACGATATGTGTAAGAGCGTATAATCAATGATTTCAAGAAATATAATTCTTGATCAAAACGATGAAAGGTAAAGTGGAATCACAGCAGGATCTAAATTCAGACTACCAAGATACGTAACAAAATACTACTGAAAATTTTGTTTGATGTCCTAGAGTGACATACTAAACACATTCTTCCACTTACACATGCACAGACGCACACATACACACACACATACATACATATGTATATGTTTGTACATATCTCTAATAATTTTTCACTGATATCATTCAACTCACTTTGGCCATAATGAGGTCCCACCATTGAACAACATATTTCAATATTTTTACATGATACAGAACTCAATAAAAACGGGTCTGATGCAAACACACACTCCGAACTGCCCGCTTAGTGCTTGCATACTCAGTTTCAGAGTATTGTTCACCGGTCTGGGCAGGGAGCTGCCATGCCAAGCAGGTTGACAACATCCTCAACTCGGCAATGAAAATAGTATCTGGTACTCTGAAGTCTACACCTACTCAATGGCTGCCTACATTTTCTCATATAGCTCCTTCTCACATGCAGCATCAGGAGATGATCTGCCAGGCAGCATTTCTTACCAAGTCCAAGCCCATCCTTCCCACCCCATGAAGACCTGGAAAACCTTCCCAACATGCGCTTGAAATCATGCAAACCATTCTGGGATTCAATGAAGACCCTTCAAGACAATAACTTTGATTTGAAGGAAGAAAAGCTAA
>OZ024745.1:115471356-115638856 GCA_964016885.1 Eledone cirrhosa
GCACAGAAACAGATTTTCTTTTAAAATTATATCACTTAATTGTATTTTATCTTTTTTACGGGTGGTTTTAACATCAACCTTCTTGCCAATTAGCCTCTTTTGTAAATATAATGTTTGCTAATATATATAATACACCTACACACACACGCGCGCGCATACATAAAACGCACACATATTATGATATCTTATGTTTTCCTATAAACTATCTATGCAGTTACACGTTGTTTTCCAATGAAGCTTTCCTTTAACATTTCGCTCTAAAACTCCTTTTGTATATTGTTTCTGCTTGACATAATATCTATTTGCAGTAGTATTATTGTAGGTTCCTGTATATATATATATGTGTGTGTGTGTGTGTATATATATATATTAGGTTAACGCTTGATATAGCAGGAAGAGGGTCTTAACGTTTCGGACGTTAGTCCTTCGTCTGAAGAAAGAATGAGAAATAAGATAGATTGAAGGGACGGGCGGGATGGAATTGGAAAAAATGTCTTTAGATAAAAATAACAGGTCCATTCATGTTGACATCTCTTGCAAAACTGTTGGTGCTGGCGTTTTGTGTATGATTTGTTTTTTAGAAAAGTGGATGATGGAGCGCGTTAACCACCAAGGCCTTTGCCATTCAGATTGGGACTAGCTGTTAAAACGGCAAGCGCTCAGCCGTCGGCGCCGTGACTTATTAATATATATATATATATATATTATATATATATATATATATTATATATATATATATATTATATATATATATATATTATATATATATATATATTATATATATATATATATTATATATATATATATATTATATATATATATATATATGAAATACCAGTTCATTTCTCACTGGCGTTATTGTTGATTTTATTCTTTTGTAGAATGGTTTCAGGTAAAATATTTACCTTGAACAAAGCCAAAACAACACAAATAAAAGTAACTAAATTCTATAAAACAAAACGTATAATATATTCATATGTCGCTACATGTCTAATAAATTCATATGTGGCTACATGTTTAATATATTCATATGTCGCTACATGTCTAATAAATTCATATGTGGCTACATGTTTAATATATTCATATGTCGCTACATGTTTAATATATTCAAATGTCGCTACATGTCTAATAAATTCATATGTGGCTACATGTTTAATATATTCAAATGTCGCTACATGTCTAATAAATTCATATGTGGCTACATGTTTAATATATTCAAATGTCGCTACATGTCTAATAAATTCATATGTGGCTACATGTTTAATATATTCATATGTCGCTACATGTCTAATAAATTCATATGTGGCTACATGTTTAATATATTCATATGTCGCTACATGTCTAATAAATTCATATGTGGCTACATGTTTAATATATTCATATGTCGCTACATGTTTAATATATTCAAATGTCGCTACATGTCTAATAAATTCATATGTGGCTACATGTTTAATATATTCAAATGTCGCTACATGTCTAATAAATTCATATGTGGCTACATGTTTAATATATTCAAATGTCGCTACATGTCTAATAAATTCATATGTGGCTACATGTTTAATATATTCATATGTCGCTACATGTCTAATAAATTCATATGTGGCTACATGTTTAATATATTCATATGTCGCTTACATGTATAATATATCCATATGTGGCTACATGTATAATATATTCGTAGATCGCTACATGTTTAATATATTCATATCTCGCTACATGCATAATTTATTCATATGTCGCTACATGTATAATATATTCATATATCGCTACATGTAAAATATATTCATATGTCGCTACATGTATTCCTTAAGTTCTTAGATAGTCAAAGTTCTCTGTAGCCCCCCCCCCCCCACACCACCACCACCACCAACCCCTACTTGCTATATAAAAATAAAAATAAAAATAAAAATAAAAAAAATACAACAAAACTTCCCATCTCAAAAGTAACAAACACGAAATCAGTATTGATAAATTTGTTCGATACCATGTACTTTAACTATATATATATATATACATATACATACACACACACACACACACACACACACACACACACATATATATATATATATATATATATATTGTTAAACTTTGGGAGGGTCATGTTGCCAATAAGAAACACACGCACCAGTTGCTTCACTTCAATTTATTATAAATTAAATTTATAAATTTAGGAATTTACCAGACGATTGTTCATATATTGTCAAAGTTCTTTCGTCACACATTATGTGACGTCTTCAGTGACTGGGATTCTTTTCTTTGTTTTTGTGCCTCTCCTTCGTTCTGTCCTACGCCATCTTGTTTTTGCAAGACACACACAAACAAGATGGCGTAGGACAGAACGAAGGAGAGGCACACAAACAAAGAAAAGAATCCCCAGTCACTGAAGAGGTCACAGAATGTGTGACGAAAGAACTTTGACAATATATGAACAATCGTCTGGTTGTGGAACCAACCAACCAACCGGAAATTTATAAATTTAATTTATAATAAATTGAAGTAAAAGCAACTGGTGCGTGTGTTTCTTATTGGCAACATGACCCTCCCAAAGTATAACAATATCGGTTTCAACACACGTTTTCAGATAAAGAATCTTGCTAAACAAATTCAGAAACGATATATATATATATATATATATATATATATATATATAAAATGGTAGGAGGACAAATATTTTTTCAGTAGAAAATGTGTTGAAGAGATTCTTTCAGTATAATATCAAACACCCACACCACCACCAGTACTAACACCCACACCACTACTAACACCCGCACCACCAACACCACCACTATTAATACCCACACCACCAACACCACTAATAACACCCACACCACCAACACCACCATTACTAACATCCACACCACCAACACCACTACTACTAACACCTACACCACTACTACTAACACCTACACCACCAACACCACTACTAACACCTATACCACCAACGCCACCACTACTAACAGCCACACCGCCACCAACACCACTACTGACACCCACACCACCACCATCACCACTACTAACACCCACACCGACAACACCAACACCACCACTATTAACACCTACACCACAAACACCACCACTACTAACACCTACACCACCACCAGCAACACTACTAACACCCACACCACCAACACCACCACTACTAAAACACACACCACCAACACCACCAGTACTAACACCCACACCAGCACCACTACTAACACCCACACCACCAGCACCACTACTAACACCTACACCATCAACACCACTACTACTAACACCAACACCACCACCACCACTGCTAACACCAACACCACCACCAGCACCACTACTAACACTCACACCACCACCACCACCACTACTAACACCAACACCACCACCACCACCACTAACACCTACACCACCACCACCACTACTATCACCTACACCACCACCACCACCTCTACTAACACCCACACCACCAATAACACCACTGCTAACACCCACACCAGCTCCACCACCACTACAAACACCACACCACTACCACCACCACGACTAACACCCACACCTCCAACACCACCACTACTAATACCCACACCACCAACACCACTACTAACACCATCACCACCACCACCACCACCACCACCACCACCACCACCACCACCACCACCACCACCACCTCTACTAACACCCACACCACCAACAACACTACTAACACCTACACCACCACCACTACTAACACCTACACCACCACCAGCACCACTACTAACACCTCACTACCAACACCACCACTACTAACACCTACACCACCACTACTAACACGCACACCACCACCAGCACCACTACTAACACCTCACTACCAACACCACCACTACTAACACCTACACCACCACTACTAACACGCACACCACCACCACTACTAACACCCACACCACCCACACCACTACTAACACCTACACCATCAACACCACCACTACTAACACCCACACCACCACCAACACCACTAGTAACACCCACATCACCAACACCACTACTAGCACCTACACCACCACTACCACCACGACTAACACCCACACCACCACCACTAGTAACACCCACACCACCACCAACACTACTAACACCCACATCCCCACCACCACTACTAACACCTACACCATCAACACCACTACTAACACCTACACCATCAACACCACTACTACCACCCACACTACCACCACTACTAACACGTACACCACCAACACCTCTACTAACACCCACACCACCAACACCACTACTAACACCCACACCACCACCACCATCACTACTAACACTCACACTACCACCACCACCACCACCACTAACACCTACACTACCACCACCACTACTAAGACCAACACCACTACTACTAACACCTACACCAACACCACCACTACTAACACCTACACCACCAACACCACCACCTTATTTAATGAACATATTAAAGATTTGAGAAAGATTAACCCTTTAGTGTTTAAATTGGCCGTATCCAGCCAGAATTCTTTCACCTCTTTCTGTTCAAACCGGCTGTAACTGGCCACTCATACCTACTTTAATGTATTGTTCTCAAAATAAATAACAACAAAATCTCCTAACTTCGATACTATGTGAGATCATTATGTAAGATAAAGCTTTTACCACAAAAATACAATAGTATATATAGAGTAATATAAATGCTAAATAAATATAAAATTATTTAAAAACACGATACTTTAAACAATGAAACGACAAATTTGAAGAGACATCTCTATATGGGTTAGGCCGGCTATGGGCAAACCCACAAGTCTGCCTGTCTGTCACTTGTTTGAGTGACCTTAACAATTTCCTTATCGTTAACCATACTAAAAGAATCCAATGTCTTTTCACGAACAAATCTATCGTTTGCCTGTTTTGTGTACATTGGCCATTGGTCTCCCTCCTCGTTCAGCACAGCTTCATGTTTAAAGGGTTTCTAGAAGCCCATCTTTGATCTAGAGGTGGGATCTGTTTCCTAGTTTCATGACGTGGAGTCCTTTTCATGTGTTTTACACACTCTCTGCTTTCCTTCGTCGATCTTATTCTGTCTTTCCAGCGTCCATCGCCGCAAATGAATAGGATTGTATTGGGTCGCCCTCTTCAGAGACTGGGGTCGAAGCATCTCCTCCTCCATTTGCTGTGCTTGGTCCAGTGTGGCTATTAGAACAGTTGCTTCCTCTCTTTCTTTCTGCCCTATCTCTCTCTAAATTCTCGAGACAGAAAGTTTCCAAGTAAACTTTGCTGCTGCCGTTGTAACAGCCGGGCTTTCTGCCTAGCATCGTTTGTATCATTCCTAAGAAAGATCCAGAATGGCCCTGTAATCGTTAGAACTTGTAGATCCATGCTGGATACATTTAACCGACTACATTTTGTTTCATGTTTCCTTTCCTGCACATGATCATGAACCTGATTGTCACTCTAGTATTGTCATAGCCCATGTACTGCGATACAAGCTTATGACTGGTTATGTATACCACTATTTCTATTTACTATTTTGCTCCATATTCAGTCTCGAAAAGCTGGCAGAAACCATACACCTTGCTCCGTTTGAGGAACAAAATTCTGTTTCAGACAAAAGCCAAAGCCTCTTTCAATTCATTTCTTTGTGAGGCACGTTTATTTACGGCAAAATAAATATAATTTGTTACATAGACACAAAGCCAGACATTTATGCGAGGAAGAATATTTTATTACACCAACCCCAAAGCTTGACTGATATTTAATGTCATTGATCCCGGGAGGATGAAGGGCAAAATGGATCGTGGTGGGATTAGAACTCAGAACGTAAAGAGACTTAACTAAAATCGCAAATAAAGTTGTCTGATGATCTAACGATTCTACGAATTCACTTCCATATAACTAATATAAAACACCATAGATTGAGAAGACGCTGACCAGCGTTTTTCTTTGAACTCATTTTATTTACATTGAGTTTAATCAGAAGAATATTGTCCAAAAGCTCAAAAATATGTTACATCGGGTTTAATTTGTCTATATTAATTGTTTATAGTTTTTTGTGTGTTATGTGTTTTATGTGATTATTAATGGTTTTCTCACAGAATGTTGAACTGGTCTTTGTCTTAATATGATTTCATTCATATCTCGTATCTCTTGCCCTTTCAATGCTAAAACGGACAACCCACGGTCGATAATTAAAATATACCAAAATCCATTCAGTCAACTATATTTCTTTCTCTAACAAGGCATAGATTGATTTTTACCGCACTGAAAAAATATATTATTATTAATTATATGATTGTGTAATAGAACGGTAAATCTAAACTATAATAAAGGAAGGTCTGCGGGACTGCGTACGGTTTATTTCCTTTAATCCAGTTAGTAAAATATGTTGGATTAGTTTGAATAAATAATGAATGAATATTACATAATTTATGTCCTAAATTTCGTAAACAAATAATTTTGTAAATATAATTTAAAATTGACTTCTTTTCAAAGTTGCACTTCCGGTATATCGTCGCCACCACCACTACTTAAACTACCATATATATAGAAAGAGAGAGTGCGTGATGAGAGAGATAGAGAGATTATGATTTTCTACACGCTGACGCGTATGAGTATATAACTATTAGGGGTATATAATTATAATCGCGCAAACACAAACGTATAAAACATAATTCACACAAATACACATACTTTCACACAAACATACATACATTCACACATACTTTCACACAAACATACATACATTCACACATATACATTTACACAAACACCCATCATTTACACAAACATACATACATTCACACATGTACATTTTCTCAAACACACACATACAGTTATGATAGCGTTCGGTGAAGTGGAAATGGGAGGGTAATACTAGTATAACCTTTTATTTATTTATTAACTCTTTTTTTAAAAACTCATTTAATATAATGGCTACAGAACGAAAACATTAACAAATATAATATATACAAAGGAAAGGAAAACTGCCCCACGACTCTCTCAGAAATAAGTGGGTGAAGAAGAAGATATTGTCAAGTTACTTTTCAATTTACATATACCTGTATGCAATGTGTGAACGCATATATATTTATGTCCATGTACATAAATATATGTACACACACATATATATATATATATATATGTATATATATATATATATAATATAATTACGCACACACATATATACATACATACATACAATTTTATAATATAAACATAACCATAATTATAATTATATACACAGACAAAAATATATATACATATATATATATATATATATATATATATATATATATATATATATGTATATGTATTTTTGTCTATATGTGTATATAATTATAATTATAATTATAATTATAATTATAATTATGTACACATAATTATAATTATATTCACATAATTATATACACATAATTATAATTATATACACATAGACAAAAATACATTTACATACATATATATATATATATGTATATGTATTTTTGTCTATATGTGTATATAATTATAATTATGGTTATGTTTATATTATAAAATTGTATGTATGTATGTATATATGTGTGTGCGTGATTATGTATATATACGAGTATTTTTACGTGTGTGTATATATATATATATATATATATATATGTATGTGTCTGTCTTTCTCTCTCTATATATATATATGCGTATGTGGTACGTATATATATATATATATATATATATATATATATATATATATATACAGTATATATTTATTATATTTTCCCCCCTTTCGTTGTCAACCCGTCCCTTTATGTCTTTTTTATATTTTTATTTTATTTTATTTTATTTATTTCCATATCTGTTCCCCTAGATACTTTCCCGGTTAGATTTTATGCATGTGTGTGTGCAGTGTTTTGTATGTGTGTGTATGTTTATATATATATATATATATATGTGTGTGTGTGTGTGTGTGTGTGTGTGTGTGTGTGTGTGTGTGTGTGTGTGTGTGTGTGTGTGTGTGTGTGTGTGTGGATATATTTATATAAATATAAATTCAATAAGAATCGCATTTCGGCGAGTAGAAAAAGCGAAACGTAACGCAAATTCAGAGTCATGCTGGCAAACGCTCCATAGTTTAAAAAAACCAGAGCTATAAACATATGTTATAAACCCCATACAAACTGAGAAGATGGTCAAGAAGGCATTACCCACCTAAGCCAAAAAACAAGTCAAGCTAAACAGGCCAGACAAAATAAATGATAAAATCATACATATATATATATATATATATATATATATATACGCATATATATATAACAAACCTGGACCCATTGGAATTGATGTTAAAATCCAAATACAGGGTTTCTATGACACCTAAATCAATAATAGTGTCTGCTGAAAACCATAAGCTTTTGGTATAATGATCGAACAAGGAATATCACGTTATCAACAGGTATTTTGTTCTGCGCCAATGTTGTGAATGACGTAGTATTTTGTAAAAGCACATGTGTAACTCACAGGGGAAATACCCCAGATTTTGGCAAATGAATTCATTATTTTGTAAATCATGCAAAAAATTGCATAAATAGCACAAAGCGAATAAGCACTCAACCAGGTAGTTTTTAAAATAAACTTATGCAATTAATCTGTCAATAGAATTATTAACAGGTTAATTGTAAGACTCGGGAGATTAATATAAATATAAATTCAGCGATAATCACATTTCGGCGGGTAGAAAAAGCGAAACGTAACGCAAATTCAGAGTCATGCTGGCAAGCGCTCCATAGTTTAAAAAACCAGAGCTATAAACATATGTTAGATATATATATATCTAACATATGTTTATATATATCTAGCATATGTTTATATATTTATCTAACATATGTTTATATATATATATATATATATATATATATATATATACCATGATATTAAATAAATGGAAACTATATTTATAAAACCATATTTATTTTATTATTTATATTTCAAGGGCAACCAAGACAACATTGGTGCGCTTTCATCAGATAAAATACAAACTTTGTTTTATAAATAGAGACGTACCCATGAAAATCATACCTTATCGGTTGGAAATTCACTGGATAGTGGAAACATATTAGGGATTATTCAAACTTGTGTGAATATGCAAATGGATGTGTAAATAATTGAAAAAAACAACCGTTTATTTAAATGACACTGGAGAAAGATAGGGAAGAAAGAGAGAGAGAAAAAAGAGGGAGAGAAAAGATATTAATATTACGAGATAGATAGAGAGAAGAAATTTACAAGAGGGTGAATAGAACACATGTAACGTAAATATTTATTTAATATCATGGAATATTTACTCCAGTAAACTGTTGAGTGCTCTAAATCAGTTATAAAAAATGTTTACGTTTGTCGGACTTCCAACAAATTAAATACAACTTCTACACACACACACACACACATATATATATATATATATTATTTATTTAATTTATTTTTTTAAATTTGTGTATGTATGGAGAGATGTGTGTATTTATACGTCAATATTGAGTACATGTGTGTTTGCGTGCCTGTGTGTGCGCATATGTGAGCAAAAGATCGCATGTATATGGGTGTATTTACATTTCCATGTAGACGCATATATACTTATGTGTGAATGTATGTTTACCTACTATTACGTATATGCGTGAGTTTGTGTATGTTTATGTATTTGGATATTTATATATTTTTTCCACTAAATTTATGCCCGTTATTTTATTTCCGCATCACTTTCATTTATCCTAAACTCTGTTTTCAAATCCATATCCCATTCAATAATAAACTTATTCTGATAAATGAAGACAGGCATAAGTATCAATCTCTTCAAGAAACCATTGGTAAATGAATTAATTATCTTATGTTGTTTATTACATAACTATAACTATATGCATATATATTTGCGTATAATACCAATATGCACACTACATATGCTAGCAGAAAACCGCAACAAGGGCGGTTTTTCTGCTAGTATTTCTATAATTAGATATAATTAGAAGTGCTGTAAACCTCACATCCAACTCTTTTCTCATGCGAGTGCTTTCAAGCATCACTTAGCTATGACCACTCAGATAAGGGACACAAAAGGTAAATGACAAAGTTTCATGGTTTAAAAAAGATGGCAGTGGGGTGGGTGGTCAAAATTAGAGCGTTTTTGATCAGGTAGACGCCTGGAAAACAAGAAATAAAAAATATTTACAACTGTAACAAATTAGCAAGACAGATCCAAACAGGAATCTGGAGAATTTCATTAGCGGACACTTAGTATACTTGTACATAATCAAACATAGCAAACTAAAAGTCATAAGGATATAAACATTTCAAGACCGTTTTATTTTGCCTCTTTCAAGAGGAAGTTCAAATCCTAATTCTTAGATGAAAGACATTAACTCGACTATTATTGGTTGGTACTGATTTGATTTAACGTATTATGACCTTAATAAGATGTAATTTTGAGGATAATTCTGTAACACGATTGGATTGGAAACTGTTAACAGATGAGTATGTGCATAGATATGTGAAATCTTCAGTTTGTGTGTGAGTGTCTGTCTTTCTGAGTGTGTATGTGTATATGTGTTTGTGTGTTTGTGCGCGTGTCCTTCTCTTCGTGTTTGTGTTCTCTGTATTTCTGTACGTAACTAAGTGTATCTAAGGGTGACGAATTGGTAGAGTCATTAGAACGTCGGACAAAACGCAATGCAATATTCATTCTGACTCTCTACTCTCTGAGTTCAAATCCTGCTACGGTCAACCTAGCCTTTCATTAACGTTGATGAAAAATTACCAGTCTAGTCGATTCTTCCTCTATATCTCTTTCTCACTTCTTTTATCTCATTCTCTATTCTTCTTTGGAAGGAATCTGCTGTATTCAGATTCAGACTTGGAGAGGTTATGGGCTCTGCTAGCTTTTAAAATGTTCTAGAAACGCCGTGTGTCAATATGGTGGAGCGGAGTTTCGGTTGCGTCCCGTGGACAAAATTAAAAAGGTATTTCCTCGGACAATGAACATCGACACTCGCTTCAACAGCCATCCCACCTAGCGGGGCTCCTTCCTCAGACGGGCTGCTGTCGTTCCGATATTTACTTCGAGACACTCTCATTTTGATAAGTACGATGGCTTCTATTTTATGGTGACAAAGGAAAAAAATTATAGATGTCCGGAAGTTTATCCAGGAATTTTTACCGGAATCAAAATCATATTAATAAATGATTAATATTATTATCAAGGATTGTCATAAACTGAAAAAATAACCGAGGTTGTCTCTTGTATTTCCCAAAATTATGAAAATATTACTTAATGGCTAATGTGTATTTTTTTCCACACTATAAATATTTCCAGATATATTTTTGGTGCTCTCTGTTTCAAGTACGCTCACATTGAATAAGCTAATTCTTAAGTATCAGAGTTTATCTGGTTGTAAATTGGTACCTTCGTAGTGCAGCTATATTATATATAGAAGACTAGTATTGGATTCTTCTACCACATAACAGATTATGTAATATATATATATATATATATATATATGAAAAATGGCGTGCTGCGTTGTTGCAAAAGGGATACATATGAATAAAATTAGTCCGACATCAGTGATCTTCCAACCGTCATTGGTATTTCTTCGCATTAAAGATCATATACCTCTCTCTCAGCTGGCCTCTTCCTCACACTTTCACTCACTCACTCTCTGCTAATCTCCCTCTCTCACTTCCTTTCGTTTGACCTGTGTGAAATCCTTTTCTCGCTTACATCTCACTCGACTCGGACGGTCTGTATCTCTCGTCGTCTATGATTTGATCGAACTTAAGTTCACAGATATCACGGACTTGTTTCTCCTCTTCCTCTCTTTCCGTTGCATTACCATCTCTGTTTGTTTACATGTCTCGCTCGCTCCACCCTATTTTACGTGTCCCAATAACTTTTTTTAGTTATTGCTCGCACCAGTCAGAGGCATATCATCTTTAATGCGAAGAAATACCAATGACTGTTGGAAGATTACTGATGGCGGACTAATTTCATTCATATATATATATATATATATATATATATATATATATATATATATATATATATATATATATATATATATATATATATATATATATATATATATATATATATATATATATATATAACGTCATTATAAGAATATTGATATATTAATGCGCATTTCATTTTTAACATAAAAATGAAATGCGCATTAATATATAAATACTATGCTTATAATGACGAACTTTGCCAGCAGGTCATGAATCAAAATCTTTGCTGGGTTTTCATAGAGTATCTGGTTACATCTATAATTTCATATACGAATAAAGCATTGTGAGACTGGCAGCTTAACTAGGAAGAGGATTATTTCTCATCCGTTTCTCATGCCACACGTAAATATTATTTTATTAATTATGCATACTTATAAGGGCCATGTGAATTAACAGAGAGAGATAGAGAGAGAGAGGGGGGGGAGAAGAGAGATTGAGAGAGAGAGATAGTTCGGAAACTCATCCTACTCGCGCATTTGCAAATTTGTGATTATTGTGGATTGGCAGTATCGGTAGAGGGTTGGACGCCATGATTTGAAGCATAGAGTTACCTCCCTGTATGATCTGAGTTCAAATCCCGCCGAGGTTAACTTTGCCTTTCATCCTTACGGGGTCGATAAAATAAAGTACCAGTAATGCACTGCGTAATTGCTGGCCTTGTTCCAAAAAGTAGAAACAATTATTATATTTGATTGGCAGTATCGGTAGAGGGTCGGACGCCATGGTTTGACGTATAGAGTTACGGCCCTTGCCATGCTGAGTTCACATCCCGCCGAGGTTAACGCTGCTTTTCATCCTTACGGAGTCGATAAAATAAAGTACCACTAATGTACTGGGTAATTGCTGGCCTTGTGCCAAACGTAGAAACAATTATTATATTTTAAGTATGTGTGTATATCTCCCCGTCTTCACTCTTTCTCTGTCCTTCTCCTCTCCTCCGCCCTCTCTCTCTTTCTCTCTTTCTCTCTCTATATATATATATTTATGTGTGTGTGTGTGTGTGTGTGTGTGTGTGTGTGTGTGTGTGTGTGTGTGTGTGTGTGTGTATATATGTCTGTGTCTCTGTGTCATTCTCTCTCACTCTCTCCCCCTCTCTCTCCTCTTTCTCACCCTCAACATGTTTACACCACTTTATCAATATTGTTACACAATTGTCCTATTTGCTGTCACGACATATTTTCAACTAGATTTATTACATTCTTCCGCTGAGTTTTTTTTTAAATTCTACTTTTGCCAAGATCACGTCTATATTTTGAATTATATCCCTATGTTCATTAGAGAATGGACAGTAGTATTTCTAAATGTCATCGCTCATAATTTATGGCATGATGCTTACAAATTTATAATTATTGTTATTAATATTATTTCATTTGAAAAAAAAAATCAGGGTGGAGAAGGAAGTGGTCCCTTCCCGGCAATTTGTTGGAAGGTGGGTGAGAGAGGCAAACATGGCCCGGGTGAATGGGCCTGCTCTGAGTATGCACCTGTAGATTGGATGTGGAAAACTGGGAGAGGGCACTTGCCCTGGTGGTCAGGGTCACCGTGGCTTTTTTAATCGGCTTTCTCCACGAGTTTCAGAATATCCCGTTAAGGGTGAAAGAAGCGATACTTTGCTTAAATTTTAATCTGTTCTTATAATGTGTGTGTGTGTGTGTGTGTGTGTGTGTGTGTGTGTGTGTGTGTGTGTGTGTGTGTGTGTGTGTGTGTGTGTGTGTGTGTGTGTGTGTGTGTGTGTGTGTGTGTGTGTGTGTGTGTGTGTGTGTGTGTGTGTACTCATATACATGCGTATATACAAACATATATACATACATATATATGTATGCGCGGGACATGGAAATACTCGATAATTAATGTGCCCGAACACGTGGCTAGCCGACCACGAGTGAAAGATGCCTAGTTCTTGTTAGAAGGAAAACTCTGATGTAAAAACCTACGACACGATTGTAGCCAATGATGTTGACCTGTTCTTCTTTTTGGATAACTGTCACCGTTGTTCAGAAAGTGGGATTGGTTCAGTGCAAGTCCTTTCCTCACTTAAAAAAGATCACTTGATCTAAACGACTTAAAGGTGTGCTGCATGAGCATGTCTTTTTCTTTTTTCTTTCGCTGCAGCATATGTAGAAATGAAACAAGATTTTGAATATTTGTTAAAAAGTCATGTTCGTGCCACCTATGTATGGATAAAGGTCAAAGGATGACAATTCTCTAAACTGAGATACAGTCATTATATATGTATGTTCTTCTGGTTTTATAATTTCACAAATTTTTTTCCCAATAGAGAGAGAGTCGGTTTCTAACATAGACACAAGACTCTCTCATTGGAATTTACACAACATCAACTAGATAGATTATGTATGCATGCATGCATGTGTAGATATGGATGTTATTGTATGTGTGGATGTGGATGTTTTGAGTTGTATGTGTGCATGTGTATATGCTTTGCATCTGTACATGTGTATATGCAGTTATTAGATGCAAAATTTTTGGAATGTTTTACATATTTTTACTGTTCCATTAATGGATTGTACTTGTAATTTCCTAACTAGTTGTGTTCTTTCTGTTCCTGTGAAGCCTAGCTTCTCAAGATTTGTATTGGGGCAGTTACTAACATATCCCAGTGCCCCAATAATTACAGGCATAAATCTGAAGGTGTAATCAGGGTGGAGTATCTGCAGATTTCTCATCAGTTCTGCATAAATATTCTCCTTTTCGCTAATCTTTGATATTATATTGGCATCTGCTGGGCAGCTAATTTCCACTACTGTGCATGCTTTCTTCTCCCTGTCCCATATCATATCTAGTCTGTTATGACTGCATTTTATTGGGGTTTTTACTGGAACATTCCACCTGTACTCTTTCATATTATGTACATGGATGTCTTCCACATTGCTGTAGCTTTTAATGTGTTTATTATCGGGCTATCTATTTTACGAACTGCATTGTACAGTGTTTTGGCCACTACATCATGCCTCAAAGGTATATAGTACCGCGATGACATCTTTGGACAGCTGCTGATGACATGGGTGATATCCTCGATGTTAGTTCTGCAGAGTCTGCACTTGTTATCACATCTAGGTGTTTTGCCTGCATCCCTATCTCTTTTGTGAATCAGGTATTTCGTGTTAATCTCCTGTTCTTCGATTGCAAAAGCGTATCCTTCAAAGTGGGAGCCAATATAGTGGTTGTTGGTCCAAGATAGACTACTTTCCTTATCTATATTACTCTCACTCTGGAGCTTCCTGGCAAGATATCCATGCATGATTTTTTGCTGATGAGTATGCAGTTTTTCATCCATGGATTCACTGCGATACTGCTGAGCGACTTCCCTGGATATGAGTTTTTGATTATCAGACAGGGAATATCTCTCGAGGAGTTCCTTCCCAACTCTCATGATCTTATCTGTTTCATACAGATAGATTTGTTCGAGAGACGGGCTCCTACGCTTCGAAGTTCGTAGATGTTGCCGGAGAGATATGATGCGACATTCAAATGCTGTCTGGACTGATGTTAGGCCTCTGCCTCCCTGCTTACGTTTCAAGTAAAGGCGGTCTATATCACTGTTGATGTGGAAGTTTCCGGTGTTGTTTAGTATTTTTCGAGTTCCAACATCAACTGCTCGGATTTCGTCTATCGTCCAATTGAGTATTCCAAACGTTGGTGTTAGGACAGGCACAGCAAACACATTGTGAGCCACTGTTTTGTTTTGCGCAGAGAGTTCCGATGACCAGATCTTTCTTAATGGGATGTAGTATTCCCTGGTTACGCGTTCTTTATTACAGATACCATTATAGGATATGTTCTCATCTATCCTCAGGTATCTGTAGCAGTCCTCATCAGATATCGGTGAAACAGTTAGGCCATTGATGACAATGTTGCTAGATTGGGTTGTTGTTGTTCCCCGCTTTACAGTCATGTATGAGCATTTATCTTGGCCAAACTCCATTCCTATATCCTTTGAGAACGTTGTAACCAGGTCAAGATTTTTTTTTATCCCATCCATGTTCTTGGCATAGAGTTTCAGATCGTCCACAAAGAAATTATGGGTTATGTTCGTATTTCTGTCCTCCAGTGAGCCAATGATGTATCCCTCACATTTCTTGAGCAGAAAGGACAAGGGGTTTAATGACAAGATGAATAATATCACAGAGAGACTGTCCCCCTGAAATATACCCCTGCTATATTTTATTTTATCAGTGAAAATAGAGTCCTCCCTCTCTGTCTTTAACCTTAGGATAGTAGCCCAAGAAAAAGACAACCTCTCTATGGCTCTGACAATAATGTCTGGGACTTCAGCAAGTTGGAGGGCCTCTATCATCCAAGAGTGGGGAACAGAATCGAAAGCTTTCCTGTAGTCTAGCCAGACTGTAGCCATATTCCTCCTAAATCGTCGCACCTCCAACATCGCAGTTTTGTTGATTAGGAGTTGTTCAGCACATCCCCAAACCCCTTTCTTTCCAGCTACTTGTTCATCTGTGATGATGTTATTATTTTCACAGTGATCTTGGAGGAATAGGTTCAGGCAATCTGTATACATCTTATACATCAGGTTCTGGCATGCAATGGGTAGGTAGTTTTTTTGCCAGGTGGGTGTCTTTGTTCTTGGGGACCAGTAATGTTTGTGCTAATGTCAACCATTCTGGTATAAGTGTATCTCCCTTAAGAACCTGTTGGTAGAGGTCGGTTAGATACCTCCGATAGAATATCAGTTTTTTGTACCAGTAGCCGACAATCATGTCTCTTCCTGGTGTTTTCTTATCTTGGCGTTTTCCTATCACAGTCTCAAGTGTACCCTCACTTATTTCGTATGTTTTTGTTGTAGTGTAGGAGCAATAGTTCTTTCGGATTTCTCTTAGCCACACTGCATCTTGGTTGAAATTCTTCTTTTCACCCCATATTTTGCTCCAAAAGGAATCTATATCTTTCTGGGATGGGGCCTCAGTGACACTTATTATTTTGTTCTTCATATCTCTACAGACTGATGTTTGGTTTCGTCTGAATCTTTTATTAAGAACTTTTCTCTCATCTACCTTCTTCAGGTATCGGCGTTTTTCGCTAACAGCTCTCAATTCTTGTTTGAGAGTGATCAGCTTATATTGAAAAGTTCTGGTCCTTGTTGTCAAACATCATCTCTATTTTATTTTTCACTCTTTGTTGGTGAGGAGTGAGGTTTTTTGTGTTTGTTTGTATGTAAGGAGCATTGCCACATATCCTATCATTTTTCGTAGGTCAGCAATCCTTTTTTCTATTTTAGTTATATATGATGGTATTTTTGGTGGTGTTCTGTTCTTGTTAATATCTCTGCTATCACCAAGATGTCGTTGCTAAGGCATATAAACAGGCGTTGATTTGCCAAAATGTTGGGGTTTTTATCTGTCGTAAATATTCATCCCCTATTTCGTCAATAACACGTACTATTTCATTATTTGGTTTTTTTTATTATTATACATTGTCGTTTTAATACATTCAGCAAGAGAGATATTTATACATGAATTAATTTCTCTCTGGAAGATTTCGTTGAGGGAAATTTTCAATTGTTTATAATTTTGATTATTATCATTATCGATAGTGTTTTCCACAACATTCGAGGTAGACTCGGGTGGTACACGTGGTGTCAAATTTCTTCGATTATTATTATTATTTCTTCGGTTATTATTATTATCGATAGTGTTTTCCCCAGCATTCGAGGTAGACTTAGATGGTACAGGTGGTGTCAAGTTTCTTACAGGCATAGTTGTTTCAAGGCGCTGTTTGACCTGGCTGCTAGGAAGTCTAGTAGCATGGCGACCTGTAGCACGTGTTGTTGATAACATGTTTGTTGTGGGGGACTTACAATTAATACTATTTATCTTATTTTTACGTTCAACAAACTTCGCTTGTTGGCGTAATTGTTTCGCTGTGAAATAATTTAGCTCTGGGTGCATTTCGTCCCAGTGTAGCTTCATTTTGTTCATATAGCCAATGGAGGGATTTTTTTTTTGCCATTTTATAACAATTAAATAAATCATTATTAAGTTCGCAACTCCAAGAGAAATGCAATTTATAATTTCGGTCTCTTCTGTAGCTACAACTGAATAAAGTTTGTTTACCTTTCTTGTTGGTTGTCTTCGATACTTCCTTAATTTTGTTGTTGATGTTGTGTTCAGCCATGCTGTTCGTAGCAAATCCTTGTAAAATGAATTATTTATTTAGTCGGATATCTCTACGAATTCGAATAAAAGGTGTCTTCAGAAAATATAGTTAGAAGAATAACCAGTTATTCAACATGACTGTAGTTGTAGCATTACTGTCGGAGATAGTATTCATCTTAAATTTAATAAATAGTCTCCCACGCCAAAATATGCGACTGATCGCGTTGACTGTATGTATGTATGTAAGTGAAAGTTCCTATTTCTGTGCTCTTCTGCAGGTATCCAGAATTTGGTAAGTTTCACTTCAAAATACTAATGAAGACTGGGAGATATGTGTTTTTTAACGCAAATGTGTCACAGCGTCTAACGCGTCCTATACTCGTGCCGCTAAAAATAGCAGCCGGTTTTATAGGACTAAAAAAATAGCTCAACGGATGGAGCCCTAAATATCATATATAGAGTTATAAACTCAAATAGTCTTTTACAATTAATTAGCTCAAAGAAAGGAATAATTCTGAGCCGCGTAATACAAATGAATATATGATAGGGATAAACACTGACACGAGTATACATGTGTTCTTATTGCACATGACCAAGTTAGCTAGATTGAAAAATACTAATTAAAATAATCACTTAATCGTTGCGAAACAAATTTGAAGTTTGAAATTGAAATTTTTCCAGGTATCACGGCTTTTGCCAATATAGATTTGTTTTTATTGATTTATTATTTTAAATCGAGACAGACAAACTGTATTATTTTAATTAGTATTTTTCAACTAGCTAACTTGGTCATTTGCAATACGAACACATGTATGTATGTATGTATGTATGTTTTGAAAAGAGAAGAAAACGGACATATGAACTAGATACATCTCACTGCCTCCCACCTTCACAATAACGTCTACACTCTCTCTCCTCCACCACATTTACATTTATACATGTCATTATCCTATCTAGACTAAAGTCACTGACGTGTTGCCAAACTCTTTACTCTGTGTTGAATGTGTGTGTATATATATATGTATGAATGTGTATATATATATATATAAGAATTAAAATATTAGAGTGTGTTGGAGTTGAACACCCTCTTCGTATTATATAAATGACAGTAAAGGTATAGCTCAATGTAATTAAACAGAGCCGAAGAATTATGAAAATAAACCAAAGAAGCCTTCAATACATCAAAAGTCTTTATTAGCCAACAATGTTTATATATATATATATATATATATATATATATATATATATATGGCATACGTCAAGACGGGCGGTCTCAAAAGTGAAACTAATTTTTGACATGTGTGTATATATATGTGTGTGTGTGTATGTATATATATATATATATGTGTTTGTATATATATATGTGTGTTTGTGTCATCATCATCGTTTAACGTCTATCTTCCACGCAAGCATGGGTTTAGACGTATATATATGTTTGTGTGTATATATGTGTTTGTGTGTATATATATGTGTGTTTGTGTGTATATATATGTGTCTGTATATATATATATGTGTATGTATATATATATATTTATGCACACATACACATTTGTATGAATTTGTAGACGTATTTACGTAACTGTCAAAAATTAGTTTCACTTTTGAGACCCCCCGGTCTTGACGTATGCCTATATATATATATATATATATATATATGTAGGAGGTGAGTTTTATTGTAGTACAATAAAGCAATGCAGATATCGGATAAGAAGCACTCTACAGTTTGTGGGACTGGAGTATACATAATATATAAGAACAAAAGATGGTTAAAGGAGTTCCATGTATTTTATTATGCGCATTTCAAAAACAAATATCATCATGCAATAATATTTGTGTTTTCATCAGATAAAACAGGAGGACATGATATGAAGGGTAAAAAACACTTGTGGATGTTGATTTAAAACTGAACTATCCACAAGTGTTTTTTAGCCTTCATATCATGTCCTCCTGTTTTATCTGATGAAAACACAAATATTATTGCATGATGATATTTGTTTTTGAAATGCGCATAATAAAATACATGGAACTCCTTTAACCATCTTTTGTTCTTATATATATATATATATATATATATATTACTCAGTCAAAACGACCAAATTTCAACCCCAACATCTACAACAACAACAACAACAACATCGGCACCGATGTCTACAGCAACAACAGCATCATAATGAAATGAACACCAACAACAAGAGGAACAACACAATTTACAACTGCGGCATCAAACGATAAAATAAAATTTAAAAAATAAAAGAACGAACAAACAAACAACATCAACATCAACTGCCATCACCATCACCCCCACCCACCACCACCACCACCATCACCACCATCACCAGCGATCGGGCGTTAAGAAAACAACAACTAATTGTTTCTACTTTTGGCACAAGGCCAGCAAACAACCAGTGTATTACTGGTACTTTATTTTATCGACCCCGTAAGGATGAAAGGCAAAGTTAACCTCAGCGGATATAATAATATTTTTTCTACTTTTGGCCCGGGGCCAGCGATTGTCCCGGCGCATTACTGGTGCTTTGTTTTATCGACTCCATGGGGATGAAAGGCAAGGTTGACCTCGGCGGGATTTGAGCTCGGAACGTAGAGGGCAATAGCTCAATGCTGTAAAGCAATTATAATAATTGTTTCTACTTTTTGGCACAAGGCCAGCAATTATCCAGTGCATTACTGGTATTTTATCGACACCGTAAGGATGAAAGGCAAAGTTAACCTTGGCGGAATTTGAACTCAGATCATATTAATAATAATATTCGATTCGTTTGCGATTATGCAAGCAGCCTCTTTTGTAAACCATGTCAGTAGAATGAGACCTCCCTTCTCGCTCTTGTGTTGGCATATATATATTTAACATATGTATGTATATAAGGAATACTATTTTTGAGGAGACGTCTTGAGGTTTTAGTTCTTTTTTCTTATCATTATATGCATGGAATATTCAAAACTTCATTTTGTAGCTTGAATAAAATGAGGAAACATCCACCGACAGTTTTATTTTTGTTTCTGCGTTTAAATTAAGGTAATAAAGAATAAACTTCCAATGCTTCGGTAATTGTGATTTGATATATTATTATACCGATGTTTATTATAATCATTATAATATCGTAATATAATCTCTATCATAATACTGAGCACAAGCCTTTAACATAAACCTCCTAAATATTTTCTGTCCATCCTTTCATGCAATTCACAAACTTCTATGTATTCATCGCTATCACAAAACTTCTATCTGTAATACACATTGGAAATAAACATAATAACATATATCTAAGCAATTAATTTTGTAGCTTTTTGTAATCAATAATTAATTGATTTTGTTTATGCTTTTATTTCAAATTAACTAAATTTATGAACTCACTCCAAAGACGCCAGCTTTCTAAAATATGTTAGACGTTTATCTAAAATGTTATTAATACCATTTTAAAAGCAATTTTAAAAAAAATTGATTCTCATTTCAGAATTCAGAAGCCACTGAATGAAATCTTAAAAGCTACTTAATTTTCAGGTGTCTGATTTCAATAATCGTAATCAGCTCCAAACCTGATTCACATTTAACAAATTATTTTCAGTAAATTATTTTGGCAACATACAAATGAAATGTATTTCAGATTGACTTGGTTTACCCTCGCAATGCTTTGCCTCTTCACGGAACCCTTCACGTCACTCGTGAGGTAATAATTCTCCACTTTGGAATCACCCAGTAAATGTTTATTTTAACTGCTATTTTTTTCTTTTTCTTCTGTCTCCTTACGATCTCTGAGAGTTTAAAATGCTATATTGCTGATTGTCCCAACAAGAACAAGTGACCAGAAAATTTATTGTGTCTATGTATTTTTTGTACAGGTGGCAGCTACTATTTTTGTGGAATATTTTCTAACATTCTTGTGGGGAAATTCAATTGAAACAGCCCCACGTAAAAACATAATGTTGGTATAATTGCTGTTTATAGCTTTACATACTTATATTGTTTTCCTTGCTGTAAAACTTTTATTCAATTTTTATTTTGCTTTCATTTCGTTTCATTTCATACAAATAAATTATGTTTCATAAACAAAAACTAAAGATGTGTTTAGGAGCTAAGTTGTTTTCTTTTTAGCGACTAAATGAAACAATATGGCAAACATTCTTTTGTGTTTCTATTGAAATGGGTATATTCTTCATTTTTGTTAAATTTTAATTGAAATAAACCTTAAACAAAGCTTGAAAGATTAAATTAATTATAATATGTAAAGCATTTATTTAACAATGTAATTTTGAAAAACATTAATTTAAGTCTTCTTCGTATGCGATGCATGTTTGACATTCTGTGTTTTATTGTTAGTTTGTTTAGTTGCGTAGAGCAATGGGTGGCAGCTCTAGAATATTGTATGAGTTGATGATAGTGTTGGGTATGTGTTCTGAGTAGAGATTGTACTGCTTCAGCTATGCATGTTGCATGTCTTTCGCTATACATGTTACATGTAGCTGTCTGAGCTATCGTTTGTACTGTGTACAATTATGAGCCTTGGTGTGGTTTTACATTCTTGTTCATATAATTTTATCATACTTAGTACTCCAGTGATTATCTGTATTGTGTGCACATCCATACCATATACATCCTACTTGTTTTAATTTCAAAATCCTTGTAGCTTTACATTATTTCTACCACCTGAGCTCCGCTTTGATCAGAAGGGATCAAGATGTATATCTTATTATAGACATCTTTTTTCGATACTTGGTTATTATATGTAGATGGTTTGCCTTGATATCCGTGCCAGTCTGGACAAGCATATCTCAGATGAGTGTAGCCAGGGTATTGCCATGTATCAAGTATTGCCATGTATTGTGTTCGGGAAAGGTTTATACCAATTCCTGCCACTTTTCACGTCGAGGTATCAGCATATTTCTCAATGGACACAGTAATTTTCTGCATACACCTCGGATAAAAATACCTCAAAAGACAGAAATCTGGGGCCAGTGGTCGGTAAAGAGAAAAGCAAAGCTCGGAGGAGGATGATAGGCAGAAGAAACATAGAAAAGATTGAGAGAAGAAGTGTAGGCACATAGAAGTGATAAGAAGAAAGAAATGAAAACAAATTTGAGTAATAAACGATACAAATTCACACACGCGCGTGCACGAATCTGACCTCATCAGCTCTCAAACCGACATGGGGTTTCACACGAATTAAATGAGAGGACCGCACATTTTTATTTCTGCCAGCTCGTGCAACAGAAACTTTCTGCTGGTATGATGCGTGCGTGATATGACAAACAGAATAGACAGGGTCGGTTTTCGCTTCCGTATATTTTATATTCCTATAGATAATTTAGAAGGCAATCAATGTTTATCATTGGTTGGCCAACAGTTAAAATATAGATATAAATATATATATATTTAGTCTCTCGGCGTTCTTTCATCACACACCTGTGACATCATCAGTGATACTATTATGTTTGCTCCTGATGTATTGTAATGTTTACTTATTCTATTTTAAATTAATTAATTTATTTATTGTTGTCGCTGTTTGTGCATGCGTTTGTGTGCGTGTTTTCTGTTTTGTGTGTGTTAGTGTCTGAGTCTGTGTTTGTATTCTATCTTTGGTCACTAGTGTGTGTTTATGTGTGATTGTTGTTGTTATTCCATTCATATTTTTTTTTGTTATCCAATTCATGTTTTCTGTTTCTATGTTTAGCTATTATTTTAATTTCTATGTTTTCTATATTACCATCATGTCTTTGTTTGGCGTGTTCATATAATACCCAGCTGTTGTTTTGTCCTATTGGTCTCTTCTCTCTCCCATGCTTCGAGCTGTCTCACCTATGTATGTCGTTGTCATGTTTCTGCAAGTACCCTCTGTACATCTTATGCTACATTTCTAGTGTTACAATTTATTTGGAGATTTATTCTACATATAAGACATTTCTTATTAGTACTGTAGATTTTCTTAAAGAGGTAAGTTTTGCAGATCAGGGATTTTATGGTAGTTCCTGGATTTTCTACCACATTAATCTTTAAATAGGTCTTTTTTAGGCTTTCTAAATTGGTCAGCTACTTCACCTCCTGGGGTTGCTTCCACGAACATGACACTCTGGTATCTCTGGTTGTCGTACCATGAACGGGCTTTCCCTATCTTATGTTTAGTCCTATCTAAGCTATTCCATGATTTGCTCCTGTATAATGGGCAAATTCCTTTCATGTCCATTTCTATGAGGGTCTTATGTTTCTCCGTGGCTCCTTTGTATTCTCTGATTCTGTCTCTTTGGTTGTAGCCAGAGAACTGCATGCGATTGATGAAGCGTTGTACATGTCTGTCCAGTTCAGTTGATCGGTCATGCGGGACATTCTTCATCACTCTTACTAAGTCTGTGATCAGAATATTAAACTTAGCACTATTGGACATTGCTGAGATTTTGAGTATAAGGTATTTGGATGCCATGGGTTTAGCATAGTGTGAGTGGAGAATTTGGGTTTTCTCGTTTATAGTGTGTAACCAGAGTTCAGTGTCTAATACTGGTAGTCTATTGTTAGACTATATATATATATATATATATATATATATATATATATATATATATATATATATATATATATATATATATGTGTGTGTGTGTGTATATATGCATATATATATATATATATATATATATATATATATATATATATATATATATATGTATGTATATATATATATATATATATATATATGTATGTATATATATATATATATATATATATATGTATATATATATATATATATATATATGTATGTATATATATATATATATATATATATATATGTATGTATATATATATATATATATATATATATATGTATGTATATATATATATATATATATATATATATATATATGTATGTATATATATATATATATATATGTATGTATATATATATATATATATATGTATGTATATATATATATATATATATATATGTATGTATATATATATATATATATATATATATGTATGTATATATATAGATATATATATATATATATGTATATATATATGTATATGTATATATATGCATCACTGATTTTTCGTTTTATATTATTATATATATATATATATATAGTCTATATATATATATATATAGTCTATATATATATATATACACTATTATATATATATATATATACACTATTATAAACAGCCCCTAATCTTCCTTAGGTTAACCCGGAATATTTTCACTCCTGTTAAATATATATGGAACCGGCCGATCACATAGCCATGCATTTTGGGGGTATATCATTATAAAAAGAAAATGGTAGTAAATTAGTGTGTTGAGGTGCCCTTCCTGTGCATTAGAGTAATTGATAACTAAATTTCTTTATTAGGAACTGAATTAGTATTAACATCTAAATCAGGCATGGGCAACCTTTTTCGAGAAGCGGACCGCATGAGATATGGCTCATCACCAGGCGGACCGCAAGCGTTAATTTACATTCGTGCCCACATAAAAAAAAAATAGGGCGGTAACTCAGGTTGTTTTGATTTGTTTCTTCGGAATTCGTACACATTCTTTTCCTCGATCGTAAACATTATAGAAAGATAAATTAGGACTGAAAAGTTAGTGTAAACAAATCAGAAATATTTCACATAAGCGAGCCATTCAGAAAGCTTCGTGGGCCGCATGCCTGATTGCCTATGACTGATCTAAATGCTTTGCTCTTTAGCTAAGTGTTAGATTTGGCAGACTTACTTACACTCCCTAACTACCTTCCTTGATTTTTACATACTAAAATTACATTCTTACCCCTTTGAATTGTAGGTTACCGTCTCTGCTGACCTCGATACTTGTATCAGAGCAGCAGCCGAGGGGATACGCAACGTCAAGTTTGACGACAGAGGGTGGCAACAGGCCACTTTACCGGTCAGGTATGGCGGCCTAGGCCTCCGGTCCCCGATCTCACTAGCTTTGCCGGCGTATCTTTCGTCGGTAACCTCGTGCCGCGTCCTCGTCAGCAGGGTTCTTCAAAACACAACAGAACCCTCTGTGTTCAGAGAACGTGAGGCTGCCTGTGAGACGTGGCACCGGCTGGGACTTGGCCCAGTAGACGTCCCTCCTCCTTCTTACCCTGTTGACGTCAAGTCCCCCCAACGCACTTGGGATGCCATCCAGTGCAGCCTGGCCTCAGGCAGGCTCACGCGCCAGCTCCACCAGCACCGCCTTGCTTGTTTTCGTGCGGCCTCCAAACCCCACAGTGGTGCCTGGCTCCATGCTCTGCCCTCCTTCTCCACTGGCAAGCAGCTAGACAACCATAGCCTGCGAATCGGCGTTTCCCTGAGGCTCGGCCTCCGGATCTGCCAGCCACACCAATGTCGCTGCGGTTCCACCGTGGACTCTTTCGGCCTCCACCCGCTTTCCTGTCGCCACAGTGCCGGCCGCATTCCACGCCATGCTGTCCTCAACGAGGTCATTAAGCATGGCTTGGACGCTGCAGGCTTCTCTTCCCAGCTCGAGCCAGTGGGGCTGGATCGAAGGGACGGCAAAGGGCCAGATGGCATGACTATCTGCCCGTGGCAAACCCCTCGTCTGGGATTCCACTTGCACCGACACTTTCTGCAACCGCAACCTGGTGCAGTCTGCGACTGACCCAGGTTCTGCTGCACGTCGGGCTGAGGGGGCCAAACTCGTCAAATACCGGTCGCTCTCCGACAGGTTTGCGGTCGTTCCGCTGGCAGTGTAAACTTCTGGTGTCCTCGGCCCCAGGGCTACCGCCTTACTCACCACCATAGGCGCTGAGCTGGTCAGCCGTAGGTGTGAGCCCCGCGAGTTGGAGTGGCTTTTCCAGCGCGTCTCCCTTGCCGTCCTCCGGGGAAACGCCTTCTGCATTCTGTTCGCCGGGGCTGTGGATGGGCCCCATCGCGTACCATTACATTAGTTAAATACCATTCTTTCATCCCAGTAGAGTTAAATATTATTTAAGGTTAAATGAGAACTATACCACACACAATGAAAAATAGTTGTAAAGATTTCTCTCTTAACGCCTGACTGGCTTGGCACGCACAGGTAAGACAGTCCTCTTACTCCCTCCCCTTTGTTCTACAAGCCAGTTCAACCCCACCGCCACTATGAAGAAATTTAACCATGTACAGGACATCCCAGATCATTGACTACTCCCCGTGACAGACAAGAAAAACAACACATTTTTAGCATTACTTGCTTTGATATTTCTGCTTTTCTTTTTGTTTTTGTTTTGACTGCATGCCCATATATGGACTGTACCCCTTGATAAGTTGAGCAAGATTCCCACCGTTCTAATACTGCTGACTTAGTTCGGATCTAGCTGACGAAACGGCCGGAACTCAACCGTCGGGGTCCTGACTCTTTTACTATTACCCACTCTACTACCCTAAGTATTGAGTACTCTGATGCGTTATGGTCCACCTGGTATCTTACCACACCTTCTTTGTTATATATATATAGTATAAGGATAAAGGAACAAAGAATCAGTGTTGCATCATAACATATTTAATAACATATTACATATGTTTCACTATCAATCAGCTCGAGGGACGACCTATTATTGACCGAACCTGACTCTGTAATCGAAATATCACATAGGAAACATATCTGATGATCTTTCGATTACAGGGTTAGGTTCGATCAATAATAGGTCGTTCCTCGCCCTGATCGATAGTGAAACATATGTAATATGTTATTAAATATGTTATAGTGCAACACTGATTCTTTGTTCCTTCATTCTTATAGTATTATACTCTGCGCTGCGCGAGCATCGAGTGCTCACCCGGCATACCGCCGAAGGACGCAATTTTCTTGCAGCCATACACCTATATATATATATATATCACCTTGAGCACCTTGACCGACCAGTCTGTCGGCGCCGCTGGTCACAGCACGTCGTGCTGTTTTAAAGAGAAGCTAGATGAAATCGATAAAATATAGTACCAGAGATAAACTGGAGTGAATATAATAATCAGCTCTAACTTTGAAAACTGTGTCCCAGCATGGTCACACAGTCTAATAGGAGGAACAAGTAAAAGAAGGAATGAGATATTGCAGGAATGTGGACATTTGTTTAATGAACATTAATTGTTTATAGGCAACTCATTGATGATAATTAAAAAACGCCTTCACATTACACCACATATTGAGTGATAAAATGACGGCATAGAAGTGGGAGAAATACATTTAATTATCCACTGGAATACTGTGGGTCTGGGGTTAAACATTATCGTTAACAGCCAGACTCTATCATTTTCTTTAAAGCAATAACTATCTTGCAATTAAAATTTTCTTTGATAGTTTTCTTAAGAAATGACATATTTACAGATTATATATAGCTTCTCTTGAGAACAGTTGAGGAGAAAATACGGACAAAAAATGTATCCGCTAATATTTACATGAGTTTAGGTGGTGAAATTTCGTGCAAGAAAAAACAAACGAAAAAGGCATTTAATTTATGGACTACTAAATTGCTTACTCTCGACTCCCAAATAATAGGGGTATGTGAAAAAAGTGGGGTTGGGGTGGATAAGCGGTGGTTGGGAGAGGGATAAGCAGGGTGGGGGGGTCGGTAATTTTCTAGGTTGTCTCCCTTGATTTTCTACAAACCAGAAATAGTCGTTTAGTTTACATATTGATACCTCAACCCATTCTATTTATTTTATAACATATGGGATTTATAGGGATGTACTTTTTTTTGTCATGTTATGTTTTTTAATTTCCAAAGAAAATTAATTATTGCAGGAATGCTACCACTTAAAATAAAATTTCGCTGGATATAGATAAATAAAATTTAATAAGCGGGGATTGGGGGGTGGTCGGAATAAGAGCGGGGTGGTGGAAAAAAAACTGAAAAATTAATAAGCGGAGGGGTTATTCGAGATATGAGAGTAGGTTGTTGATCAAAGGCATTCCGTGCTGTATATGAGACAACGAAAATGGAAGATAATTTTCTTGTATAAAACGCCAATTTTCTACACGTAACAGAGTTTTCCAAAGCTGGAATTAAATTCAACAACATTAGCAAGTGAGGAATCACCTATCAGTCTTACAATGCTGCTGTTGCATAAGCAGAGGGAATCATGCCACTGTGTGATATAACAAATTACCTTGAAATGTTGACACATTTCAACGCAAATAATAACATGCGAACTATCAACCCCTGGGTTATTTTTCTGGTATCAGTATTTAATTATGTAACAAACGTACCCCAATTCATTCCATTGAAATAGTTTCAAAGCACCCGAGGCTTAAGATCAGACCAAACCGATTAAGGTTTTCTTGTAGCTGGGATGCAATCCATTGATTTCACTTAGGTAATTGTCAGTAGCACCATCTCTGTTCAAAAGTTCTATATATTTTTTAAATTCGAAGGAAGGATAAAGCTGATTAAATCAACATCGATACTTGATTGATACTTATTGATCTTGGAAGGATGAAAGGCAAAGTTGGCCAAGATTTTGTGTCAGAAGGAATTTTTCCGGTCTCATGATTCTGTCAATGCACCCCTCTTAAATATTAGCTGAGGAGACTTCTGGCGTCCTTGGCCCCCGGACCACATCCCTACTCACTGCTATCAGAGCGGAGTTGGTCGTCCGCCAGTTGGAATGATTGTTCCAGCACGACTCCCTCGTCATCCTCCGGGGCAATGTATTCTTCACCTGTCGGCCGGGACCCAGAGGCGGAGCCTAAGTTAGTTGGAGGTGAAGGATAATCGTTCGGACGTCACACATTTCCTCTTCTCACCCCACTTTCACGAGGGTCGGACGCCATGCTTTGCAGTAAAGAGTTACGGCCCTTTATGATCTGAGTTCAAATCCCGCCAAAGTTAACTTTGCCTTTCATCCTTACGGGGTCGATAAAATAAAGTACCAGTCACGCACTGGGGTCGATTTAATCGACTTTCCCTTCCCCCCAAATTGCTAGCCTTGTGCCTATATAAGTAACCATTATATCTGTTAAACAGACTCTCCACTAACTTCTACCCAGAGGAAACTTTACACCTGATGGTGGCTTTATCTAGAGGTGATAATTTCAACGTGAAATTAACTTTTGAATACCATGAAGTAGCCACGTAAGACGCCATCCAAATATCAAAATCCATTTTACTCATTACTGTTCTATTTCAGCCAATCTTATAATCGTATAGCTATATACATATCTAATATATATTTGTGAAATGGGCGGTGGTTGAAATTCAGATGTGCACGGTTAAATGGTAGTAGACGTGGTCGGACGGACATGAAAATTTACACACCTATGTAAAAAGTGCCAAGGAAGCAAATAGACGAGGTTTCAAATCTCTAACTTGAAAAATGTGGTCCCTGGGGCCCCAAAACTATCGCGTTCGGTGAGTTATTTCCCCCTGTTCTAATACTTTTGTCTTATTTACAATTTCATCATCCTTCTACATTTAACGATCATACAGTACCGTTTTATGAAATCGATTCTGCAGTATGGTCACTGTTTTCCATCAAAAGAAATAAAACCCTTGGCGATACTTGGTTTTAGTGTCCTAAATTATCATCATCGACATTCAATTATTAGCTCCACCCATTACACGAAACGTCACGAAAGTAAATGTTTCGAAAAAATTTTAAACTGTATATCGCAACAATATATTGTTTAAAGAAATTTTTTTTCTGTTGTTAAAAACTGTAAATCTGTTAAAAAAATACGTGACGTATCGTGTGTTAAAAAAAAAAATGTATTTCGCAGCAATTTTTTTTCTGTTAAAAACTGTAAATAAATATTCATGTAAAAATGAAGCATAGTTTTTCTGTGAAAAACTGTAAATAAATATTTATTTTGTTCAAAAAATAAATCAAAAATCTAATTTTCTCTGTTAATATTTTAATAAATATTTATTCTAAAAATTCAATGTTTTTTCGTGTAAAAATGAAGCATGTATGAAAATGAACATGTAAAAATCAAGCCGCAGCAGCAGCTGATGACGTGTCGTGACGTATCGTGTAGTGGGTGGAGCTTATAATTGAATGTCGATGATAATTTAGGACACTAAAACCAAGTATCGCCAAACCCTTAAATTGCGAAGAAGGGACGCGTGTTTTTTTATTTCTAATACATGTTAACCACCACTAACAGTAAGTAGTATTTTTCAAATTGCATATCATCGACATTGCTATTTCGCTGTTAATAAACAACGCTTTTCACGTCGCTCCACTTCTCATTGTACGCCGTCCAGCCCCAAGTGCATATTTCTATTTTTTTTCCTGAAACTGCTTCTTTATAATAAACTTTCAATAATATTTTTCAAATTATTAACTTAATAAAAAGTGGCCCCGAGTGCAACCGGGCTCAGCTGCTAGTTATATATATTTTCGTAGTAGCAGTTAATATAAGGCTACAGATTTAATGGTTATCCACCGACTAATTCATGTTTTTAACGGTGCTGCATGCAACCTTTTCTCTTGCCATTAAATAAGCACGAGAGATAAATATACAGAACAATAAAATTTACTTACTAGAGGCTCATAATTCAGTGCCTTTAACCCTATAACCTTCCATGACATGATATTGGTTATAATTCCCCGGAAATCGATTTAAGATATAGATACCATCCCTCTCTGTGCTGATCTCTCTCTCTCTCACTCTCTCATTTTTTCTTTACACTTGACGTAAAATGTCCCCATTTTTTTTTATATTATCAGGCTTTCTATAATTTATCAAGACAGTCTGTTTCAGCCGATACAAAACTCCATTTATATGTCAGGATTTAGAATAATTTAAAGAGACTTTATAGGTAAATGGAACATGGGTGGATGAATCGATAGGGTGCAGGTTAATCAGCCGGGTGGTCGACTATGTGTCTCATGTCACAGGCACTCTATTCTATCTGTTTGACCAAGACATATATCCCTAAATGGCCCAGTTGACTTTGTTATAAGCAGTAACTTCATTGTAAATATTAACGAAGATGATGGGTAGATGATGTATTGGGCTAAATTCTTCCCTATCCAGACGTGATAGAAATGAATGTGTATCTCACCCTCTTAAAACTACAGAATGTACAAAAGAGGGAGCAGTTAACACTGAACACTGAAACACAATTACTTCTATAAATAGATAACCAGTTCACAATGTTCATCACAAGTATGAAAATACGCTCTTGACAGGTGCAATGTGTCCGAACACAGAAGAGCCAAACTCCCACCGTCATCTCCCCCATCTCTCTGTATAGTGAGCAAATTGGATCCCACGTGCTGGCCATCCCACAGTCCCGGCGGACAGATGTATATCGAGGGGGCCATTGAGTTGAAGAGGTCCATGAAGCTACAGGTTATACGGGTGGATGCCTTTGTAGCGACCTACATTCTGATGGCTCTTGAATACATTCTCCGTACGTTATTTGGCTCAGTTCAGCCAATCGCTACCAGCGTAGGGAGATGTATTTCAATTCCTCCGAAAGGGAAAAATTCCCGCTTCTATTCTAAAATTCTCTCTCTTGCAGCTCGACACCGTGAAGGTAAACATCTCTTGATTTCGTTCCTCAAGCATAGACAATATGTTGCAACAAATATCACTACGGGTCTGGCTAACGCCTCAGTCAGTTGACCGTACCTCCTTAAACTCTTAATTTGTCTATTCATTTCTCTTGGCATGCCAGCTAAACCTGTGTATTCTGTTTGTAAATAAATTATATATTATAAACATTATAAAGTCGTATGATGATATTTTCCACAACATTGCTTTTAACATCTTCAATAGTGACTTCTGTGATACAATACACAAATACACACATACATATATATATCATCTATTAACTTCCTCTAAAGAGACATATTCCTAAATTGGTGACCCCGTCGCGAGAACATTTTCGAACTAAATGTTCCTCTAAAAAAAATAAGAAGTAGTATTATTTAAAAAGAACAACACCATGTAAAACATTTCTTGTTTATAACAACACAACACGTGGTTTAACTTCAATGAACCCGCCTAAGACAACATTCTTTGAAAAGAAAAAAAATTAGCTGTATTTTAAAAATTATAGCACGAAAACATTTTTCTTTCAATACGGCTTCCTGCAACATCAACAAAAGCAGCAGCAGCAGCGACAACATTGGTTAACCACTAACCATAAACAACGGAATAACTATGTGGCAGCTTTATAGCCTTACCGATGCAACCACCACACCTTCTGTCTCGCTACAACGGTGACTCGAGAATTTACAACGACCTTCTCACCACATAATGGCGAATTCGACGCTTACAAATCACATATTTTCACTGCTTCATCACAGTCTTCTCACCACTATGGCGTCAGACGTCGCGTTCATAATATTGGTGACTCTAGATTTATCTACAACCTTCGACTTCGATGGTCGTTCTGAGCATAACAACCACAATCTTGTTACTTTATCCGACTCACTGGGAAAACAACAAATGGAACTGGACCTGTCAGCATTTCCACCATTTCTCCTATGGATTCGCCAGAATTATGGAATTACAGCTTCAACTACTACCCACCTACAGATTCAACTTGATTTTTTTTCTTTTCAGAGCAACTTTAGCCATTTTTTCCTGGCTGCCTAGCACTTCCGGCAATTCATCTGGGAGGCCGACAATTTCTCGCCTACCCATCATCTTCTTGCCAGCTCTGCTACAACATTTACCATAACAGCTCCATCTACACAGCTCTGGTATAACACTTACCATAACAGCTATACAGCTCTGGTAAAGCATGAACAGCCCCATCATTGACAACAGCTACTGGTAAACTACCATAACAGCTTCATCCACAGCTCTGGTACAACACTTACCATAACGGCTAACATTTAATGCAAGAACAGCAACTTTGCCCATGTCAGACTTAATCCGTTTTCTGTTAGATCCCGGGTGGTCACGCATAAATAGCAAAACAGCTAGTCATTTGACACAGCGGATCAACACGGCCCTTAGCGCCTCATTTTTCTTCTTGCATGCATTCTTTTGTTCAATTTTTCCATTGATGTGCTCTCTTTCAGCGTTTTTCCTGCTAATTCAATCTTATTTATCGCCTTCTAGGCTAAATGGGGGGTATTGTAGCGACCTACATTCTGATGGCTCTTGAATAGATTCTCCGTACGTTATTTGGCTCAGTTCAGCCAAGGGAGATGTATTTCAACTTCCGCCGAACAGGAAAAATTCCCGCTTCAATTCGAAAATCTCTCTCTTGCAGCTCGACTCCGTGAAGTTAAACATCTCTTGATTTCGTTCCTCAAGCATAGACAATATGTAGGAACAAATATCACTACGGGTCTGGCTAACGCCTCAGCCAGTTGACCGTACCTCCTGAAACTCTTAATTTGTCTATTCCTTTCTCTTGGCATGCCAGCTAAACCTTTGTATTCTGCTTGTAAATAAATTATATATTATAAACATTATAAAGTCGTATGATGATATTTTCCACAACATTGCTTTTAACATCTTCAATGGTGACTTCTGTGATACAATACACAAATACGCACATTCTCAACACATACATATATATCATCTATTAACTTCCTCTAAAGAATCTATTTCTAAACCTTCATTGAGTTTATTCCTTCATTCTTGGAATTTCTACTGTTTACTATCTATTGTACCATGAAGCTTTACTGAATATACGACAAAATAGTTGAAACTTTCTTTATTACTATATATAGTATATTTTTACTATAAATTTAAAGGTAATATCAGGAACAATTATCATTATTATTATCTCCAAAACATATCATTATTAATTTTCTATGAATATAATAATATAATTGTTTCTACTTTTAGCACAAGGCCAGCAATTACCCAGTGCATTACTGGTACTTTATTTTATCGACCCCAGATGAAAGGCAAAGTTAACCTCGACGGGATTTGAACTCAGATTGGAAAGGGCCGTAACTATATGCATCAAAGCATGGTGTCCGACCCTCTACCGATACTGCCAATCCAATAATATAATGCTTATAGAATGAAAATATAGGTCAACTGAACCACATAATTGTCAGCTCTGGTCATAGACAATCCAACCATAACCACCTTATCTTATATTCAAAATCAATATATTTAGGCTTATCCAATCTATCGTTGTTGTAAAACAGAGGGGTGTGATTTGCGATAGTTTTAGCTGCTATTCGTAGCAGATCAAATAATTACATAGTGAGCGGGGATTAGCTCTGATTTCGTAGTCTAAAGTGGATGAGAGATAATAGATCCCTTGAACAGAACACCGGTCTATTGCAAGCTACCAACCCAGATGATTTAGTACCCCTTTCTGACTACAAGGTGAACCAACCACGATGTTGGATAAAGTGTTTTGTTCAGAAATATAGTGAAACATCAATAGCAAATTTGAAATTTCGATCTAGACGTGGGTAACGGAATATGTTGTTGCTTTTTTAGCAGAAAATTTGTATTATGTCATTATAGCAAGAAAGAGAATGTTTAATTAGCAGTGATAGCGGAAAAAGATGCTTTGTTGTATGGCAATGTTAGCCGAAAAAGAATGTTTTGTAGCAGTAGATGTAACGTTATTGAAGTTAATAATTGTTGAAGGTTGTCACCACGAAAAGAGATGAATCTGTAACATGACTTGTTGGCAAGTGAGTTAGCGAAGTCAAATATTATACTCACTTGTTGTTGTGGTGATATATTACTACAGTAACGAGTCATTGCATTATCCATGTATCACTTTATAGGTAGTTGGAGTGGACAAGCTTTGTCAAAGACACACAAACAGTACTGTGAATAGAATGCAGTTTGACAATCCCTTAGTTAGAAACTACTCATTCCTAATGATTCAGCCAGATGAGATATTTAATGAGTTTTTCATTTTTCATTTATTTCTTTAAACATTGACATGTAATTTACACAACCAGACTTAGATATTGACCACTGTTCTAGATATGGCTGCTACAGGCTGTTGTTTTGTGGTGGTGATGCAAAGTTATGTGAAATAATTATTAGTGCAATGACAACATGATGTTTATGTTTCCGTGTAATAGAGTAGTGTAGTATATTAGTGTATTGGAGTAATTTAATAATATATATGTATGCCCTGTAACTTCTAAGGGAGTCATATTTAGATACAGTGTTTAAATCTGGCGAGGCCCATCTCCTCTCCACGCCTGAATATAGCAGATTTCTTCCAGGGTGACAGTCAGGGGGTGAGAAAGAGGTAAAGCAGAATTGACCCCAGTACTTATCTAGTACTTTTTATCGGCCTCGAATGAAAGGCAAAGTTAACCTTGGCAGAATTTGAACTGAGAGAGCAGAAAGCTGTAAGGAATACCATAAAGCATTCTATCTGACATTGTAATTACTCTGCCAATTCGCCACCTATAACATATAAGTATAGTCTAGTCTAAAATAGCCTGATTCCAATATAGAAAGTGTTAAGCTCTCAACAAGCTGAAATAGATTCTCATTTAAAGCTACTTCACCTATGCTACTGGGACCCTGGGAAAGTGGTTCCTAAAATAATGGATCTTTCTATCCAGTTCATAGTTTCAGTTTATTTTATGCGCATGTTAATTTCTACCTCAAAGTCATAACTTATTCAAATGCCATTTCCATACTAACCTTTGTTTATTGCTGTCACAGGTGTTTTTTTATATCTTTCTAGCAAGACTAGAAGACAGGGTATCACCATATATACTTCAGTTAATATCAGTTATTTTGCACTCTTGTTTCTATTTGTCTACTGGGGAAAATACAATTGGTGTTATTTCTCGTTTTCAGAGCTCCTCCAAAAAGATTTCAGGACAAAGATTTGCATTCAAATAAAATATACCTTTGAGAATTGCTATTCTTAAAGAAATGTCAGTGAATTATTGATTTTATTGCAAGTAACTTTTTTAAAAATTCTATTACTTATTGTTTATCCAGTTCTACAGAAACTGATATATTCGATCTTGTCCAAAATGATCTGTAACTAATTATAAGTTATCGGACTACCAGCATGATAGATCCTACATCAGTTCTGAGATGCTGAACATTCAGATGTTCCATCAACTGAACATCCTACTCATTAAATTAACATTTAAGTGGTTGAGTATTCCACAGATATATGTACCCTTAATGTTATTCTCAGGCAGAAATAGTGTAAAACTATGTAACAACACTGGACCTTTCACTTACAGATACAATCCAATTGAAAAGCTTCTACTCAGTTTCCATCAACCTAATTTCTCTCAGGGGCTGGGGTCTATGGTAAAAGACATATGCTTGATATGTAACACAATGGAGTCAAACCCAGCTATTTTTACATCTGTTATAACATGTGTTTCATTATACATCTTTGCAAAACATTTATTTCTATTTGCCTTAATTTACTTTTAGTTATTACATATCTGAGTAAAATCTTTTTAAAGGACTACCATTTTATCTATTGTAGGAGGATTTACCTATTTATGGCTACAGTATTAAGGTGTGATTTGAAAGAATATTTCTATTTCTAGTAGATTGAGGAACTGCATAGAGACCCCCTATTGGGTGGATAGAAGTAATCATACATTTCAGATGAAGGTATTATTATTCTTTCACTTAGTGTGGCTCCTCAGTTTATTTTGGAAGCAAATCAAGCATCCCTTCACGATGGTGATGGGAAATGTGGTGTGCTGTGAAATAAACACTAACTTACGTATTCCCTGTATTATTTCTACTCAGCTTAATCTGCAAATCCTACAGTTTTGAAGAGGTTAGCTTTCAACAAGATAAAATCAGTTCCCAGGTGAAATCGTTTACTTAAGCTGCTAATTTCTTTGCAAATAACATACATGCATGACATAGCACTCTAGTATTAAAACATATAATGGTTCTTTACATATACAAGGGGGCCTCTTTGCAAATGTCCATCATGCAAGAAACAACAGCCAAACACTACCCTTCCCATCCCATCATCTTAAAAATGAATAATTAAATAACACATTGGATATTGTTGTCCTACATGTGGTACAGTCACAGCTGAAAGGACCCTAGGTCTGATGACTACCATTACCTCTATAACTATCATCAATATTGTTATCCTACATGTGGTACAGTCACAGCTGAAGGACCCTAGGTCTGATGACTACCATTACCTCTATAACTATCATCAATATTGTTATCCTACATGTGGTACAGTCACAGCTGAAAGGACCCTAGGTCTGATGACTACCATTACCTCGATAACTATCATCAATATTGGCTTCATTTATTGATGAAATAAATCAATGAGGCTTGAATATAGTTTAAAGTATAAAGTAGCAGGAGGTTCTCAAGTTAAACGATTTGTTTATAGTAAATCAATGACATTACAAGGAACATGGGTTTAAACTGTCTGTACAACTTCAGATGATAGAATAGTTATGTAGAAAACTAACTGGAATTTATCATACAAGTAATTATGTGGTTTAGAGTACCAAGAACATGTATTGTTTTCTTTTAAACCAGCAAACTATGATCAAATGCATTACAGCTGTAATCATCTAACTTTTCAAAGTTAAGTAAGACATTAACCAATGTCTTTTTCTTATTTAAAACTAGCTGAGGTATTCGGCTTCGCCTGGGGAGAAGAATTAAGAGAAAACGACTGTATTGGATGTGTTGTCTGGTATGAGGTGAGACCGTAATGTGTGTGTGTGAGAGAGACTTAAAAAAAAAACAATTATAAAACTTCCTTATTAGGCTGAGGGAGTTAACTGCCAGTTAAACGTTAGCATTGGCCTTGGATTTTAAATGTTGTGAAATAACCATAGTCAGTATGATCTTTTTCAGTTCCAAAGGATGTCATCTGAAACACAGCATTGTCATCTGAAACATAACATTGCTTCTGAAGTGTTTAGCTTCGTTAGTACGGTCTGTAAGTAGTATATAGATAAAAGCTAGAGGGTAAATCAATTTCAAATAGGATCAATTTCTCTTTGGTCTGTAAAATCAAAGGCTGTAAAATGACTTTATAAAAGCTAACACAATATTGTTAAACATTCCTATAGATCAAAGGATCTAGTTTCTAGACTTTTGTGGGACGTTACTCTCTCTGAATATCTAACACTTTAATTGTATCTCTCTCTGTATAACGGCATATCTCTCTCTTTCTGCCTCTCACTATGTGTCTCTCTTTCTTTACATGTGTTAGTTTTCGTGTGATTCAACCGACCAATAAACATCTTTCTTTTATATCATATATATAGATGGCAGAGTGTGATATAAAAGTAACTTCACTGCTTGTTGTTAATGGTGGAAGTGTTGTTGTTGTTGTTTTCTGTAATTATATACATTTAAAACTGACACCACAAGGATTAAACTCCCTATTAGTAGCAGTATAATTTTGATAGTCATTTCTATTGAGGTTTCCTGTTCACTACTCAAGATTCAGAAGGGTAACTTGAGCGGAAAACAAAGGTTTATTAGAATTAGAGTAGTGAGCTGTAACTGTTATTTACAAGTAGGTACTCTCAGGACTCAATCCTCCCACAACCCTGTTTATTAATTTTTCAGATTTAACTATATTAACACTAATCTTAATTCTAACTCTAATCCTAACTTTAATTCTAACATTAACTCAATCAGACTCATCTTTCTTCTACTTCACAAACAAACAATAAACAAATAATATATACTGTTTTTTAAACAAGTTTTATCTTGTTTATTGTATTTTATTATATTCTAGCTTCTCCTTCTCAACACTCTATAGCTTACTCTTCTTACCTTGAACCGCACACACTACAAAAATATACACAACCCACCTTATATATATGTGTGTATATATATATATATATATATATATATATATATATATACACATACACATATATATATATATATATATATATATATATATATATATATATGTGTATACACATACACACACATATATATATCTATATATATATACACACATATCTATATATATATATATATATATATACACATATCCTATATATATATACACACATATCCTATATATATATACACACATATCCTATATATATATATATATATATATATATACACATATCCTATATATATATATATATATATATATATATACACATATCCTATATATATATATATATATATATATACACATATCCTATATATATATATATATATATATATACACACATATCCTATATATATATATACACATCCTATATATATATATATATATATATATATATACACATATCCTATAGTTATATATATATATATACACATCCTATATATATATATATATATATATATACACATATCCTATAGTTATATATATATATACATATCCTATAGTTATATATATATATACACATATCCTATAGTTATATATATATATATATATATATATATACACATATCCTATAGTTATATATATATATATACACATATCCTATAGTTTTATATATATATATACATACACATATCCTATAGTTATATATATATATATACACATATCCTATAGTTTTATAAATATATATATATATACACACATATCCTATAGTTATATATATATATATATATACACATATCCTATAGTTATATATATATATATATATACACATATCCTATAGTTATATATATATATATATACACATATCCTATAGTTGTACATATATATATATATATACACACATATCCTATAGTTATATATATATATATATATACACATATCATATAGTTATATATATATAAACACATATCCTATAGTTATATATATATACACATATCCTATAGTTATATATATATATATATACACATATCCTATAGTTGTATATATATATATATATACACATATCCTATAGTTATATATATATATATATATATACACATATCCTATAGTTGTATATATATATATATATATATATACACATATCCTATAGTTATATATATATATATATATACACATATCCTATAGTTATATATATATATATATATATATATATACACACATACACATATCCTATAGTTATATATTATTATGATATATATATATATATATATATATACACACACACATACAATTGTATACATGCATGTACGTTTGCAAGTATGTATATTTCCTTATACATTTTTAATGTTTTCCTTTGCAAAACATTCTCCAACATCTGCACTAAAATCACAGCAGTCAAGGCACATTCGTTGCCTAGCACCTTTACCACAACTAAGATATTTCATTTTGTAGTTCATTGACAGTGTAGACCTTCCAATATAGTAGACAATTTTCCTCATAAGGGTTCAGCATAATACAAAATTGTGGGGTCTTCCAACTCTTTCTTACATTGGATCAGTTTCAATTCAGTTGATCGAGGTTCTGAACACTCTGCTGCTGTATTTGCTGAAAAAAGAATGGATGATGATGATAATAATAATTGTTTCTACGTTAGGCACAAGGCCAGCAATTACCCAGTACATTACTGGTACTTTATTTTATCGACCCCGTAAGGATGAAAAGCAAAGTTAACCTTGGCGGGATTTGAACTCAGAATGGCAAGGGCCGTAACTCTATACGTCAAAGCATGGCGTCCGACCCTCTACCAATACTGCCAATCCACCAAATAATAATAAAAGAAAAGACTTCTCAATCTTAAATGAAATAGGAAAAAAAACAACAAAACTAAGAAGGGGAAAAAAATAAAAACACTAAAAAATATAACATAACAGAAAGGGAAATCCCAAACACTAAAGAAAGCCTAAAACAACAACTACTGTCGAAGGCACAAAGAATCCGGAGATATGAAGAGCACCAAAAGTTTTTACAACAAAATGAGCTGTTTCACTCCAACCCAAAACGACTCTACCAGATACTGTAGTCAAAGACCACAAAGAAAAAAAAAGGCCTTCTGATAGATGTATCTATCCCCACAGACGACAATATATCTTCCAAGGAAATAGAGAAACTCTCTAAATATAAAGATCTCGAGATAGAAATAACACAAATGTGGAAATCAAAAACAATACTTATAATAATAGATGCTCTAGGAATGATAAAAAAACACACAGTGAAATACACAGCCGAAACCCCAGAACTTACAAATATATACAGCATACAAAGATAGCATTACTAGGCACTGCACACACATTACGAAAAGTACTATCAATATGATATAAACATCAGCAAAAACTACACTGCTCATACCCAAGGTGCACAGAGCTGTGTTCGGTAAAGCAGTAATGATGCACAATAATAATAATAATAATTGTTTCTACTTTAGGCACAAGGCCAGCAATTACCCAGTGCATTACTGGTACTTTATTTTATCGACTCCGTAAGGATGAAAGGCAAAGTCAACCTCGGTGGGATTTGAACTCAGATCGTAAAGGGACGTAACTATGCTGATACTGCCAATGATTTCTAGGCACAAAGCCAGCAATTTTGGGGGAGAGGAAAGTCGATTCAATCAAGCCCAGTACTTACTGGTACTTTATTATATCGACCCCATATGGATGAAAGTTAAAGCTACCCTCGGAGGGTTTTGAACTCAGAACATAAAGGCCATAACTATGCTTCGAAGCATATTATCTGACACGCTATCACTACAGCCAACCCAAAACCCTAATAATAATAATTGTTTCTACTTTTGGCACAAGGCCAGCAATTACCCCAGTGCATTACTGGTACTTTATTTTATCAACCCCGTAAGGATAAAAGGCAAAGCTAACCTCGGTGGGATTTGAACTCAGAACGTAAAGGGCCATAACTCTATGCTGCAAAGCATGGTATCTGACGCCCCACCGATACCACCAATCTACATAATAGTAACAAGAACAATAATAACAATGTTTGTGTCATGGTAACACATTGGTCCGGCAAGCCAAAGGTGTGGGTGTCCGTGTCCCATGTACGTCAATACTCATCCTTTTTTTCCATTCAGAGGTTTTTTAAAATCCCAACTAACAGACTAATTTTATTTAGTCAAATACAGCGTAAGCACATGTTACAACCTATTAATAATAATTTCATTTATTTAACACCAGAGCATCAGATGATGGAGACATCACAAAGACATGTTACACAATGTGTGAGCTTTACATAGAAATCGGATGAGGGGAAGAATGCATTTATAGTATTATTCATATAAATTATTTAGATCTGTGCCTAAAGCTGATTGAGAAACCCCAGAAGCGCAGGTTCATTCTGACTTCCAAGGTGAGTGACTCCCCCAAATGCCATTATCTGACCTACAGGCATATAGTTTACGGTCATCTACTCTTTCTACTTTTGTTACTTTCACTCATCTTTTGAGTAATTTACTCAAGCAGAGCAACTTGCTCTCCACCTTCATCATCCGTAACAAGAAAAACTTTAAAAAGTTAGTGAGGGCTTGATTGAAGAGGAAGGGTTCTGTCTTTAGTTCTTTTAGCTGCCCCAATCAAACAACCTCGTTCCTTACAACCACCAGAAAGAAAAACACTGCCCACACTTCCAAGTTAAAGGAGGGCAGTAGAAGGATGTTCACAGTGGACTTGCTAAATAACAAGATCCATCGTACAGGTTACAAAAGTCAGCAATGCTTAGATACTAAATGTGGGCATGCTAAATGATTTCATCAATCTGCAATCACCTCAAACTTAGCCATTTAACAACATTACCATACTTGTAGAGTTTCTCTCAGCACAGTAATGCCCCCTGTAGTATTGCCAAGTCAAGGATTTCTGGAAATTATCTATAGTCCCTGGGTTGAAAGTCCTCTGGAACAGACTAATTAGTTCATTGTTATCAATGCCTAAAGTTTCCCCAGGAGCATTGTTAATCTTCCCCTCTGCACCTCCATAGATTGCTAACCTGGAAGTTCCACTGATACAGTGTAGTGAGGGCTTGACAACATTCAAGCGCCCAGGCACTTGGTCTTTGTTACTCAGGTCAAGAGGTGATCATATCTGTTCACAATCTAAGAAATTTTGTTAATTCCACAACTTAAATGCATATCTTGCACATTATCAGCCATGGTATATTGAGCCTTTCGTGCAGAATGTGTGGATAGCAGGTAGATTGCTTGAGCAATCAAAGACATCCCTTCCACAAGAAGGAGAGCAGGAGCTCCAATCTGGAGTAAGGCAGAAATTTTAGACAGTAATAATAATGTTAGCGTGGAAAATGGATGTGAAACAGTGACGAAGATAACAATGTGCACATTTTGGGGTTTCGCTGCTAAAACCTATTATGGGTTATTTTTAGCTCTCTTATTACTATTGCTAATGGTTATACTATTGTTCTATGTGTGCTGCTTTTGTTGTTGTTGTGCTGTGTTGTTGGCAGCATTGCAAGCTTTCTGCTACATATGTCTCTTCCACTATAATATTTAATCTGAACACATTTGAGAGAACTATTATATCTAGAATCCTTTTGAGGATTTTAGGTTTTATGTGGATCAGGATCTCCAGCTCAACACCAGACTAGTTTTCTTCTTTGTGTTTTGTCCATGTCCAACAACATTTTCCTTCCCTCCATGATAACACATGCTGCCTCCTGCCACTGTAAATGAGGTTGGTGTTAGGAAGGGCATCCAGCTGTAGAAATCAAGCCAGAATCAGTTCCCGTCCCACCCTTGCAAGCAGGGAAAAGCGGACGTAAAATGAAATGATGAAAGGATGAAAAATGATATATATACATATCAATTATTACACTAAACATGAACAAATGCAGTAAATTTAATCTACAAAATATTCTACAACAAAAATAGAATATTTTTAACCCTTTTCACACCAAATGCCCCTTGGTTCTAGAATACAATGCCATTTTAAAAAGTTTATATTTATAAAAAAAAAACCTTCCAACATAATTTTATGTAAGAATCTTTGCTAAGTTATGCTCTAAATATCAGTTCAAATTCTTGATTATCTTCGAAATTATTTGAAAATAATAGTCATTGTCCTTCATTAGAAATATGATAGTGAAATGGTTGATGTAAGGAAATAAAAGAACACTTTTCTTCATAGTTCCAATAAGGTTATAAAGACTGACTAATGAAAGAAGCAAAAAGCAAGCAAACTTACATGATTTTGCAATTGTCTTATGAATTACAAACTGTACTGTTGATACTGTTTTCTCAAGTGCAATCTACAAGAGAAAAGTAAAAAAGATTAAAAAGAAAAAAAAAAGAATCCTTCAAAACCTCAAAACCAAAATTATATTTTCATATATCTGATATTTCATGTTTGTAAAGATAGCATCATAATAATAAATATTTCTAACACACATTTGGATCAACAGAACAATTGATGAAATCGACCCCTTAACTGATATTTATTAACACTGAAAGGAGGAAGGCGAAGTTAAGTATGGCAGGATTTGAATTCAGAAAGTAAAGGGTCATAGTTACCATATTTCCCGGTGCCGAAGACACTTCGTCCTTGAGGATGCACCTTAATTTTGACAACCAAAGATTTGAAAAAAAAATAATAAAAAACCTTCGGCATGGTAGATTTTTGAGACTTATTTTAGGAAAAAGTAGCGTCTTCGATGTCGGGAAATATGGTAAATACCAAACGGTATTTTATACTACAATGTTGCCCTTTAGTATTTTCATGATTCCTAACATAAAGTCATATTTTATTGTGGGGTGAGTAATTGGCCGCCTCTCCTCCAGTTCATGACTGCTACTCAAATGAAAGGCAAAAAAGAAAGAAAAATTGAACTAGAGTTTGATGGAGGAAGGAATGTGTAGTAAAGTACTGCGACTAGAGGATGTGAAACAAAGTTGGTATGGGTGAAGGGAAGAAGCTGGTGTAATGTATAGGTTTTGGTATATGTGGTGGAAAGTTGGCAAGTTCAGAAGAGCAGACCTTCTAACAATGGTTTCTGATTTAAGCACAAGGCCAACAATTTGTGGGGAGGGAGAAAGTCGATGAAAGTGACTCCAGTGTGTTACGGGTACTTTATTTTACTGACCCTGTAAGGGTGAAAGGCAAAGCTAACCTTGGCAGGATTTGAAATCAGACCGAAAAGGGCCATAACTTTATGCCAAAAAGAATGTTGCCTGATGCTCTCTACCAGTACGGCAAATCCACTGCCCTGGAAGTTGTAATAACAAAAAGACATGAAACAGTATATCAGTGGACCAATAATGGGTCATTTGTCCTGAGCTGGTATTTTCCATATTTCAGTGGCTTTGGTAGAAGAAACACAATGTTAAATTCTGAGAACAGAATGGAAAGTGGTCCTTAAACAATGATGATAATGATATATACAAAAATAATATACAATAACAAAAAATATATCTGACTGATATAAGAATATTTACTTTTAAATCCTTATCTTTATGTAACCAAATTAACATGGATGCAGAGAATAGGTCACCAGTTCCAACAAAAATAGCATCAATATATGGAAACTCAATCTTGTAGCGTTCAACACCAGATTCTGCAAAATTTAATTATACATCAATAACAATAATTTCTAGGAAATAATTTTTAACTATAGCACAAGGCCATAACTTTTAATGCTTTTTTATTGGGCTGCCTGCAAAGATGGAAAGCAAAGTTGACCATAGTTGAATTTAAATATAAAGTGACATAAAGTAATATAGCAAAACATTTTGTATTGAAAACATTGATAATATACAATCTCTTCATTGTATATTAACCCTTTAGCATTTACATTATTCTATCTTTACTTTTGTATTTTCACGGTAAAAGATTTATCTCACTTAATATCGAATCTATGAGATTTTGATATCTATTTTGTGAACAATACCTTAAAGTCGGTATGAGTGGTCAGTTACACCTGGTTTGAACAGAAAGTGATGACAGAATTCTGGCCAGTTTAAATGTTAAAGGGTTAATGAGATTCAACCTCTTCAGTGCTGATATTATGATAGAATGTACTCAATACACTCTGTAAAGTAGTTGGTTGGTATTAAGAAGGAAAACCAGCTGTAGGTATCATGCCAAAAATGGAATGTACAAGTGAGACAGTTCTTTGACTCAAGAGGGAAGTAACTCTGAGTAAGAATTAAATCAGCTATGATAACCTGTCCAACCCATGCTGGCATGGAAGGTGGATGTAAAATGGCAATGATGATTCAGTTATATTTTCTTTATTACTAACTCAGCCAAGTTAACTGAGTATTTGACAAAAAAGTCAACTGGTTGTTGTATCCTGTGACCAGTGCTGTTGTAGGTTCAGAATCTGAACTCTTCTCATTGGTTCAGTGAACATAGTTATAAATAAGTATCATAAATAGGTACATCTCCACTGAACCTTAAAAGAGCAAGAGAACAATAGAATTACAATGGTTGGGTGAGGATCATTTGCTTGAAATATTGAATAGTTCAACATATTTGTTGAGTTTGAAGTACACAGGCTATGATTAAGAAGTCTGTGTTGGTCATTCTTATCATTGGATCTGATCACTTGTGTTAACACAGGCTCTATGTAATGGTTATTGCGTACACTTATGGTCCTTCTGTTATACAGATGAATATATCCTATGATCCTTGTATGTAGGTGTCTTCCATATATTGTGTATCTTTCCTCAATAGTATAGAGAAATAGAGAGACATCAAAGTCTGTACATGTGTAGAAACTAACTTGTATAGTAAAAGGAAAACAAAGTCTACACAGGAATTGCTACTTGGTTGCTTGTTCTGTTAGAAATAAGAGTTAAATATTATCTGTAACCATTTAGCATTTAAACTGGCCGTATCTGACCAGAATTCTCTCACTGCTTGAACAGCCGTAATTGGCCATTCATACTGATGTTAAGGTATTGTTCTCAAAATAAATTCTCATAGATTCAATATTATGTGAGATAAAGCTTTTACTATGAAAATAGAATAGTGAATGCTAAAGGGTTAAAATGGAAGGGGCATTAGATACACCATGACTAAAAAAACAGGATAGTCAGTTGGAACAGCTTTGATTATGGGTCTTCATAGAGCTAACATGAGGCATATCAACATCATTTGCATCCATGGGTTGGATGGGTCTTTTTCCAGCACAGCCTCTCTTTACCTGATGCATTTCTTTGTAATCCCATCTGTAAGGGTAAGTGATTTGAGATCACCTCTCACCACTTCAGCCTAGGTTTTGCTTGGTCTTCTTCTTTCATAGCTTCCTTCTACTGGAATTGCTTGGTACCTTTTCACCCAATGATCATCATCTATAAACATTACATGCCCATACCAACATAATCTTTTCTCCTGCATGCAACATCTGGTTACTCTGGTTTTAATTTTTCTCTTAGCTTCTCCCTGCTTTATCTTTTATGCACACTAGCAATACACAACTATAGGAGCATGCTGGATGTATTTCTCTCTAGTCTTCACATATCCTCTGCATTTACTGCTCACATCTCACTACCATGCAGCATTGCACTATGATTGCAGACATCATACAATCTGCCCTTTGCTCAGAAAGAAAATTCCTTTGTTGTCAAAAGCAGCAGTGGCTTACTCAACTTGTTCCATCTTGTTCTTATTCTAGCTACTATGCTTTCAGAGAAATCTACTCCAATGTTAGTTAGGTGTCCCAGGTAATAAATGCTATTAATCACCTCTATGGAATCTTCCGTGGTTTGGAAAAAGTTTATTTCAATGGTATAACTCAGTGTATCTGCCACACACACAATCTATTTTTTCTATTAGCTTGCCTGCTATCTCACTATCTCTCTTGTGTGCTCATATTTTACAACATCTACACCATATAGAGTTCCTACCAATTATATTTCTACATAGTGAGCATGGCCACTTCCCTGATAGTATTAGAGCCTCATACACTTTCCTATTTACTAAAACTTTGGTCTTTGCTAAATTTATTCTGAGCCTTTTTGATACTAAGTTTCGTTTTCACAACAGGAATTTCTTTTCTAGCTCTTCCACAGATTCAGCAATAAAAACCAGGTTGTCACCATATATAAGTTCCAATGGGCAGCAGGTTTTAAACACCTGATTTGGTTCAGAGAAATATAATGAACAGGAATGGGCTAAGAACAAATCCCTGATAAACACCTACCTGCACACTGAGTTCTTCACTAAACCAATTACCTAGTCTCACTTTACTGACAGTGCCTTTGTGGCTTGCACTGCTCTCACAGTTCACTTATCCCCTCTCAATTTCCTTAAGGACTACCAGATAACAGATCCTGGTACTCTGTCAAAGGTCTTCTGCAAATCAACAACAGCTTATTATAGCAGCCTATGCCTAGCCAGGAACATCTCTTGTAACTGTACCACTATGAAAAGGGCATTTGTGGTGCTCTTTCCTGGCACAAAACCAAACTGCATCTCAACTAATTTCAATTTTCCCTTAATTAGTTTCTGCTAATACTCTCTATCACTTTCAAAACTTGATCCATCAGCTTAATGCCTATGTAGTTGCTTCTTTCTAAAGCAACAACTTGTCCTTGTAACAATGATTATACTGCTATGTCACTCATTGAGTATGATTCCATCTTGTATTACTTGATTGATTACATAAATGACAAGTTTGACTCCTACTTCACCAGATGATTTCAGCATCTCTATGACTATCTCTGACATTTTAGCAGCTTTTCCATTTTTCTTCTCACGATTGCTTCTTTGGCTCTATAACTGTCAACTTTGATAGCCAGTCCCATTGTTGAGTCTCTGGGTGGTAATCTCTCTTCCTTCCATTCATTCACCATATTAATAAACCTCTCATAGCACTTCCAGGCTTCTTTCTTTTGATCATCAGTAATGCTAAGTGCACCAGTGATAGACTGAACATACTTTTCCTCAACAAAATCCTGATTCACACTGACACACTGCTTTGCAATGCAGCACATTTGATCCACACACCCCAGTACATTGGCAAACGATCCTCACACCCCAGTACATTGGCAAACCTCCTGTTTTCAACATCTTCATGTGCTGTGTAAACCTATCATCTAGCTTCTCTTTTTTAGCTACTTCATATTGCTCTCTGCCACCCCTATTTTCTAGCATTTTCATGGCTCTGTCCACAGTGCTATTCCACCTGACTGCTACCTTGCTCCACTCATATAACTTGTTAATAGTCAGCAACAGATTGTCACATAAAAAATGTCAATTGTTCTCTCCTGTCATATGTATTTATATCATCCTCCTCTTCTATATAACATGTCAAGCTTTTCAGAATCTAAAAACTAAAAGAAAAATTATATATTAATGCAATTTCAACTTATTATTCTCATGTAATCTATTGGTGGCCTTTATAAAAGAGTTAGTGAAATAGAGGATGACAGCTGTCTAGCATAATTATTCCTGAGACAGATGTATAGCAGATTTAATGCTTTATAGTATATCTAGTTGTATACTACACTTCTCTGGTTTCAAATACCATTTGGTTCAATTTTAACATTTCATCTCTCTAAGGTTGACAAAATAACTACTGGACAAACCAACCTGCTACAAATGGCAACCAGATAAATTTCCATCAAATTACACCCTACTGTCACAAAAAAAAAGACACATTTGATAATACAGTTCATGAAAATAAGATGGGAGTCATGGTTGTAGTGTTTTCTACCAAAGATCTACTTGATTGGGGCTCACTTGGGACTAAACAACAACAGCAAATAACTATTAGGTTTATTTATCTGATGATATTCTTTATTAGCTTTTTTTTTTTTTTAAATCAATATTTTACCATGTGACTAGTATGTAAGGGGTTTTGAACTGTGATTTATCTTTTTTAAGACAGAATTTTGGTACAGGCATGACTGTTCAATTTTACATTAACATAGTTCAAATTTAGACATCTTGAGTATGTAACTTCTGTGACAGACTTGGGTTAACTCAAGCCTTTCGAGTGAAATTAGATAGAAGGAATTTGCATTAAAGGTTTCCAGATCAATTATACTTGTTTTTTAGATAGAGAACTTAATCTATTGCCTGGTTTAACACCACCATCTTGCCATTGGATGCCTTGATTGTTGTCTACTGTGTTGCATTCAAACTTAGTCTCTGGTTTGAAGATGGCTCCATATCTTGATATGCTACTTACTTCTGCAGCGACCTTTGAATTGTGTTTTCTTGCTCCCTAGTCTCAGTGATCCTGTAAAAAGGGCTTGGGAAATGCCCTAACTCTTCTGACTGAGACATAAATAAATAAAATTCTTACATCAAGCCGACTCTGAATTCTATAATAATTGCTTCTACTTTTGGCACAAGGCCAGCAATTATCCCAGTGCATTACTGGTACTTTATTTTATCGACCCCATAAGGATGAAAGGCAAAGTTAACTCAGACCGTAAAAGGCCGGAAACCTATGCTGCAAAGCATGGGGTCCAACCCTCTACCGATACTGCCAATCCACTGCCCTTACTGCCAAAATGGGAGTTCCTATGATTTATTTATAACTGCTAATTTATTTGAATTGTTGCCAGTTGCAGTGCAATATATACAGTCCTATGAATCAACAAGAAAGCCTCTACACCAGAAGTTCCTAACCTATTATCCACAAAGGTAGCATTGGGGGCACATCAGCTTATTAATTAGACAGACTGGAAGCCTCTGAGAAAATTCATATAATAGAATCCAAGGGTTTAAATTAAATATAGCATACTACTTATTTTATCAACTACAGAGAGATATATCAAGGAGTTTGTGCGTGTGTGTTGAACCATCATTCTGCCAAGGAGTGTTCCACTAGTTTGAACAAAATGACAGTCTGCTCATGAAATTAACATGCAAATGGCTGGGCATTCCACAGACACATGCACCCTTAACACAGTTCTTGGGAAGATTCAGCAGAGTGTAACAAAGCTGGTCCCTTGAATTACATTTTTGTCAGCTGAGAGAACTGGAGCAACATAAAATAAGAATTCAATATACTACAGGGAATTGAACTCACAGCCTTATGGTAGTAAACTGAACACTCTAACCTTGCACCTTTCACAGTCCAGAGATTAGATTAAATACTCTGTCACTATCTTTCTTTTTCTATCTAGACCTGTAACTCCAGAGGGAGTCATAGGGGCGTCATATTGACATACAGCATTTCTAGGGCATTTTAAAACCTGGCAGAGCCCACTCCTCTCCAGGTCTCAATACAGCAGATTTCTTCCAGAGAAGGATAAAGAGTGTGAGAGAATGGAAGTGAGAAGGAGATATAGAGGAAGAATTGACCCCAGTACTAGACTGGTACTTTTTTTATCGACCTTGAATGGATGTAAGGCTAAGTTGGCCTTTCACTTATTTCTATCAAATCACTGGTTTTCATCCACACAAATATCAAAGAAATGATTGTATCCATGTTATAGTAAAAGGTGTGACAAACCAACCTGTGTATCTGCTGGCAATACATACAAGTGTGTTGGTTCCTTTACCAAGTGTGCTACTTGATATAATAACAGTTTTCACACCCAATTTGTGAATCATTTCTATAGCTTTGATGGTATCAGCCAGGTTTTTGATCTTCATTCCTGTAAGACACCTAAAAACAAAAGTTAAAGTAAATAATTAATGGAGAAAAATTTCAAAATACACAATGTACTCTCGGGTCCCAAATAATAGAAGAAAAATGGGAGTGGAAAATCGGTAATTTTTGTAGGTTGTCTCCATTGATATTTTTAGAAACCAGAATTAGTTGGTTAGTTTACATATTGAGATCCCAACTGATCTTATTTATTTTATAACAGAGGATTTCTATTAATGTTCTTTTTTGTCATGTATAAAGTTTTTTAATGTCTAAAGAAAATTGTCACAGGAATGCTACCACTTAAAATAAAATTTGCTGGAGATAGATAAGTGAGGGGGGGGGGGGGGGGGGGTCTAAAAATTACTAAGTGGGAGGGGTGGATTATTTAAGACCCGAGAGTATGTTTATATACATAGGCATGCATGAAAATATGTGTCTGTGTCTCGGTGAATAAGTATAGTTAGGGGATGATATAATGTGTGAATTTAGTTAGAAAGAGGTTGTGACATATATGAGCTTTCAATCTAATTGGAGTTGAGGCCCAGTTTAAGCCTCTGCCCATAGGCAGTTTGTATTAATTTTTTTTATAAAAAAAGCCTATATTAAGAAAAGCACTTTCAATGTATAAATAATGTAAATTCTTAATGACTATTATATGCAATAAAAAAACTATGCACGGATCTCAAACGAAATACATGAACATTGAATACCATAAACAAACATTAATAGTATTTGCTATTTAATTAAATGACCATTGTCTTTTCCAGTCAAAGTGAGGTAAACTTTGTCTTGATTTCTGTACATTTAATATGAATTTGTGCCTATTTTCATAGCCTATTCTGACTTCAGAAGCTTTTTTCACTAAATTGATAGCATGCCTGACCCCTTGTCTATGACAGGGAAGAGGTATTGCTATAATGGTCCTAAATGAGCTTTAAGAAGATCAACATTTGGAAAGTTCCGTAAAATTGGAGGGGATGTTATAACTTTATTTTCCCAGTTAATCAAATCAACAAAATCCTGTGTTTCAAAATTAATTTTGCTTGGTAGTTTGAAATTTCTTAATTCTTTAAGGGGCATTCAGGGAAAAGTTCTTGCTTTAATAATTCACTGAATTGCTACTTCTCTAATTTGTCTTCTTCCATCATTTAGCACAGTCAGTAAAATATTCTCCGGATGGGCAAAATACGAATTAGTTTTACATGATTTCTCCATAACTTCTTTATGATCTTGGTTCATATCTTGCATTAGATGTGCCATATACCAAAAATTACTTGCACCTTCTGTAACTTTGGGTGAGATTTAATCCAGAACCAGCTTGGAGCATAAACTTGCGTTATGATTTTAACAAGATCCATAATATTCTTTTGGGGACTTTTTACCAAAACATATAAGCAAAGAATTCTGTTTGCATGTGTTAACCACCTTGCATGATGGATTTTACCAGGTTTACTAACTGCTCAGAAACAAACCGTCTCAATACTGAGGCACATTTCATATAGATATTTTTTATCTGAGCTTAAAGTATCAACAACTTCTAATGGCAATTCCTTCACTTTAGTTTTTATTGGAGGAAATTTGATTATCTTTTAGTTTGTTACATCTTTAATTTTATTGCCAATTAAGCCTTTTGATCTTCGTGGTCCTGTTGTTTTTCCATCTATGGATTCAAATACGTCTCGAAACGGAAGCTCATTTGTATGTAGCAGGCACATCAGCCAGCCACTGAAGTGATTTATTTAAGTATAATTCAATTATTTTAATTACCCCTCTAAATGACCAGTGTTTACTGGAGTGCCATCAGATAATACAGCCTTTAAACTTTCTTGACTGTCAGAATCAATTAAAAAAGTAACAATTTCTTCTGCAATGCAACGAGCTGTTTCATTATCTGGGGAAACATGATCTAAATACTCATCACCGGGCTCTTTCGCAATAATATAGTGCCATCCCTCTTGCTGTTTTAGTTTTATCCTTTCTGCCATCAAAACCGATGCAGTTGAGCTTTGTATTTTCTGTTTTCATTTTTATAATATTGTTTTTTCCAACTCTTTTTCTTTCTCTTTCAACTTTTTTCTTATTTAGCATATTTGTATCATTTAAAATTCCCATATCTCTCAAAACTGCATTAACAATGGCAGCAGCAGCTCTGCAACTTACTCGATGTCTGTCTGCTGTGATGGTGAGATTCTCATAAATAAATCCGTTTGGTTGGTTTTCTCTCAGTTCATTGTCAGGAACCATGGTGATGTCATTGTCATCATTGTCACACGAGTCACAACTATCTTCATTAATATCACTTGGGCACTGATAACCAGTTGAAGCAATGTCCATGTCTAAGCACATCTTTGCCTTCCTGATTTCAAATCTTTGCGCTCTTTCTGCAGTTCTTTTTCTACCTGAAGTTATTTCTCTATCTAGAAGCCCTAACTGATTAAATCTTATTTTCTGTCCAACAAATGAATCCCATTCCATTATTGGTATTCTTATGTCACACCTACAGTCAGATCTTTTTATTTGCTTGTCATATGTATAGGTGCATATATAAAACATTTCCTTGAACTCCTCTAATTTCTTATCAAAACTATCTTCTCTTTACTTGATAGGTATTTTGTTTAATTTATAAACAGATTCAATCAATCTCTCAATTTTTAGAGCAATTCCCTCAAACCCAATATAAGGAAAAGAAAATTTGTCCCATATTGTTTGCACATCTGCAGCAACAATCTGGTAGCATTCTTTCGCTGTGGGTGAAGTTTTTGATATCTGTTCTTCACGTTTTCTTATGTATAAATAATGTCGGAATACATCAGCCTTTGATGGGGTCATTGCTGTAGTGTGCAGAAGAGGAGATTGTGATGGTATGGAGATGTGATGTGTATGAAGGATAACAGCTGTATAAAAAGGTGCAGAGTGCTCAAAGTTGATGGAAGCTATGGAGTAGGAAGACCTAGGAAAACTTGGGATGAGGTGAGAAAAGATCTGCTTTCTCCCATGCATGGGTTGAAACATACATCTAGTATGCATTTTCACCTCCCACATGCTAACACCCCACCTTCACCCACATCCCTAGATCTACTTCCCAATCCCCAGCCCACACTGTAAAGTGGTTGGCTTTAGAAAGGGCAGCCAGCTGTGGAAACCAAGCCAGAACCAGTTCTGTATGAGCAAGATGTTGTCATCTGATGATATATATATATATATCATAGCACATGGCTTAGTGGTTAGAGCATTGGCCTTGCAATCGAAAGGTTGTGAGTTCAATTCTCAGACCGGGTGATGTGTTGTTTCCTTGAGCAAGACACTTTATTTCACATTGCTCCAGTTTACTCAGCTGTAGAAATGAGATGATAGGGACTGGGGCCTCTATCATTCCACTGCAAAGTGGTCGTGGAGGTGCCACAGCAAAAAAGCACCCAGCACTCACTGTAAATGAGGTTGGTGTTAGGAAGGGCATCCAGCTGTAGAAATCAAGCCAGAATCAGTTCCCATCCCACCCTTGCAAGCAGGGAAAAGTGGACATAAAATGAAATGATGATGAAATGATATATATATACTATATATATATATACTATATATATATATATATATTTATATATATAGGAACGAGTAGGACCCCAACGGCTGAGCTCAAGCCGTTTTGACGGCTATTTCTGGACTCGAATCCAGAAATAGCCGTCGAAACTGTTTGAGCTCTGCCGTCGGGGTCATACTTTTTCTTATTTCCCATCTACTACCCTAAGTATTGAGTACTCTGGTGCATTATGGTCCATCTGGTTCCTTACCACAATTCCTTTGTTATATATATATATATATATATATAGTATATACATATATATATATATATATATATAGTATATACATATATATATATATATATAGTATATACATATATATATATATATATAGTATATACATATATATATATATATATATATATATAATGTATAATAAACAATACAATATAATTATCTCATTACCAGAGGTTTCCTGAATAAGATGAATACAAAAAACGTCCGCATGCGTTCGTCAGACAAGGCAAATTAAAACATAGTGAAATATTTGAAAAATCTCCTCAAGAAAGGCAAAAGTTTAACGAGCAAAAAAAATATATAAATAGAAGTAATGCAAGAGATATATAAAAAAATAAGGAAATATAGTTAGGGTATGTGTATAAATGTGTGTATATTCACTCACAAATGTACATATGTGTGTATGTACAAATGCATGTGTATAGTGAAAATGTGTGCATAAGTACATATATGAGGGCAAGTATATTTGTGTATGTGTGACCACAAATACGTAAATAATATAAGTTGAAAAAGAAATTGTAAGATAATATAGTTAACATACATCCAGATTCAGGTATTAAATATATACACATACAAGTATGAAAGCACGCGTATAAACACACGCACGATCAGATATATGCGAATGATATACAGGGAAGGAAGTGTATTAGTCAAAGGAGTGTCAGTTTGAGCCTCGATACATGTATAAAAATGAAACAATATATGAGAATGATAAAATTTTTTAAATCAAAGAGAAAGTAATTATAAATTAACACTAGAAAAAAAGAAAACAAACATAGGTTCGTATGTACACACATATATATATAAATACGTACAGACAAAAGCACATACATGCGTACATACATACAGAGGCGCGTATACATACACACGATACACATATACATATATCGGCACATGGATATCTAATCACACGTACGTACGCGACTATATATATATACATATACACACATACACATATATATATACATACATATACACATACATTCACCCATACACACACACACGTATATATAAGTATGTAAAAAACATAGATATAAAAACACACATACACACACATATATACACACACACGTACGGAGGCGTTCGTATACATATACAGAACGCATACACACACATAGATACAAATTATAAACCAGCCGTATGAATAAATGAGTACAATATAAAAGCGGCTGCGAAACAACAGAATATATCTGGAGTTGAAAATGCAAGTGACATGCGATATCAGGTAGTGAAAGAAAATGGGGAAGTAAAATGTGGAATTGTGAAGATATTAGGTAAGTGAATCAAAAAGTAGGGGAGGGGGGTCACTGGTGGATGTGAAGTAAAAATAAAAATAAAAATAAAGTTAAAAATAAAAGTAAATCAGAAAGAGAAGTGTGTAAAGAGGATAATTTAAGGAAAGTGAAGAACAAGAGTTTATGGAGGATAAGTATCTGAAAGTGAGTTAAGTTTATATGAGCTGGAAAGCATGTGTGGGCAACTGGTGAAAATTTCTGTTTTTGCATTTAGGCAGGTTTTTGGTGATTTAAGGTTCTGTAAAATCCAATATTTTTCACTTATGCAGAGTGTGCATCTTCTTGTTCCTCCTGCATATTCTTTAGATTGGTTCAAAATTGACCAATCCAATTTATATTGGATACCTTGGTCTTTCAAATCCCATATTCTGTAAATCTTTTTTCAGGATGTCGGAAAGATGTGACATGTGAGTAACAACGCATTTTGAATTTGTCGCTGGTGGCTGGTAGGTTGTTGCTGATGGTTGTCACTTTAGCCGCATATACAATGGCTTTGGTGTTGCATTTACCTTGTAATGGGCATTCACTTTTGACTCTACAGGAGCAATTTTGATGTTGTCTGGGTATTTTCTTATTGGGGATATAAGATTTAATAGGGGGACCTCAGGAGTAGCTAATTTTGACACAGTTTCTATTGAAGATCTTATGGTATCTGTGTTCTAGGGAAATGTTTATCTAAGAACTCTAGGAATGTTTTGCCTACATTAGTTTTAACTGCTAAAGAGTAGGGGGGTGTGAACCAGGTTATTTTTCTTTTCCTATTTTTATGTTTAAAGGAGTTAGTATTGTTAGGTATGTACTTAATCGGTTCGCTAAATCCGCTATTTTGAAGGGTTTTATTATAGTAGGGGGATGCTTTATTGAAAATAGCTTCTGAGGAAGAGAGGGTGGAGATCCTATGGCTAATATTAGGGATAAGGTTTTTAAAAACTATAGGAGGATGGCAAGAGCCTTTATTTATATATTTTAAATTTTCATTAGGTTTATGGTACGGTTTATAAGAAGCAGTAGGCAGATCTAGGTTTATATCTAGAAAATGTTCGGTGAATCCATACATACATATATATGTGTGCATGTATGTATATATATATACATACTACTGTACGTCTGTATACATATATGTATGTACATGTACATACTTATATTTAAGTAACAGCCGTACTAAGAGTGGGAAATGAAATTTCGTTTCATTTTTTCCGTTTATCGTTTTCGGTGCACCCGGCCGATTAACCCACTCAATATGCAAATTGGGCTACTCACCCATTAATATGCATAAGGTAAGTATATATGTTCGACAATCTGGCAGGAAGGTATACGTTGCTGATGATAGCTAATAAGCTTGAAACTAGTACAGCGTTCTTTTATCAGTGTTGAACAAACGAGCAATGATTGTTGCTAGACACTACGGCTTAATACGGGATGTTTGTTTACAAACACACCGAGCATTATAATAAATGTTCGGTGAATCCATACGTACATATATATATGTGTGCATGTATGTATATATATATACATATTACTGTATGTCTGCATACATATATGTATGTACGTGTACATACTTATATTTAAGTAACAGCCGTACTAAGAGTGGGAAATGAAATTTTGTTTCATTTTTTCTGTATATATATATATAGTATAGATATATATATATATAGTATATATATATATATTTATTTATATAGTATATATATATATAGTATAGATATATATATATATATAGTATATATATATATATATATATATATATATATATATTTATTTATATAGTATATATATATATATATATATATATAGTATAGATATATATATAGATATATAGTATATATATATATATATTTATTTATATAGTATATATATATATATATATATATAGTATAGATATATATATAGATATATAGTATATATATATATATATTTATTTATATAGTATATATATATATATATAGTATAGATATATATATAGATATATAGTATATATATATAGTATATATATATATATATATATATATAGATATATATATATAGTATATATATATATATATATAGTATAGATGTATATATCTATATATATATATATAGATATATAGTATATATATATATATAGATATATAGTATATATATATATAGATATAGATATATAGTATATATATATATATAGATATAGATATATAGTATATATATATATATAGATATATAGATATATAGTATATATATATATATATATATAGATATAGATATATAGTATATATATATATATATATACTATATATATATATATATATATATATATATATATATACTATATATATATATATATATATATATATATGAAATCCAAAAATATTTTATTAAATAACAGAATAAGTATATGTTATGTTTATACCATTACTTATTTGTATAGGTAAGTATATATTACCTGTATATTTTATGAAGGTACATATACTTCTGAAGGTACATATACTTCCTCGTACGTATATTTGATTGTATGTGTTATGCCGTATATATTATATATACTGGTACACATCCTTTTGGTTATGTGTATACGTAAGTTTTGCATCTGTGTGAGTATGCGGGTTCGTACGTATGTAGGGTGTGTGTATATGTGTACTTAGTGTTTTGGTTGACATACGTCTCTGTACATGTTTATTTACATGTAGGTACGTGTGTGCGCTTGTTATATACGTATTTATTTATATACGTTTATTTAATTATATGTATACACGCACACACACACATATATATATTAATATATATATTTTTATATTAGTGAAAAAGAACAAAGGAACTATTATGACATTATAACAAGTTTATTGCCGACAGCCGTTTCGTCCGACCCCATGGTGGGACTTTTCAAGGCATATAACATGTGATTGTAAGATCATTATTTACATCAACGTATCACTCAAGGCTAGCGGTTTGAAATTGTGGTATACATCAGCAGCTCCGCTTGTATAGTTGGGGTCTATATTCTAAGGGGGCTCTTTTATATTAGTTGTCGGGGTCAGGGATTGCAGGTTAAAAATTAGATAATATATAATTTACGCATTAAAAGTAAAGATTAAACTAAAAGACTTGGGATCCCGTAGAAGCACCTTAAAAAATCCCTCAATAAGTGCATAAAGCTTACAGGCTCCAATAAACCTAATAAACTAGAAGAAATTAAGAGGCTAATAAAATAAAAAAATAAAAATATAAGGTTTCCCTAAAAAATATAAAGTTTCCTATGAAATTCCTTTGAGAGAAAAAAATTTTTTTCCGAAAGAAAAAAAACTTTCTTCCCCCGAGATCACGTTTACAAATTTCTGAAAACTTACGAAGTTTTGATATTCCCTACTAAGTTGAAAGAAACTAATCAATTGAAGGTTAATTCAAAGAGCCTTCAATAAATCTCTCAGAAAAGGCCCCTTTAATATTTTTAATAGGAACTTCCTCCGAGAGACCCTTCGAAGAATTAAAATTTTAGAGAGCCTTTAAGGATATATATAAACGAATTGAGGAAAATTATAAATTAAAAGTTAAAAATTACGGTATTTGGGATATCCGAGGAATTTTCAAAGGGCTGCTTCAACAGATACAACTTAGGCATAATAGATACAATAATTTAAGTAATTTAAGTAATTTAATTAGGGAGCAATTCAAAGAGTTTATCAAGTTGGGCAAGATTAAAGAAAGTGGTAAATAAGAAAATACATAAGCAAAAAGACAATAATTATAAAATGTATTTTTAAGAAGGTATAAGGTAGCTTCAGTAATCTAACAATGTATTATCACAAAAAATTATTATAAAATTATTGATACAGGATTAACAAAGACATAATAATATATTCCTGCCTAATTAAGAAGTAATCAATACACTATTAACAGTCAGGCAAAATTAGCTCAGGGATATCCCGCGCTCGGATACTTTACACACACACAGTAACACATAGGATTAGCACAGACATAATGGTATATTCCTGCCTAATTAACAAACAATCAATTAACAATTGATGGTCAAGAAAATGTACTCAGGGATATCCCGCGCACGGATATTTACATACATACAGCAGGATGAACAGTACTGGTGACCTTGTGGGCGCGATATCCATTATGCGTATGTAGTCATCTGCATAGCTCCAGGCACAGTTGGTCTTGTTTAAAAGTTCATAGTTCACGGATCAACTGGGATTCACTATCAGCTGCGTGGACTCTCTGGGAAATGTACCTGTGGATCAAATAGCTAGTGGTTGCTGGGTGTGGTCCGTTCGATCTTTTAGTTTCAGGGGTTGCACGCGTTTGCGATAGACCAGCCTGCCAGTTCTAAGTCCAAGGTCTCGCTACATAGGATGTATTGGTCTACATGCTATATTGGTAAAAAAACCAGTGTGGATTTGACTGGGGTGGTATATTACGAACTCCAAGCCCACACGCGACTGGTCAAATGCGAAGGGCTGTCCCCTCTTTGTTTGCTGTATGGGTCGGTTCCAGCTTAGATGGTGGTCGTGTTATCCCTATTCCGTCAGCCCTGTATATTCAAGACAGATCAGGGTATATATTTGCGGGTATGGTCCGGCGTCTACGCTATCCAAAGGGTCTCTCTTGTGGTATTTCTGCTCTGCTTATACGCATAGAGCTTAACTAGCTAGCGTCACATATTTGGTAGGTCAGACATGATCATCACGATTCACATACGACCTACCATACATCTTGCTTATATTTTTATATATATTTTTATGGGTGTTTGGTGTATACATTCGTATGCATGCGGGTACAGGCGTTGCGTGAGTCCTGTGTGTACGTGTGGGTTTTTTTAAATTTTTTATTTTTGTACGTGCGTGGTTTTGTATACCTATGCCGAGTGTTTTCGCGTATGCTTCTGTATGTACGTATATGGATGCGTGTATGTATTTATTTCTATTACCCCTGTATTTTATTTACTTTATTCTTAACTCTGAAGCCGAGATTCATTCGGTTTCCTAGTTAGAATTTTAGTCTACAACTTCAGTTAAACCATTTACGTGGTTTTGTCTTTGCATGCAATTGTTCTCCCCGTTTCACATATGATGTATTATCTTCGTTTTTTCCGTTCATTGCCTGAGAACGTCTCTATGAACCACCTAATAGAATATTAGTCTACGACTTCTTTTATACCATAAACGTGGTTCTGTCTTTGCGTGCAATTGTTTTTCACCGTTCCGAATAATGACGTATTATATTTGTTTTTTCCCGTTCTTTGCCAGGGAACGTTTCCATGAACCAAAGTATCGTCTTCCTCCGGTTGCAACGTTTTTTGAAATATTCACTTCTGCGTTCACAGATTGACTTTGTTAGTTTCAGAAGATCCCGTTAAGGGTGAAAGCAGCGATTCTTTGCTTAAACTTTAATCTGTTATTTTAATAAATATATGCTCTACGGTTCATATATATTTGATATATATTTATCCTTATCGAGCCCTCTTTGGATTTTAGTCTTCAAATTTATTATTATTACTATATATATATATATTGCACCCGTTTCAATGTAAAGTTATGTTGGTACCACAACATCCAGTCCGAAACAAATGAGGTCGTGTAGGTGTCACGACAAAAAAACACACAGTCCAAAAAAACACACAGCTGTAATGTGGCCGTGTAGGTAACACGGTAAAAACCTCCCAGTCCACACTGTAAACGTGGTTGGTGTTAGGAAGGGCATCCAGCCGTAGAAAACCCGCCAGACAGTCCTATGTGAGCAAGACAACCACTCTTTCCTCAAGTGGGAAAACTCCCGTCCAAACCCATGCAAGCGTGGAAGATGGACGTTAAACGATGATGATGATGATGTATATATCATCATCATCATCATCATCATTGTTTAACGTCTATCTTCCACGCTAGCATGGGTTTAGATGGGAATTATCCCACTTGAAGCAAGATTGGTCATCTCACTCGTATAAGACTGTCTAGCAGGCTTTCTATAGCTGGAGTTGAGATAGTGGGATGGGGGTGTATATTTGACTAAGAGGTGGCTACTGACTCTAGGTTTCGCTTTGTACTTAGGCAAGGCGGGTCTTCTGTATTACTGCGTAGCGCCAAAGATCTCGGTCCAGTCATATTGTCTTGGAGAGTAGTAAGAGTGTAAGGTCGGAATTTATCAAATCATCCCAGGTTTTTCTGAGTCTGCCTACTCCGTAACTACCATCAATTTTGATCGCCCTGCACTTTTTTATACAGCTGTCATCTTTCATGCGCATCACGTGACCATACCAACGAAGTCTTCTCTCAAGTAAACAGTATCTGATCCCTCTTATTCCTAATTTCTCACTTAGTTCATTTATGCTTTGCTGTTCACCTATATTACGGATGCATGCTTCATTCCTTTCCAGTCTGCGCAGATCCTCTGCACGCAATGCCCATGTCACACTGCCATGTAGCATTGCTGTTCATATACAGGCATCATACAGTCTGCTTTTCATTTTTAGAAAGAAACCTTTAGCGGCCAATAGTGGTATAAGCCCTCTGAACTTTTTCTATCCTGTTCTGACTCTGGCTACTGTACTTTCAGAGCACCCTCCACCACTGCTGATTTTGTCACCCAGGTAACGGAAGGTGTCTACTATTTCTATAGAGCTGCCTGGGCAATACAAGGAGCTAGTATCCTGTGGGCACTTGCTACTTATTGCACCTGAGCACCGGCCACTTATAAAATTTACGTTCTTAGATAGCTTACCTGTGATCCCACTACATCTTTTATGCACCCATACTTGGCATTTGGGACATAAAATGGAATTTCTGCCTACTCCTTTCCTACACATTGAGCATGGCCATTTCCCAGAGGGGACCTGTGCCCTATTTTCCTTTCTACAAACTAGAACTTTAGTCTTAGACAAGTTAACTTTAAGACCTTTTGATTCTAGGCCATGCTTCCATGTTTGGAATTTCTTCTCTAGTTCAGCCATAGATTCAGCTATGAGAGTTAGATCATCTGCGTATAGGAGTTCCCAAATATGATATGGAAAAGAAAATCAGGAGAAAGGAAAGTCAAAACAAAATATATAAATATCTCCTTACTCAGCTTCAAATTGATTAGGGACCGTAATATCAGAAAGTGGTACAAGTACATCTCTGTAGATAGGTATTAGCTCTTCAGGAACATACTAAATGATGGAAAAAAATTATATAGGTTTTTTTGTGAACAGATAAATACATATACATTATTAATGTTATCTTACATTTAATAATCATGAACAATTACTTGACCCTAGCAGGGAAGACGTCTAGTGTCCTTGGCCCTAGGGCCACCTGCCTACTCACCGCCATTGGCACAAAGTTGGCTACCTGCATGTGTGAACCTTGCGAGCTGGAATGGCTCTTCCAACAAGTCTCCCTTACCATCCTCTTGGGAAACGCCTTCTCTATTCTGTCCACCGAGGCTGCAGGGCGACCAGCACATGGGGCCCCATTTGCTCATAATAGTGAGAGATGGGGGAGAGCAGGTGAGATGGAGGCAGTGACAGTGCGAGTTTGGTTCCTTTGTGTTTGGACCTGGTGCATATGTTTCTCAGACAACCACTCGCACTGTTAAATAATTAAGAAGTGGTCACAATTAAGTTGATACCATACGTTTGTATAAAACAACCATGTTGACTTTTGCCATTGTTTTTATAAAGTATATATTTAAAAAGTGGTTCTCCAGCATGGCTTTAACCAAATTAACTAAAATTAACTAAACTAAATAATTGTAAAAGAAAAAAAGTTTACAAATAAATTTAATGAAATGATTGTAAAAGAAAAATATAAGAATTTACCATTTCCCCATTATCACCCATGACTGGATCACACACTGAAAAAGATTAAGAAAGAAAACTGTATTAATGGATACACTAACTAAATAAACTACTTTATGTATAGGTAAAATATATGACTGAAAGCCAAAACAACTATAGATGCGATATTGGGGAGGAGGGGACACAAGGATGAGATTTAGGGAATTGTATCTGAATACATGGTCCCATAACTCCTGAGGGAGTCATAGGGGCAACATGTTGACACACAACATTTCTATGCCATTTTTATACCTGGTGGAGCCCAATCTTCTCCAGGTTTGAATACAGCAGATTTCTTCCAGAGAAGGATAGACAGAATGAGAGAATGTCAGTGAGAAAAAGATATAGAGAAAGAATCGACCCCAGTACTAGACTGGTACTTTTTTTATCGACCTTGAATAGATGAAAAGCAAATTTCATCTTGGTATCTGAATAGAGAAAAGAAAAATTCAACCCTGAGATGATTTAAAGACAATATACAAAGTGATGCCAATTTGTTCAAGCAATGGGATGCAAAGGATGTGGCTCTTTATAAAAAATTCAAGACAACTTTGAAATTAGGAGTGTCATTCAGAAAGCCAAACAGGCCGTATGTGGCTCGCGGGCTGCAGTTTGCCCATGACTGTCTTAGATTATGTATTCAAATCCTTCAAGAAACAGTCCTATATGAGCAAAACACTGTCACCCAACCCAACTTGCCTCTAATGGGACAAAACCATCTAACCCATGCTAGTGTGGAAAATAGATGTTAAATGATGATGATGAGCTTGGCTGGTAACACTTAGGGAGTGTTTGAGGACTCTGCTCCCACAACCCTCTCAGGAATAAGCAGACGAAGAAAGAAGAAGAAAGACAGTAAAAAAAGAAAGACAGAAAAAAAAGAAAGAAAGGAGAAAAAGGCAAAGAAGAAATAGAAATTCTTACAATATATTGTGTCAGGATATTCTGTTTTCATTTCTTTTATTGCTTCACCAACCTTTTCGAGGAAAGACTTTGAGCCCATGTAACCTGCATATATCAAATATATCAAACAGAAATAACAAACTTTAAAGAAATATGAGATAACAAGATAAAGATGGAAAACTAGACATCTTATCTTCCATGCCAATATTATAGGTGACACAGACACACATGTAAAGGTAAATGTTCAAATAGTTCTTGTGTATGTGCAATATAACTCATTACAGGTAATCACCATCATCGTTTTACATCTATTTTCTACATTAGCATGGGTTAGACGAGTTGTCCTGTTGTGAGGAAAGTCAAATAAGGTGACCGTGTTTTGCTCACACAGAACTGATTTGGGCTTGGTTTCTATGACTGGATGCCCTTTCTAATGCCAATCCTATTTCGTGACACCAAAATGACCACTTTACAGTATGTACCGGGTGGTTTTTGTTGCCATACCTACACGACCACTTTACATTGTAGGATGGGCACTTTTTGTAGTGTCACTAACATTACCACTTTAAAGTGTGAGCTGTGTGCATTTTTGATTTAAGTTAGCTAACAAGATATTAATTATGAAATGATTAAACAAATAATTACTAAAAAAAAAAAAAACTGAATAAAAGCCTTAATAGCTAAAGATTATAACAGTTATATGTGAGAAATATTATGTAAAAACAAAAAAAAACAAAAACAAAGAAATATAATTACAAGGCTACTTTCAGATCTCTAATAATCGTATCCCGTCCCTTATTAATTTTTGCAGATTTTTTCCGCTCCCCCTTATTAAATTTTGCTAATCTATCTCTGGCAACATTTTATTTTAAATGCTAGTATTCTTGCGATAATTAATTTTCATTAAAAACATACTTGACAAAAAAAGTACATTACTAGAAATCCCAAGCGTTATAAAATAGAATGGGCTGGGGGTCTCAATATGTAAACTAAACGATTAATTCTGGTTTTAAAAAATCAAGGGAGACAACCTAGAAAAATTACCGATTTTCCACCTCCCCAGGGACCTGAGAGTGTATTAAAAATACAACAAAAACAAACACGCCAAGATTCATCGAAATATGTTAAAATGTGATATGGCATAGATTCATCATTATATTATGAACACTGTTGTATTATCAAAGTCTAGGTCTTTAGATTTGTTTCTGCCATATTCCTGGCAGATAACCTGTTAATTTCCTCTCTAGGGCTTTCAATAGCACAAATCTGTGGAGTTTTTATCAACAGTAAGAGACAGCAAGTAATACATAGGTCTTAACCCTCTTAACCAACTGATAACAGTGACAATGAAAAGGGCACTTTTAGCAGCAATAACTTTACTGTAACTGATACTTTAAAATAAACACTAAATACTTTCTTATAATTAATAGATATAGCAGTATTGACGTCAGTGTTGCTACTGAGTAAAACACCAAAAGATAAAGTAGCATAGAAAACTATAATTTTACACTAAAATTTCCCAATGATAAGAAAATTGCCATAAATTGGACTGTAGTAAAATGGATTAATGAAAATGCAAAACACATTAAGTTTTAGTAGAGGTACTATTAAAATAAGCTGTAGATTTGTTAATAAACAGATACTTATTTTTAACTGTTTTGATATTGCAAGAATAAATGGCTAAATAACACTAAATAGGAATAAATAATAACTTAAAAAATTGTAATTAATTTTAATATGTACATTCAAATACTTCAAATACATTGAATTTCCAAATGTAAACGTGGATATTAATTTAAATCCACTTAGAATAGAGTCTAACATTAAAACATGTTATATTCTAATAGCTACAAAAAGTTAGATATCACTACTATATTTTCTTCTTTGGGGGAGTTTACATTCGCAAAGATTCAGCACGCTTTCTCCAATCGTCCCGGTCAAGCATGACATTTCTCAGTTCATTGATGTTATCAATGTTACCATTTCTCAGCAGGGCATCAATGAATGAGACGGCCTGTCTTCTCATGCTTCCTCGTCCGACCGCCCGTTTCCAGAGCACAAGTTGTGATGCCATCTCTTCTGGATGATGGATGCAGTGCCCAGCCAGTTTCATTCGTCTGCAGGCAACTTTTTTTTAGACTGATGGTAGTGATGTGTATAGTTCCTTATTTGTCAGCTTCTGTTTCCAAGAAATGTTGAGAGCCATTGTCAACATCCTCGTGTAACATCCGTCATGTCTCTTGCATAGCACTTTGTCAATAGTCATTTTACTGTTGTAAAGCAGGACGGACTCAACAGCTCATACTATAACATGAAGTTATTTCTTCTTCAATACATCCATTACCGGTGCCATGACGAAGTTCCTCCTCCAGCTCACCCAGTCTAGTATTCCTGTCTGGATTTCCCCTGCCTCCAACCCAGTGTCATTTTCAAGAATATCCTTCAGTGTTGTGGTTGGTCTCCCAACTCATCTGCACACATCAGGTTTCCAGAAATGGACTCTGCCAGTAGGTTCAGTGTGAGGTTTGACATGTCTAGCTAATGCGAGCCTCCTACACCTTATGATGTCAGAAAGGCAAAGGTGTGAGCTGTAGAGCAATTTCTTAGTTACGTGTGTTCTACAGGATGTTCTGGACCTTTCTCAGCATCTGGGTGTATGTGCAACTAACCTTCTTTGTGTGTGTTTTTGTCAGAAGTTATTTACTATTTCAACTGGAAGTTATATTTTTGTGTATTGGTAAATAATTCGATAGCTTTATAACCTGAACATATATTGGTTTTTAGCATAGGTGGGGAAAGGTTACATGCTTTGGATGAGAGTGTACTCAATCATATTGATCCTAATAGTTAATTGTTACTTTAATTTATCAGTCCCAGAAGGGTGTAAGGCAGTCATGGGCAACATGCGGCCTGCAAAGCTTTCTGAATGGCTTGTCTAAGCCACCTAAGTGAAATCTTTCTGATTTGTTTACCCCAACCGGGAAGCTCGAGTCCATAGGGTGCTGTTGATCTCTCCCATGTCCACCATGGGAAGTGCAGTTGTGTAAAGGAGATTCTCCACAATGGGAAGAGCCTGATGGTTTGGGTACATGATCACATGGGAGATGAGAAGAGCCGCTGTAGGTTCCATGAGAGCCAGGTCCTAGCAGTCGGGTGGGGGTACCTCGTACATCTAGTTGGGGGCCCACCCACAGAAGCCTCACTGTGGTGCCCAGCAGTAGCTTCCCTTAGAGTGTCAGAACTACTGTGGGTGTGGGTGGAATGTTTGTCCTGGTCGTCTTCACCCTGGTGCTTTACCGTTCCCATTCAGATTTCTATTATTATATACATATATATATTGTGGTAGAAATTTACAGACTTGGTACAAATATCCTGAGTAGTCGATGGGATGAGTTATGTATGCCACTGTTGTAACTGATTATATACATATAATTGACCTGATACCAGAGTGAGTGGACTATCTCAGACCTTGGTGCCACTGTGGCATTTACGAAATTCAGGAAGACGTATTGTTGGAACTATCTTCAATCAATGACTAGGTATTATTTACTCCCTTTGCGATGATGCTGTGATGTTGGTTGTACTAATTCATATGTGACCAGGGCTTTGAAGGAACAACACTAATAACTCACCTGTGGCACCACAGAATAGAAGCTGCATGAGTAATTTTTATTTGTTTAATTTTTGTTCATGTTATTTTTTCATGTAATAGCTGTTTGATGAGGTCGTAATTGTTATAAAGCAGTTACCATCGAAATACATATAACAGCGATTGTGTAACAAATAAATGAGGTAAATTCTAACCTACTGACTTCTACTTCAATGATATAACAATACTCCAGAGTACACAGACCTACATTTACATTTCATCAAGTGCTCTATCCTGCATACACTAGTGTCGGTTGATAAACTAACATATAATATACCAAGGATATATATATATCTTGTTTTTGTGTGTTGTCAACACACAAAAACAAGATGGTGTAGGACAGAACAAAGGAGAGACACAAAATAAAAACCTGGTCACTGAGGAGGTCACAGAATGTGTACCGAAAGAGCTTTGACAATATATAAACAACCATCCAGTTATCGTACCAACCAACCAACTAACCAAGCAGAAATTTATAATAAATTGAAGTAAAAACCAACAGGTGCGTGTGTTTTTATTGGCAGCATGACCCTCCCAAAGTATAACAATATATATACGAGGAGGGTCAGAAAAGTTCCAGGACTAATGTCACAAAAGATTTATTTCAAACCCAAACTTCACACTAAGAGTTTTCTCCTTCAAAGTAATCCCCCTGGAGTATGTAACTGTAATCTTAGCTCTCTGCAGCGATCAAACTTTTTTCTTCATGATTTTATATACATGTCCTCTGTTTTTCAGGTCGTCAAGCAATGAGCACAGAGCAACGAACAAACTTGAAAACTCCGTCAGAAGCACTGGGATCACTGCAGCAAATGAGACGATGTCACACTCACGTGTTTTTGAGTGGTGCAAGAGGTTTAAAGAAGAACGCGAGGACGTGGAAGATGACCCCAGGAGTGGAAGGCCCTCAACAACCAGGACTGAGGTCAACGTTGAGCGCGTCAGGCAGATGGTGCGTAGCAATCGTCGGCTGACTGTTCGACTGATGGCAAATGAGCTGGGTATGAATCGGGACAGCGTCTGGAAGATTCTCACTGAAGATTTGGACATGCGGAAAGTCTGCGCGAAGATGGTGCCAAAACTGCTGAACAATGACCAGAAGGTTCAACGCATGCAAGTGTGCCAGGACATCCTCGACCATCTTGAAACCGAACCAGACTTGCTAGGGACAGTCATCACCGGTGATGAGTCATGGATCTTCGAGTACGACCCGGAGGGGACCCGTTTTGAAGACGTGAAAGACATCAAAAAGGCCATGACGACGGAACTGCAGAGGATCCTGGAAGAATCTTTCCAGGAGTGCATGCAAGCGTGGCAGAAAAGGATGGAAAAGTGAATTAGACTCCAGGGGAATTACTTTGAAGGAGAAAACTCTTAGTGTGAAGTTTGGGTTTGAAATATATCTTTTGTGACATCAGTCCTGGAACTTTTCTGACCCACCTCGTATATATATATATTTTTGCAATACATAGTTATAGAAATGACTAAGTTCCTGTAAAAAATCAGACATAATCCTGATTGATATTATTCATTACCAACGTGAAATTGGAAAGTATAATGAAAAGATTTATGAGTTTACACTTAGCCTCCTACAAACAGAAAAGTATTTGGAACATTAAAGCATTAACAAATGAAACTATATGATTTAGTTGATATGCTGAAAGTTTGCTTGCAATAAGAACAGGTGTCTAAGGGGATGTTCAGTACTTTACATGATGTAGACCAAATATCTATCTAGTTCAGTATATCTGTGACCCTGATTCATAAATTAGCAACTGATTTAAAACAACAACAACAACAACCACAGCAACAACAATGATATATAATGCAGGATAGAAAACCAAAGCAGAAAAAAAAACTACTGAAGTGAGTGTGGATCCATCCAAAGACTTGTTGAATATGCACAATCAGGCATTACATTCTAACTGAAACAAGTCAGATTGCTTATCTTGCAAGTCAAGTTTTATTGCTAGACTTCTTTAATTGCTTATTTTATTTTTATGATGCCAACAACTGCGATGGACACTATTGAATTTATTTCATAGATTAGTCTTGCTAAATAGTGAATGACATTTGATCTAACCCATGAATCAGTACATAGATGAAACATGAAGTACATTGAATAATGAAAAGGAAGTTAGATTATCCTATCATCATCATCATCATCATCGTTTAATGTCCATCTTCCACGCTTGCATGGGTTTGGACGGGAGTTTACCCACTTGAGGCAAGTTTTGTTGTCCTGCTCGTATAGGACTGTCTGGCGGGTTTTCTATGGCTGGATGCCCTTCCTAACACCAACCACGTTTACAGTGTGTACTGGGAGGTTTTTACCGTGTTACCTACACGGCCACATTACAGCATGGACTGTGTGTTTTTTTGTCGTGACACCTACACGACCTCATTTGTTTCGGACTGGATGTTGTGGTACCAACATAACTTCGCATTTAAGGGGGTGGTGTTGGATGGGGTGGGGGTAGTGGGACGGGGGTGTATTTTGTTAGAGGTGCCTACTGACTGTAGGTTTCGCTTTGTACTTAGGCAAGGTGGGTCTTCTGTATGACTGTGTAGCGCCAAAGATCTCGGTCCAGTGACATTGTCTTGGAGAGGTGTAAGTGTGTGAGGTCGGAATTTATCAAGTCGTCCCAGGTTTTTCTGGGTCTGCCTACTCCGTGGCTACCGTCTATTTTTATTGCCCTGCACTTTTTTATACAGCTGTCGTCTTTCATGCGCATCACGTGACCGTACCAACGTAGTCTTCTCTCGATTATCCTATATTACAGATAAATATATTCAAGACATACTAACATTCAAAACTATAAAATATTGGTGAAGTGATGATGAAATTAGTAAAAACAATTTTGCAGTGTCAAGGATTTACACAAAAATAAGGTCATGGGCATGTCAATGACTGGCACTAAAATAAGTATTAGATTCAAGAGTTAATTTATAGTGTTCTCATTCATTCATACAACAGAAAGTTTTACACTAACATTTAAAATTACAGGGAATGAGTCACTGATAATTTTTTCTTTTTCTTTATTTTTTTATTGTAATGACTGTTTCTTGCTCTCTCTACTTGCCATTCCTACAGTTTACTTTTCTTCAATGTATTATTTATTTCTACTTTTCATCTCCAATCATTAGTTTCCTCTCCCTTGTTTACTCCGCACCTAAAACTTCTGGCCCCCGCACTCCATCTTATTCCACACCATTCCTTCGTTTAAATTTTTTCCTATATACTTACTCCTATATGCGGATGAACTCGCACTTATAGCTGAATCTATGGTCGAACTAGAGAAGAAATTCCAAACATGAAAGCAGGGACTAGAAAGAAAGTGTCTCAAAGTCAACCTGACAAAGACTAAGGTCCTTGTAAGTAGACGAGAAAACAGAACCCAGATCCCCTCAGGGAAATGGCCTTGCTCAGTATGTAGGAAAGGTGTAGGTAGGAACTCCATCCTCTGCTCCAAATGCAAACAATGGGTACACAAGAGATGTAGTGGGATCTCAGGAAGCTTAACTAAGAATGTAGGCTTTATATGTAGCAGCTGCACCGGGACAGCAAGCAGCAATCGGCCACAGGAAACAAGCACCACCAAACTCTGGGAGGGCTCTGTAGAAACAGTAGACAGCTTCTGGTACCTAGGTGACCGAATTAGCAGCGGAGGTTGGAGTTCGGAAAGTACAATAACTAAGGTAAGATTGGGATGGAAGAAGTTCAGGGAGCTACTGCCACTGTTAGCTGCAAAAGGCTTTTCCCTCATAATGAAAGTAGACTGTATGATGCGTGTATACGAACAGCAATGTTACATGGTAGGGAGACCTGGGCGCTGTCTATAGAAGACTTGCGTAGATTAGAAAGAAACGAAGTCTGCATGCTCCGATGGATGTGTAATAGTAATATACGCGAACAGCAAAGCATAAACGAATTGAGAAAGAGACTGAGCATAAGAGGAATCAAATGCTGCGCGCAAGAGAGGAGGTTGCATTGGTATGGACATGTGATGCGTATGAAGGATGACAGCTGCATAAAAAGGTTCAGAGCACTAGAAGTCAATGGAAGCTGCGGAGTGGGGAGACCCAAGAAGACCGGGCATATGGTGATAAAACCGACCTTACCCAATTGCACCTCTCAAGGGCGATGACACACGACCATGACCTCTGGCGTCACGCAGTAATACAGAAGGCCCAACTTCCCACGGGTACAAGCCGAAGCTGAAGCATATAGACAATATGCCCCCACCCCCTCCCACTGCAAAGTGGTCGTGGAGGCACCACGGCAAAAAAGCACCCAGCCCACACTGTAAAATGGATGTGTAGGCACCACGGAAAAAAAAAAGCACCCAGCACTCACTGTAAATGAGGTTGGTGTTAGGAAGAGCATCCAGCTGTAGAAATCAAGCTAGAATCAGCTCCCGTATGAGCAAGACAAGGTCAGCCACTGGACACTGCTAACAACAGGACAACCCGACTAACCCATGCTAGCGTGGAAGAACGGACGTAAAACGGCGATGATGATGATGATGATACTTAAACGAGCTGAGAGAGAAACTGTGTATAAGAGGGATAAGCTGTAGTGTGCGGGAGAGAAGACTGCATTGGTATGGACATGTGATGCGCATGGAGGGTGATGGCTGGGTAAAGAAGTACTAAGAAATCCCAGTAGAAGGAAAACTGGTGATGTACCATAATATGGGGAACTCACCTTTACACACAGGGTGGAATGAAGCAGCACAAAAGGATGGCTAACCATCTACCTCCTATATGACAAGAAGCAGAGTGGTGGTACAACACTGAGGTCCACTTCACACATACCGTTATACTCCTGAAATCACTGCCAACATGTCCTCCATCCCTTTCTCCACTCTAAACCTAAAGAATTACAGAGAGAGAACAACTCTCAGGTCTAGTATACCCCTGACTCAGAAAGCTAGGATGAATATTGACTGGGTCACATTCCAAGCTGAACCCTTGCATCACTAACACTTTCCCAACCCAGGAGAACCAGGCACATATGAAAATGGCAGACACTACCAACCAACTCACTCTTGCTCCAAGCAGTATATAAACCGTCCCTATTAAGTCATCGAGGGAAGCTGGGACACTCCACAATGTCAGACAGCATCCACCTGCTTCAAAGCCACCACCATAAACCTCTTCTCCTCTAACAGTACAATGTCTGAATCCCAGCCCTAACTCCCACCAATGCCTCACCAGTATTACCAAGGACACAGAGCACCCTACTGCTGGTCCTACAAAAGTACCCAGTCCACCCTGTAAGGTGATAGTGCTAGTGCCACAACAAAAGTACCTAGTCCACACTGTAACATGGTAGTGCTGGTCCTACAACAAAAGTACCCAGTCCACCCTGTAAAGTGGTAGTGCTGGTGCCACAACAAAAAGCATGCAGTCCACCTTGTTAGGTGGTGGTGCTGAAACCACAATAAAATGCTCCCAGTACATGCTGTAAAGTGGTTGGTGTTAGGAAGGGCATCCAGCCAGAGAAATTGAGCCAAAAAGAAAAGCGTACGAGCAGGACCTAGTCCCATGACTGGTCTGGTCTCAGTATGAGACAATCATTTAATTCATGCAAGCATGGAAACTAGATGTTAAACAGAAATGGTGATAATGATAAGAAAACATTACAAATATGCAATATAAATTCAGGTGAGCTATATAAAAGGTAAAAGGCAATATGAGCAAATACCAACATAAGCCTGTAAGTGAGGTGTCAGAACTGTTGGATGAATTGTACCTGTAATTCAAAGGTCAGGCTTTGTCACTAACTGTCTTATGCCGATTTTGCATTAGAATTACATTAACCCTTTAGCATTTAAACCGGCCATATCTGGCCAGAATTCTCTCACCTCTTTCTGTTCGAACCGGCTGTAACCAGCCGTTCATACTGATGTTAAGGTATTGTTCTCAGAATAAATAATATCAAAATCTCATAGATTCAATATTATGTGAAATAAAGCCTTTACTGTGAAAATACAATAGTAAATATAGAGTAATGTGAATGCTAAAGGGTTAACCTGTTAGCATTTAAATCGGCCATATCCAGCCAGAATTTTCTCACCTCTTTCTGTTCAAACTGGCCATAACCAGCCCCTCATACTTATGTTAAGGTATTTTTCTCAAAATAAATAATATCAAAATCTCATAGATTTGATATTATATGAGGTAAAACCTTTACTGCAAAAATACAATAGTAAGAATAATAGTACGTAAAAATACAACATTAAGTTGTTCAATTGACATTAAGTACTTTTAACCCTTTAGCATTTACATTACTCTATAGAGTAATGTAAATGCTAAAGGGTTAAAAGTACACATCTCAGTGGAATACTTAGTCACTTACATGTTAACTTAATGTCAATTGAACAACTTAATCTTTATTTCAAAACTGATAAAGGATTCATCATGAAATACCATTAAGGTTTTTTCTTTGAAACTTTGAAATCAAGTTCAAAAGTTTAGAATGTGTTTTATAAAACATTTTAAAAAGGTTATTGCATTTATATGACAGTCAAAACAAATATAAAATATGTCATGGATTATAATAACCAGGGTTTGATTTAGATCTTAGAAGGCCCAGGGCACTTCAGCTTGGAGAAGGGGGGGGGGGGGGGGCTTCATACACAAAAACGAGAATACACAGCAAGCCCCCAATTTTACATGTAAATAGAGTTCCACTGAAGCATTTAGAAAAGTTAAAGTATCTCTTGGCTGTGTTCATGAGTGATGGAAGGCAGGGGGCTGAATTAAGTGTAAGAATTGAAGGAGCTGATGCAGTAATGTACCAGCTTTAGCATTCAGTAATCAGAAGGGAGGTATGTGTAAAAGGCAAACTTGCTATCTTCAATTTGATATTTGTGCCAAACCATACCTATGTTCATGAATCTTGGGTAATGACTGAAAGAATATAATCGCCAATACAAGCGGCTGAAATGGGGTTCCTCTGAAGGGTTTTGAAGTGACTTTACTTGATAAAGTGCGTAGCTCAGAGATCAAAGATTCACTACAGGTAGAGCTGCTACTTCTCCAAATTGAAAGATCACATCTCTGATACTATTGGCATGTGGTTAGAATGTCTCAGGAAAGAATCACTGGACAGATTTTATGGGGTCACTTCGATTAAGATGGTTGAATAACATCCATGAGCTTGACTGCTCACGCTTGAGGATCCAGTCAGATCAGCTGGAGATGGTTGCTTCTGACAGGACCTGATGGAAGGAGTGTTTGAAGACTCTGCCCCTACGGCCCTCTCAGGAATAAGTGGGGGAAGGGGGCAGCGACAGCGACGACAACGTCAGCTTGGCATAAGTAATTGAAAATTAATACTTGCTTCAGGTATTAAATTAAAAAAATCTAACCACCCTAAAACTAAAAAGCCAAGCAGAAGGTACAAATAAATTACTATGCCCATTGCTGGTGATGTCCCCCACTGCATGGGGGCTGGGGCAATTTCCCCCTTTGCCCTCCATTAAATCCAGCTCTGATAATAACATAGATGAACTTAAATAAGTTTACTATTTAAGAAAGTAGTCTCTTTGACAAACTGGTTGGAGAATGAGGAAGAAGCAACCAGTGGGTTGCTGCAGTGGTACCAACATATTGTCTTCAGACTAGAGACCTGAATACTTGCAATTCAATGGACTCTGTCAAAGGGGGTGTACAATATTGAGTGCAAGTTAAAGAAACAGTTGTTCATCAAAACAAAGATTAGAAATACTTAAATACAACTGCTGTTGATGTGTCAGTTAAATAATTGTTTCTACTTTTGGCACAAGGCCAGCAATTACCCAAGTGCATTACTGGTACTTTATTTTATCGACCCCGTAAGAATGAAAGGCAAAGTTAAACTCAGACCACAAAGGGCCATAACTTTATGTTGCAAAGCATGATGTCTGACCCTCTACCAATACTGCCAATCCATGAAATCAATGTAAATACCTACATTTGTGGCATTGTACCTATGTTAGAAATCAATAATTACAATGTTCATGTGGTTGATAGTATTTGCTAATATACTGCGATAAGCCTTACTAACATATAGTAATAAAGTAAATGTGTCATAAGCCCTGGGGAGAAGGGATATACGAGAACTGAAACTAAGCTCTGGTTACATGCAATTAAGCAAATGAGAGTATCAACATATGGTTACCATTCTCTGATGGTTTCAAGAAATAGACAAACTGAAACCATTGTTGAGTTAAATCTCTTCTTCATCACCCTCACATTGAGGCAAAGTCCTCAAACACTCCTCCCAGTCAGAAGTAACTGTCTCCAATTGATCTGGCTGAGCTCATGGATGTTATCCAATCATCTTGCTTGGGGGTCTACCCCCTAGTCTCCTATTGGTTGGTTTTGCCCATAAAATCTCTCCAGCGATTCTTTCCTGAGACATTCTAACCAAATGCCCATAGTATCGGAGTTATGATCTCTCAATTTGGAGAAGTGGTGGATCTACCTTGAGTGAATCTCTGATTTCCAAGAACACACTGTATCAAGTTATGTTACTCCAAAGAGCTTTTGGAGGAACCCCATTTTGGCCGCTTGTATTGACGATCGTATTCTTTCTGTCATTACCCAAGATCCATGAACATAGGTTGGTATGAATACTGAATTGAAGATAACAAGTTTAACTTTTACATCTACCTCCCTTCTTCTGATTACCAAATGCTGAAGCTGAGGCATTACTGCAACAGCTCCTGCAATTCTTACACTTAATTCAGCCTCCTACCTTTCATCACTCATGAATGGCCATGAGATACTTGAACTTCTACACCTGCTTCAGGGGAACTCCATTCACATGTAGATTGCACTGTGCAAGCTTCTTTGAAAGGGTGAGTGTCTCAGTCTTCGTAACATTGATTTTCATTCCAGCCATGCATTAATAGTGTGAGTAGGTTATGCCTGGAAGGAAGGATGGTTGGTAAGAGAAACAGAGGCTGGCAGCCAAAACAATGGCTTGATAATATCAAAATATGGACTGAACCTGATCTTTGCTCTTTAAACTCTGCTGTTAGTGATCGAACTTTGTGGAGAAAAATATCTCCTGTTGATGCGCAGTCTGCAACTGGCGGCATTTAGCATCAAAGTAGCATGCATTAATGTACATAACTAAATACATGCAGTGTATTTGAACCAAAACCTTTCAGTTAACAGTCCAGTATTACAATCACTTGGCTATTTCCCTTCTACATTGGCTTATGATGCTTGTGTTAGTACCAGACCAAACAGCCAATGATACTTATGTGACATGGTGATAGACACATCACAACTTTGCTTGAAGCCTGTTGCAGTTGAGCTTGCCTCTACCTCTCCTACTATCAAATAGACTAACAATTACTTTTTAAAAAGCAATAAAGAGTTATATTGATTTGTTAAAAACTTACACTTACCTGTCAGAATAAAAGAAAAGTTGTTTAATTTATTCAACTTGAGTCCCTCATATAACTCTTCAATTTCTTTAGCACCAAGTACTTGACCCTTAACATGTTTATAATCTGCAGAAATTAATGAGATATCAGCAATCAAACAATCCTAAAAAGTAAACTTGAGAGAGCTAGCTAGTTTGATACAGAGAAACAAATAGTGAAAAAATTTATCATCTTCATCATCCGGCGACCTCAACAGAAATCAACTGAATAATTGATTTCCACGTTGGTCTGTCGTTCATTGCCATCACCTGGTCCTGGATTTCAATAGCAGAATCACTGAAGATGACATCCGGATAGAAGAGCTTGTGCCCCCTGCTATTAGTGTCTGCTTGTGGTTTCTTTGGAAATCACAGGTGAGAAAAATAACAAGCCAGTGAGTAAGAGAAATGCTATAGACTAAGACAATATGCTCATAACTGAGATGGGAAAACTGCTGAGAAAGAATAGCTTAAATTCATCTACCTCAAGCTGCTAAAAATAGCAGCCAAATCTTCCTCAAATTATATCTCACCATCTTTAAAAAAATCAAAGTACACAATGTCTGAAATAATGGCATGCTTAAAGCCTGAAGCCTTTTGATGATAGGCCAGCTCAATCAGGGCTGATCTGGGGCTACTCAACAACTACATTAGGGATCAGACTATGCTCATTTTAATGTACATTTTTACAGTCTCATAACAGTTGGTATATATTCCCAAATAGCTGAATTTCATTCACTGTAAATATGTAACAAGAAAAAGTACAATTATTTCTATAAATATGTGTTTGAATTTGAAAGTTAAAGGCATGAAGGTTGTTTGACTATGAAAAATAGTTTAAATTGGATGTATAAGCCTTAGAGATGGAAAAGATTTGTACAGTACTGCCTGTGAGACTTGAACCCACACTTATAATACACCATTTCACCATGCTAACCAATTACACTAAAGTGTCACTGACAGAAATACTCTATAAAAGGTGTTTTGCTTTCATATAGTGGATTAGATGAACAACGCCATTACTATAGAATACTATAGAATACAAGTTGTGTCATGTAAGCAGGGTTTGAAGCCATTTGATTCCATTCCCATAGCTAACACACTTCAGACAGATTAATGCCACAAACACTCTTCAATCTCCTACTCCTAAAACAAGGGCAACCGTCATCATCGTTTTTACGTCCATTTTCCCAAGCTTGCATATGTTGGATGGATCTCCATTTGTCGTGTTCCTTCATCAACTCCTCTCTGAGTCTCAGTGATTTGAGGTCAGCTTCCACAACCTCTGTCTAAGTCTTTCTTGGTCTACTTCTACCGCAGCTTCCTTCCATTGGAATTTCCTGGCACATCTTCACCTAGTGATCATTGTCCATGTGCATCACATGTCGATACCAATGCAGTCTTCTCTCCTGCACACCACCTCAGATTCCTCTTAAACCCAGCTTCTTCCTCAACTCATCTAGCTCTGCCTTTCTCTCAAACTTACATTGCACAGTGATAGAGTAAAATCATGGAATGTTTGACATACTTGTATGATTTGAAAGTTGAACAGAATTTATGGCACTTGTTTCAAACCCATGGAGCTGAAGGAGAAAAAGAGCATACAGTAATAAAAAATCATTGTTTATATAAACATGTCAGTAATAAATCTATTTTGTATGTATGTACCTGTTACTTCTGATGGTGCCCATCCCTCACCAGATCTGAACACAGCTGATTTCTTTCAGGGAAGGAGAGAGAGAGTGATATATAGAAGAATTAACCCCATTACTGGACTGCTACTTTTTCTTATCAACTTTGAAAGGATGAAAGGCAAAGCTGTGATAGAGGCACAAGAAAAGTAAGCACCAAGGGCTTATGTAAGTGAGATGTCTGGGACGTCAGTATCCCTGCTTCAATACCGACTTCATCAGTGAAGACCCAATTAACCCTTGCTAGCAGGCAAAATGATGTTGAATGGTGATGATGATGATCATATACATGTGTATGGAATATGTGTGTAAAAGAATGCAGAAGTGGCACACCATGATATCCTGTGACCATGTAACTGGTTCCAAAAATGTGAAAACACCATAAAATAAGCTTCATTTTTAATATTCTTCACATTTAATAAATGAATTGAGAGAGAGACTGAGCATAAGAGGAATCAAATGCTGTGTGCAGGAGAGGCGGTTGCGTTGGTATGGACATGTGATGCGTATGAAGGATGACAGCTGCATAAAAAGGTGCAGAGCACTAGAAGTCGATGGGAACCGCGGAGTGGGGAGACCCAAGATGACCTGGGATGAGGTGATAAAAGCCGACCTTATCCAATTACACCTCTCAAAGGCGATGACACACGACCGTGACCTCTGGCGTCACGCAGTAATACAGAGTACCCGACCTCCCATGGGTACAAGCTGAAGCATATAGACAATATTCCCCCACATCCCCCACTGCAAGGTGGTCGTGGAGGTGCTACGGCAAAAAAGCACCCAGCCCACACTGTAAAGTGGACTTGTAAGCGCCACGAAAAAGCACCCAGCACTCACTGTATATGAGGTTGGAGTTAGGAAGGGCATCCAGCTGTAGAAACCAAGCCAAATCAGTTCCTGTATGAGCAAGGCATGGTCAGCCGACCAGACACTGCCCACAACAGGACAACCCGTCTAACCCGTGCTAGCGTGGAAGAACGGACGTAAAACGGTGATGATGATGATGATGATTTATCACCTATTAATATCAAGTTCCTTCACATTTTATTTTCAACTTAAACATTTGATTTTCAGGTAGAGAAATCAATGTTTTCAATTGTTAGATATTCCATAACAGTTTCGGATTTTGGCACAGGGCCAATAATTTGTGGGCAGGAAAAAGTAGATTACATCAACCCCAGTATGTGGCTGGTACTTTATTCTATTGACCTCAGAAGAATGAAAGGCAAAGCTAACCTCAGTGGGTTTTAAACTCAGAATGCAATGGGATGTAACTATGCCACAAAGCATGTTGTCTACTGATGGTTTACCAATACTCCAAATCCCCAACCCTTAATTATTTCATAATAATAAATGGAAAAGTATTATCTTTATGTATGTGACTTAAGAGCAAATAGATGCAGGTGAGTGGCACAAGAAGATTTGATCAGGAAATCATAATCTATAAAGCTCAGTGTATGGACATGCTCCTTCGTTATAGAAATCTACGATATAGAATTTCTTCAATTGAAATTTACAATTCAATATTCGAAATAGCTTCGATTGCGTCTTGACACAGATAATTTTTTCTATTTCATCCACAATTACGCAAAAAATAGATAAAACTCAAAATTAAACGATTTTTCTCTCTCATTTAAACTGCTGAACACTTTCTACTACCATTCAAAATCTATACAACTTCATACTTTCTGCTACTTTCTCTTTCCAAGCTTGATGGTGATACTGTCCGTTCACACCACTCCCTACTGTCTTAAATTTAGAAAACATATCTTCTATGAGGTCACTAAACTTGCTAGAAACAGCAACTAACTCTCCCCCATGTCACACCACTCCCTACTGTCTTAAATTTAGAAAACACATATCCTCTATGAGGTCACTAAACCTGCTAGAAACAACAGCTAACTCTCCCTCATATCACAACCCTCCCTACTGTCTTAAATTTAGAAAACACACAGACAACCATGCAGAACAACTCCATCGCAGCTCTGTTGTTCGGCTGGCATCGTCTACGCGCGTGTTGCGCAATACTGTGAAACAATAAATTTCAACACTTTTTTGCACAGAGATAATATCCATAGGCGAAACTACAATTGTCACTGCTGGCACAGCTCATGCTTCCAGGTCTGCAATTCATTCACCCAGTGCCTGGCAGAGAAAAAAGTGCTGCCATAAAATGGGTGGTGCAACCTAACTTTGGTAACTTAATGACCCCGAGCAACGCCGGGCTTTAATGCTAGTAAATTGATAAAAGCAAATCAATGAGAAAACAAATATTCCTGCTATCTAGATCAGGTGAACTAAGTGAGTTACATAAGTAACATTAATTTATGACGTACCTGGTATATTTCTGTCTGGCACCTACTCATTGAATCAGCAGTTAAGAGTTAATGTTAAAGACAAAAGCATACTAATGTTGCTACGATACAAGCTGTCTATCACCAGCTAGATAGCTGCTGGTTTATTAAGTCACTACTTCATACTCATCAATTAATAGTTTTATTTTTGTTTTTATGGCAAGCACTGTAGAGTGTGAAGTAATCTGTCACCAAGTCAAAATCATGACAGTTTCAATCCCTGGCTGAACCGTTCTTCACTTCAGTGGAGAAGATTGTGCTGGTATGAACACATAATTGTTTCTACTTTTGGTACAAGGCCAGCAATTACCCAGTGTATTACTGGTACTTTATTTTATCGACCCCGTAAGGATGAAAGGCAAAGTTAACCTCGGCGGGATTTGAACTCAGAATGGCAAGGGCCGTAACTAATGCATATGGGTGATGGTTGGTAGATGAAGTTCCAAGAGATCCCAATGGGAGAAGCTGCAGTAGAAAAAAACCAAGTATGATCTGAACAGAGGTAGTGAGAACTGATCTCAGGGTCCTGTATTCCCTAGAGGAGATGATGAATGAATGTAACAAGTGGAGGGAAGCTGTGCTGGAAACGACTCATCCAACTCATATAAGCATGGAAAAATACATGTATGATGATGTATTCAATGAAGCACTGTAAGTAGGACAAGAGATGTTCAAGTTGAATGTGGATGATTCTATCATAGATGATGCCAGTCTTTAGAGAAGAGTGTGATAAGCATGAACTAACTTTAAGGTATACAAGATTTAAGTGGGAATCAGAGACCTGCTGACACATGCTGTAGATGAGCAGCCAGATAGGAAACCCCTAATTAAGGAGATGAGAGATGAAGTCCTGGGAGAGATAATATACTGACCAGTAATATACTAGGATTTATTCAAATAACTACACTGCTTTTCCTATATATGACCATAAACCAATGTGAGACACCATACCACAATCTGAGTTGTCTGGCTTATATGTATATGATATTATCAATTATATGTTATGTGAGATATGAGATATTTCACAACTAGGACCTAATACTTCAAGCTAAGTTTGCAGTGGTTGTACAACACTATTTCTATATAGTAAAGGTGGAATGTAATAGAAGGATATTTTTATAGTGAAGGTGGAATATAAATAGTATTCTTTATCCTTTTCACAAGGATATTCAAGTCAAAGACAAATAATTCTAAACAATGCAAGCATTAAAACCAGATGAAGTGAGCTTGGATTGCTGGAAAATTACCATACCTCTATTTATTAAATATTAATTTGTATATAAAATAAAGTACCAGTAATGTACTGGGATAATTGCTGGCCTTGTGCCAAAAGTAGAAACAATTAATTTGTATATTATACACAAAGTATTCTTGATAAGTTACCCATTATATTAAATTATATCAATTTTAATAAGATATTAACTAAATTATTTTAATTAAAATATATAATAAATAAGCAATAATATTATTTTATCAAAAATATACAAAGTTCTTTAAAATAATTTAATCATAAAACCAATAAATAAAGAAAAAAGAGCAAAATTTTCAATAATTTTTATATTACTTTAACCTCACAATTTCAATAATGTATTTTGACAAAGTATAAAATCTATCGAAGTCTAATTGGTTCTACTGTTAGATTCATTTGATCTTAGAATTCTAAATTGCAAACATTACAAACTGAATTAGATACAGTAAAATAATATTCCTCAACTATTTTTGGTACAGGGGATTTCTCAATGTTAAAAAAAAAAAATGTTTTCTTTCTCCATGTCTGGTAATCTTGGGGAAAGTAAAAAAACAATTTTTCTCCTTAACTATCATGGAGTCCCAGATAAAGTGGACACTCTTCCCTACAGTTTCTCATAAATACAACAAACCTGTTTCCTAAAATTACTTCATGTAATGTATTTATCTTAGTCATCAAAATATAGAAACAAACAAATATTCATTTCAATTTAGCTGACTCCTTTGTACACATACAGAGAACACGACAGAAGAACCTAGTTTTAGCTCTTAAATCACATGAAAATCAATGTGACTTAGGTACTTTTAGCAGTGAACTCTTCATTTGAAAATATATCTAATGCTGCTCACTATACTACCCCACCCCCTACATCTAATACTGCTAACTATAATCTATACTAGCCCCCCCCCTCACATCTAATATTGCTAACTATAATCTACACTACCCCACTAGATCTAATACTGTTCACTATAATCTATCTAACCCCACCCCCACCCCCACTACATTTATTAGACTCATATTCAAAGGAACAAACTAATTAAGACATCTGTTAGCTTAATTCATTAATACAAAAGAAGGATCTCTTTTGATTATAATTATTTAAAAGTAAATATCAATTTGTTTTAAAAAGTCATGAGCTGTTTTAGGTAAAATGGAGTATGTTTAATTGGATTGACCACATTTTAATATAAGGGTTACTTTTATTAAGGGATGGAATGCAAAGATAATCCCAAGGGCTTCACACAGCAATTTATGAAGGAACAGCTGTATGTCTGTGTGTTTGTGTATGTGATCTAATTTTAGCAATTCAAACCAATAAGCTATTTCACAGATTTTAATTATTTAACTAACTTGTTCTGCATCTGTTCCTACATGCTATTAGATAAAAGGGGTTGGAGATGTTCTGTGTCATACCCAAGGCAGCAAGTACTTAACAGATTGTAAGAGATAAGAAATTTGAACTTAGTAGAGAAGCTGATATCCTATCTATTTGGACATTTTCAGCTGATTAAGAAAGAAAATACTTCCACATCTAATGCGCTCGAATTAAATTGTTTGTATCAATATCTGACTAAATCATTTTTTTTTTCTTTTCAATTCTCTAAATAAAAATATGAAATGCTAAAGTGGATAAAGCTTTTTTACTAACCCACACTTTGAGTTCAAATCCAATGTAGGCATTTTGTTCAGACCTCATTGTAAAGTGGTTGTGTTAGTGACACAACAAATAGTGCCCAGCCCACACTGTAAAGTGGTCGTGTAGGTGTCATAACAAAAAGTACCCAGTACACACTGTAAAGTGGTCGTGTCGATGTCACAACAAAAAGTACCCAGTACACACTGTAAAGTGGTCGTGTAGATGTCACAACAAAAAGTACCCAGTACACACTGTAAAGTGGTCGTGTAGATGTCACAACAAAAAGTACCCAGTACACACTGTAAAGTGGTCGTGTAGATGTCACAACAAAAAGTACCCAGTACACACTGTAAAGTGGTTATGTAGGTTACAACAAAAAACACACAGTACACTGTAAATATGGTTGGCATTAGGAAGGGCATCCAGCCATAGAAACCCAGCCAAAATAGGTTCTGTATGAGCAAGCCATGGTCATCCAACCTGTCTTGATGATGATGATGATGATAAATCACCTAGCTATCAGAAATAGGTGCCAGAACATTTTGGAATTTTATCTGTAAGAGGAGATATATATTTAGTATCTCATTCGTTTCATAACATTAAACTGAAATTAAGTACTGGCTATGGGAAAATATTTAAAAGAAAAAATAAAGAAAACTTGACACACATTGACAGAAGTTGTAACAATACCCTAGATGACAACATTTAAATATATATAATCAGGTGCCTGTTACTTTCAGGTTACAAACTCTTTTATGGTACAAAAAAGTGTCTAGACAATTGTATAAACACCTGTTCATATGCAAATAAAGAAGTTTACAAACTCATTCATTTCACACAAGCATATCTAAAAGCTATTCATAAAACAAGACAATAAATGGAGTCTCAGTGGTTGCTTGTCCTACAAGAAATATCAGCTAACTCTGTGTCAGACCACATCCTACCATCTTAAAATATGGACATATTAGATAATTTGGTCTGGGCTACACTAAAAAAAAAAAAAAAAAAAAAAAAAATGATGGTCAAAGAGAGAATTCATTTGATCATAAGTCTACTTGAGCAGGGTTGATGTGGAGCTAAATAATTCATATTTTCAAAAGGTGAATTGGGTGTAAAATGATAGCAAAATGATCATTTTTCAAATTTAGATGGGGATAGCAAGAAAATAACGACAATTGCTACAATGTAGGTAGTAAATTTCCATCAAACTAGATTTGAATCTCAATCATAGCTACTTTTGAGAAGGACACTGTCATAACTATTTCTATTTCACTACCCACCGAAGCAAAAAGGGCTGTTACTAAAATTTAGAGTAGCATAAAATGCTCAATATAATATATGCTTCCAAAAAATGAGTGTATCTTGTTATGAAATGTACCTTTGCTGTATTTAGCCTGGGTGAGATTTGGATTCAGTATATAAGTAGAGGTAATACTAAAAAGTATTTGTTGTGATAAAAAGTCAGTTGCTGAGACTTGAAACAAAAGTATAAATCTGTTCATTTTTATTAAAAAGTTTTGGCTGCCAGTAAGTACATCAATAAAGTGGTGAATAGGCAGATTCATTAGAACATTGGATCAAATGCTTTACAGTATTTGTTCTGGCTCTCTGAGTTGAAATCCCACCAAAGTCAACTTTGCCTTTCATCCATTCAAGGTCAATAAAAAAGTACCAGTCTAGAACTGAGGTCGATTCTTCCCCTATATCTTTTTCTCACTTCCTTTCTCTCACTCTCTATCCTTCTCTGGAAGAAATCTGCTGTATTCAGACCTGGAGAGTAGATGGGTTCCACCAGGTTTTAAAAACGCCGTAAGAAATGCTGTATGTCAATATGGCACCCCTACGACTTTCTTGGGAGTTACAGATCCATACCCAAGTACATCATAATACAGTTAGACCACACTGAGATGCCCAAACCTTTGTGTGAACTCAAAATTTTGGCATGAGCATGATGGTAGAAATGTTTTAAAAGCTTTGCATATTACAAATATTTGTTTAACATCTTCCAAAGATAATGGTAAGTTCTTAGATCTGATATACTACCATAATAGAGTTACTCTAGGATGACACAAAAGCTTATGTAAATCTGTGATTCCAGTTATAAAGTTGCACCAGATAATAGCATCAGCAGATGTGTTATGTATGAATCAGATGTTATAACTGTGGCATGATAATTCTGTGCTATCGTTTTGTCTTTCCTCTACTTTTGTGACTAAGTAAATATGTAATCTCAGTGGGTAAGGTAAAATAGCATTAACATTTACATTACTCTATATATACTATTGTATTTTCATGGTAAAGGCTTTATCTTACATAATTATCTCACATAATATCGAATCTACAAGATTTTAATGTTATTTATTTTGAGAACAATACCTTAACATCAGTATGAGCGGCCAGTTACAGCCAGTTTGAACAGAAAGAGGTGAGAGAATTCTGGCGATATGGCTGGTTTAAATGCTAAAGGGTTAAAGTAAAAAACTTTGTCATTTCCTAACACTTTCTACCATCAGGGCCTATGAGAGGGGGTCCAGCCAGTACTTTGTTCTGGGACCCAAGAACTAAGAAGGCCCCACAGAAACCATGCTACATTTGAGAAAAACCTTTGCCTGCTTCGGATCCCAAAGGAGTCTTGCAAAATTTCTCTTGGAGGCACTGTCTCTGATAGTCATAGATGACATTTTAATTGAGAAGAGATTTTGCTCCTGGTAAGAAAAAGTTATGGAGAATATATTTATTACAGTGAAAGGAGACCTGGAATTATGGTGACAGAAACATTAACATCAGTGCAATTTCAGGTAAGGTGAGTAAGGGATATTAATTATCGAAGTTTTTAGAAGACACATATATAACGGAATACTCCTATATTTTACTGGCGAAGATTCGAAACCGAATCTGAGCTTTCCCGCCTCTGGGACACTTAATTGTTGGAAGTTCTCGCCTTTGTCCTGTCAACGATGATGGATGACATTCCATTTGACCTGTGACTCCAACCCCTTGGGAGATGCTAACCACAGGTCAGATCACATATCCATCCTTCTGATTTAGCACTTATTATAAATAGAAGGGCTGAGGGAACAAGAGGAGAGAATCGAAGCAGCAGTCAAGAAGATAACTATGTAGCGTCAGTAGACCTTTCACCCTATCTTTCTCTTGGCCCTTACTGGCTTACCTTCTCAGCCAGACAGCCAACCATGCCTGCCTGACAGATTGACCATTACTACTACTATGAGAATAAGATAAACTAAGAATAGGCACACATGCATAGTAAGTTCATATTGTTATTATTCTTTTCATCCAAACACTCATCAAATCAACACAATCTATCCGTTACACATGTGTCTTTTTTGTAATATAAAAGTAAAATATAGTAAGAATTTAATTAGTTCCTAGAAAGGTGAAACCCATACAGGTAGAAACTAAAAGGCCTTGTAATTGTTTAACAAGCCAGTCATTGGGTAATCAACAAGATTTTTCCCTCTTTACAAGTCAGATTGCAGAGAATTTTTTTTTTTTTTTTTAATTCTTTACATAACAAATGGTTGTATGGAAGAAACAAACATTTGTTATTGAATATATTTTAAGCACAAGACTCAACAAGTGGAACTTAATTCCTTCCTGAAGGCCGTTCGTCACACAAAATGTTCGTAAACCAAAAGTATTTTCCCCATACAAAATGTTGAGAGTGATTGTGTGAAAGACAGATAGATATTACCACAGTAACTAACTACATAGCAAGTGATGCTTCTCGCCGATACTCCAAGCTTGTTGCCAACCGTTGTTGTTGGCTTGCGTGTTCATTACTAGAGACACCGTTCGTGAATCGAGACATTTTATGTCCGGAAAAATTGTTTGTGAACCGTGATTCCACTGTATTCTACGCAATAGCATCTAAGTGATCACTCAGCCGACGAGAAACTGTAGTCAAGTCTCCCTCTACATCTTCTAAAAATTCCGAGCACTTTCAATGATATAATTAAAGGGAGATGCAATTGCTAATGGTAGAACACTTTGATCATGTCTCAGTTTTTATCTGTGATTAAACCACTTCACTCGACCAGCCATCGTGGGAAGTTTTACAGAGTTGCTCGATTTAACAAAAACAGGAATGAAATCTCTCTTAATTCAAACTTTACTGTCTTCAAAATAAACTTTAAAAAAACAGTCACGAAAAAGGTCAGCAATCTTTTAATAGGCTAGACCTGTTAAAAATGTACTATTAAAAACAAGATAATACCAACTTATCTAAGATGATACGTCAAGCAACCAGAAACGTGGTTTAGAGATATGGCTAGAGTTTCGTGTCTGTAATTTAAAACATAGGCTAATGGTATACAATTATTATCAATGTGCTTAAAACAATAATGTCAACATATAATTCGAGGTATATTCTAATAAAAAAAATTAAATGTGAGGGCAAGGAGATTGTAATATTTGTATGAAGTGGTTCAAACAAGGACAGGAAATAATTGTTTCTACTTTTGGCACAAGGCCACCAATTATCCCAGTGTATTACTGGTACTTTATTTTATCGACCCCTTAAGGATTAAAGGCAAAGTTAACCTCGGCGGGTTTTGAACTCAGTCCGTAAAGGGACGTAACTGTGCTGCAAAGCATGGCGTCTGACCCTCTACCGATACTGCCAATCCAGAAAATAATGATCGAACACATTCGATTTGACGGGAAAGGACGACAAAACATCGAATTAGCAGAGAGAGGGGTAACTGACATCGTAGAGGGGAGTCGACCTCAACGGGATTTGAACGCTCAACCTAAACCCCACAAGGTATTTAGTCCGACACGCTATAGTTTCTGCCCTTAAAGATCAAATAAATCAAAGCTATTTTAAGTAGCGATCACTTTATATACTTTTTGAAAAAAGAAAAAAGGTTGGGAGGAAAATACCCTCAGCAATCAACATTTTTTTTTTAAATAGCAAAAATATAACCATCAAAAGAAATGGATATTTACCTGTAGAGGGAATAATGCCACTTTGTTACCGACATAGCCCGACACAACAGTACTTTGGATACTTAAAACACGAGGTATTTCAGAATTACCAAACATTATGTGCCAAAAGTAGAAACAATTATTATAGATGACAGCAAGAAAAAGAAAGAAAAAAAAAACTGTTATTTAATTGCACTCGGTAGTTCAGTTCCGAAACGGAGCGAATATTTTACGCATATAATAAGCTTCGTTGTGAATTATTACAATTAAGATAAGTAATAATTAACATGCACAGTGCCGAAATGTATTGACACAAACCGGGAACGTCGGACAGAAATAACAACTGCCGCTTCTATCATCGCCCAACAGAGGACGTCAGAAATATTTGATTGAAAGAACATTTCACATTATTAAGCAAGGGGAAGTTACTCTAGTTAGCAAATTTGCCTCGTGTAATCTACATTAAATGTAAACAGGTTTCCCAGTTTTACATTTACACTAGACAAACCGTCACCCATTGTGTCACGTTCACTTCAAAATAATTTTAAAAAATCATTTTCACTTAAAAATAACTTTTAAATAATTAAAATATACACAGACATGTATATAACGTGAAATGAAACTGGAAGGCCCGTATGTTTGAGTATGTATATATATAAATGTGTGTGTTTGTATACATCTATATAAATGTATGTGTGTGTATATATGTGTGTATATACGTGGGTGTATATATGTGGGTGACACTGGTCATAGACACACACACATGTATATATAGATAACGATATCGTTATCTTTTGTTCTGACAGCGGTTCGTTTGGCCACGCTTTCGCCTGCCTTTTGTTGTATGTGGTCCTAGATGTGTGTATTACCTGTTTGTGTGTTGTATGTAGTCCTAGATATTTGTATTACCTGTTTGTGTGTTGTATGTGGTCCTAGATATTTGTATTACCTGTTTGTGTGTTGTATGTGGTCCTAGATATTTGTATTACCTGTTTGTGTGTTGTATGTGGTCCTAGGTGTGTAGCGAAATCTGTCTACGCCTTGAACCTTGAGTGATAACTAAAGATCACATTCTAGGTCACTACCCTCTTCGATGTGGACAGGTTCATGCGTGGGCTATCCCCTCGAGGAGGGAGACAGAAAGATTCCCCGGTTTTACACAGCGATCGGAGCAGTACACTATTACAAGCTATGTACAGATTCACCGCTACCTTCAGGCCGCAGATGTCTACAGACCATTACTCTCTCTCTCTCCTGGTCGCAGACTACACCAGCCTCATGAACCAACAACAAAATAACATTGTCAACCTTCGCAACTCGTGGTAATTTGTTTATTTTTCTTTTTGATTGAAGTGAACCTTTTTATATATAAAGTAAATAATTTATTCTTGTTCTTTCATCTAACAATTTCTTACTAATACCCTTCGTTAAAGATGTGTGTATTACCTATTTGTTGGTTGTATATGGTCACAGATGTGTGTATTACCTGCTTGTGTGTTGTATGTGGTCCAAGATGTGTGTGTAGCGAATATTTGGGTTGTAACGGTGCAGTGAATAGATGGAATTGTTGGTATGATGGTTTCAGTGCAAAGAATAATACCAAGATTGTGTTGTTACAAAGTTTATTTTATTATAACAATATTCAATTTAAATATTGAATGATAAAATTTATAACATGAAATATTCGTACAATAATTTGGTGGGTCTTCGAGCCACGTAAATACAAGTATCACAGAATACGATTATAAGATAATTTGTATTGTATCTGAAAGATACAATGTGACAGAATACGATTATAAGATAATTTGTATTGTATCTGAAAGATATAATGTGACAGAAATGGCACGTATAAAAATGCAAGCAGTGTGAACTTACTGTGTGTGCGTGTGTGCGTATTAGTATACTTTCTTGTTTTAGCAGTAGTAGTAATCACTCAGTGAGGCGTGTGAGAAATAGTGGACAGACGTTTTTCGTGAAGCGAGGTTTGGTAGCGTAGGTGAAATGTCTGTGGTAACACTTTTTCTGCCGGGGCGTAAACAACCCCTGTATTTATAACGGTTGAAGTTAGAAGGATAGATATATCCTCTGACCTTTGGTTAGAATCTCCCAAGGAGTTGGTCTGCCAGGTGTAAACAACTTACCACGGCTTGTCCCAGAGGCAGGAAAGCTCAGATTCGGTTTCGAATCTTCGCCGCCGTTATATGTGTATTACCTGCTTGTGTGTGTGTGTTTTTTTTCCTTTTCTTTTTTTATTTGTAATATTATTTATGCAATTGTGAATAAACATTTAATGTTGTGATTATCAAAAATATAATTGGAAATAGTTGTAGCGGTAGTGGAGCGAAGACAATAGCACAAAGACTAATATTATTGTGGATTGGTAGTATCGGTAGAGGGTCGGACGCCATGCTTTCTACCATAGTTACGTCCCTTTACGATCTGAGTTCAAATCCCGCCGAGGTTGACTTTGCTTTCATCCTTACGGGGTCGATAAAATAAAGTACCAGTGAGGCACTGGGTAGTTGCTGGCCTTGTGCCTAAAGTAGAAACAATTATTTCAAATATTTAGTCAAGTATGGGAGACGACTCCTAACGTGTCTCGGTGTATAAGATCTCATCAGCTAAGCATAGATTAGTTATTGGAGTATCACTAATTACATACATAGTAATGTACACGAGTAACAAAAAACAAAAGTTAAATTAATGTTTACATAATGAGCACAACAAATAAAAAAAACAATTCTATTTCCGGATTTTCGTGGACAGTTTTCTCCCCTGTGAATTACTGGCAATCTCTCTCTCTCTTTCTCTCTCTCTCTCTCTCTCTCTCTCTCTCTCTCTACTGTAGTTTCAAGACGGGTATTTTCATTTAAATCTCTGCTTGTTTTCCCACTGGTTTCTAGCGACAGTTACAACACTTACTGTTGTTTAGTCCTTACTCAACCCTGGTCATCTAAATTTATGATCAAGGACATTCCAACCACAATCTTTCCACCTTTTATTACGATGTGGTGTACTCGACTAGCGGTGAATTGGCAGAAGCATTAGAGAACTGGACAGAATGGCTTGCAGTAATTATTTCGGTATTTTGGCTCTTTACGTTCTCAGTTCAAATCCTGCCAAGGTCAACTTTCATCCTTCCGAGGTTGATAAAATAAAATACCAGTTAACTATTGGAGTCAATTTGATCAATTTTGCTTTTTTTGCCCCCAAAATTCCTGGTTTTGTTTGCGCCTAAATTAGAAATCAATATTCATTCTAGCATTTTGCATTCTGAGTTCAAATCCTGCCGAGGTCGGTTTTATCTATTATAATTTAAGGGTTGATAGATATAGTACCAGTCTATGACGGAATAGTCAGCATGTTGGACGGGATGCTTTGCAGTATTTGTTTATTTGCTCTAGAGTTGTGGCATTGAGTTATGGCCATTTATATTCTGAGTTCAAATCCTGCCGAGGTTAGCTTTGCCTTTTATCCTTACGGGGTTGATATAATAAAGTACCAGTCACGTACTGGGATCAATTTAATCGACTTTCCCCTCACCCTAAAATTGTTGCCCTTGTGCTTATGTAAGAAATAATTACAAATTGTTTATAATTCGTACAGAATGAAAATATAACCACATATAATAAATACATTTAACTATTGCTAGGAACCTCACAACTATAATATATATAATAAATACAATTAACTATTACTAGGAACCTCACAACTATAATATATATAATAAATACAATTAACTATTGCTAGGAACCTCACAACTATAATATATATAATAAATACAATTAACTATTGCTAGGAACCTCACAACTATAACATATATAATAAATACAACTAACTATTCTAGGAACTTCACAAATATAATGCACAAAAATATATGATCAAAGTGAGAGAAAAAAAGAAACAAAGAAAAGCCGCCATCAATTCACCAGCAAGCGCGACAATCGACCGCCTACCACACACACAAAGGTCAACGGAAAACTTTGAAGCAAGCTAACACGCTGGCAGTATTACCGCGGGTGATGGCGAAACTAAGGCGCTGAAACAACCAGGCACCGTAAGGATATCATGTGACACCCTCGGTAAGGCGAGCCTCCAACGATGACAAGAACTTCGCTGTCAGTGGCCCAGCTCCAGCAAACGTCTCGAACGTCAAAGGCTGGAAAAAATAGTTATTTGATAGTTTCCAGTATTTTAGAATTTTATTTCATCCGGCTACGGTTGGGTACCACACTGAACTGTGAGGCTACTGCTCACGTCACCAGACCATTTACCAACTTGCTTTCTGAAACCCCCAAGGTTATTCTCAAGCTAAACCTCAGGAATGCTTTCAATTCTATCAGTCAGGATGTAATCCGTTCATTACAGGAGAGGGTCTTTCAGTTTTACCACTTTGTTTGGCAAGCCTACTTCTCCTTCGGTGAACATCTCCTTCTATCTGCCACAGCGGTCCAGCAGGGTGACTCACTCGGACCTGCTCTTTTCGCACTGGGCATTGATAACATCACCAAAATGAGAGTTGGCCTGGATTTGAATGTGTGGTATCTGCATGATGTTTATTTGGGTGGGTGTCCTCCAGAAAAGGTCCTTGCAACCGCGAATACCATGATTAGGGAACTGGGTCGCATGGGGCCTTTACTTAAACAGTTCCAAATGCGAGCTCTGGCTCCTCAACCGGCCAGATTCACATCAGCAGCCTGTTGACATGTTCACAGTCATTCCCGTCCATCACGGTTTCTCCCTCATCAGATGGGTGCTCCCTTGGAGCCTCGATTACTGACCAAGCCTTCGAGTCTATCATTCGATCCAAGTTGGCTAACCTCGAGCAAGTTTTAAAAATCCTCGAAGTCATTGAGCCTCACCAAGGTGTTTATCTTTAGATGTGAAACTATTTCCACCCTGGATAGAATTCTGATCTTTTGTTGCTTTCCTACATAAAGAATAAATTTGTCACAGTATATCAACGAGTGTCTAAACAGAAAGAGAGCCGTTTCACTGTTTGTCGGGGCTATTTAACCGAGGACATAATATCCTATCTACCCTCTTTTTCCTGTACGTCTTGAGTATCTGTTAGACACGCAGTGACTAACAACAGAATGTTTTAAGTGTGAGTGTCTGACATATATGCGTAGCTTGTGAATAAAAAATTCAAGGGGTTTCGCTGGCCGTGGGGATCCCTGACAAACATCTTTTGTAATGTATCGTCTTATTGGCTAATTTCATCGTCTTATTGGCTAATCAACCAATGAGAGTAATTGTTGCTCAAAAGCATCCGCTACTTTGTTTGCACGTTTATTTATCGTTTTCGAAACTTCCTCCTATATTTCGTCGTTTCATCATCATGTTCTTCTCGTTTTGGTAAGTTATATTGTTAATTTATATATGATATTTTAAATTTATATTAACTATTTTTTTCAGTTCGTTATAACATGCTTATAATATTGGTTGTATCATATTTACTTGTATATGTGTCCATATTATTGTTCGTGTTATGTTAGATTATTTTTTTATTATTATGTTAGACTATTTGTATGTAATATTTAATTTTTATTAATTCAACTATAACAATTATTATGTAAAATATATTTATTGATTGTTTTTTGTAGTTGTTTATATTAAAAGTCTGAAAATATTTTTATACATCTTACAATAATATCTATAAGATCATTTATAAAATAACAATTATATAATCTAATTACATTACAACGATAATTTATTATTAATAGATATCATGTTTAACTAGAGTTATTACAAGCGTTGCCTTAAAAAAATTAAACTAGACCTGAAAAATGCGCAAGCTCAAAAGAGCCACAGAATGTTATAACAAACCTTCAAAAGTGTGGGACTAGAGTTGTTGCTCAAAAATATTGTAATCATTATCTATCGTACACTCTGTGGCATCCTTTTATAAAAAAAAAAAGAGAGACTCATAACGAACTCAAGACGACACGATAATTATTTAAGTGAATTTATAATATAGAATTCGGTTTAAGTGCATTTCGTATTAATCATTACTAAACATCTAATATGAGATATTGAACATTAGCTTAAATAATTATCTTGTCGTCTTGAGTTCGTTATGAGTCTCTTTTTTATAAAAGGACGCCACAGAGTGTACGATAGATAATGATTACAATATTTTTTAGCAACAACTCTAGTCCCACACTTTTGAAGGTTTATTATAACATTTTGTCGCTCTTTTGAGCTTGCGCATTTTTCAGGTCTATATTTAGGTTTGTTGGTTCACCACCGGATATAATTGGTCATTCCGTATGGTCAATCTTGATGCAATATTATGGAAAGTACTCAACCTAGTGCAGTTCACTCGTCTTCGTTTGTGTAGTTGGTGGTGCGAATACGGAGTTAATTATTATGAATAAAATAACAGGAGGCTGGACTGGTGTCAATCCTTGAAAAGTTTATTATACTATGATAATTTCGACCTCTCTGTCACTGATTTTCGGACCCATGGATTTTTATATATTCCTTTGTTATATTTCGAATACCTGATGATATCACCGGATTCATACGGAACCCGGTCATTGAAATGATCATAGTATAATAAACTTTTCAAGGATTTACACCAGTCCAGCCTCCTGTTATTTTATTCATAATATATATTTATATATATATCAAAGGTATATATTGAGTTAGGAACTCAAAATAGTCTCTTACAATAAAATAGCTCTAAGAAAGAGATTTTTCCGAGCCGTATATTATAATTGATTATAAAAGAAAAACGAACAGATATATACATATATGTGTTCAAATCGCAAGGGACCAGATATAAAAGAACTGGTGCCTTGCGATTTGAACACATATATGTATATATCTGTGTTCGTTTTTCTTTTATATTCAATTATAATATACGGCTCGGAAAAATCTCTTTCTTAGAGCTATTTTATTGTAAGAGACTATTTTGAGTTCCTAACGCAATATATACCTTTGATATATTCGGCTCCGTTAATTTGTTGAGCTATTTCAAATGTCGAATAAACTTGGCTGTTATTTTTAGTGGTGTAAGTTTGTGAGACACGCTATTATATATCGCACACTATTCAGTTACTTAATATACTTAGAAGTGTCTAGGATACTAATTTGTCACCCACTGATGAGCAAGAATTGGTATTTCTATTCACAATTAATTAGTATTGCGAAACAGCACCAAGCTCTCTGGGTGATTGGTAGTTACCACAATTCCGGTTTGTATTTATTTTCTTGGATTTTTTTCTTAAATTGAGACAGGCAAACCCTATTGTCTATAGTTAGTATTCTTTTCACCATAGCGAATCTGGTCCCTTGCGATTTGAACACATATATGTATTTATCTGTGTTCGTTTTTCTTTTATATTCAATTATATATATATATATATATATATTAATAAGAGGAATTCCAACTTTGTCTGATTTACTCGTTTTATTTACAATCCTTTAAAATCTATAATGGTATTATAATGAAATAGTATGATAGAATATTAAATGTTAAGTATTAATTGAACAAATACTTTCATGCTTTCGCAATCTTCAGGTTCATAATGTGTGGTGACAGTCAAGTTTGCAATTTTCAACTGTAATGAGATGGGTAAATTTTGTACCTTATATACAGTGAAAAGTGGCTCCAGAATGCTAAATCTTGCAAACTGTATTTCGACCAATCGGTGTGTAGTTTCACTGAATTACTAAAGCTGATTGGTTTATGCGTCACGGTTGGTTGAGCATGTCTAACGACCACTAATTGATTCTATCCAAAGCATCAATTGTTTTGCTATTTTTAGAAATGATGAAAATAGCATTTTCTAGTAATCATCACCATCAACATCACTTTTATTATTATCAGGGAATATTTATAATATTCCCATTCTACAAATTACACAGCCCAAGTGAAATCAAGAGAAAAATCAAAGAAAAGAATTTTATTGATAAATTCAAACCCAAGCTAAATGAACAATAATAATGCTTAGAGGTATTACTTCTACTATGACTATGACTACGACCATGTCGACTACGACCACTAGCAACAACAACAACAACGACAACAATAATAATAATAATAAAAGTGATGTTGATGGTGATGATTACTAGAAAATGCTATTTTCATCATTTCTAAAAAATAGCAAAACAATTGATGCTTTGGATAGGATCAATTAGTGGTCGTTAGACATGCTCAACCAACCGTGACGCATAAACCAATCAGCTTTAGTAATTCAGTGAAACTACACACGGATTGGTCGAAATACAGTTTGCAAGATTTAGCATTCTGGAGCCACTTTTCACTGTATATAAGGTACAAAATTACCCATCTCATTACAGTTGAAAATTGCAAACTTTTTTTTTTTTGCAAAATGAACCTGAAGATTGCGAAAGCATGAAAGTACTTGTTCAATTAACACTTAACATTTGATATTCTATCATACTATTTCATTATAATACCATTATAGATTTTAAAGGATTGTAAATAAAACGAGTAAATCAGACAAAGTTGGAATTCCTCTTATTAATATAATCTTTTATACACCATCATACACACCCGTGTATATTTATCTATATATATATATGCTTTACTACTTCTGTCTGTCTTTTCTATCTTCTGTCACTTGTGTCGATGAATATATTGTGTAAATATGTTTTAAAACTTTCTCCCTTGCTATTGTGTGTCTGGTATTGAAATATTAATATGTAATATTATATGTATTTGAATTGCCTATATCTCCGTATATTTATTGTCTATTATATATATATATTTTTTTTTTTTCACCATACTTTATTTTATTGTATGATATTATTATTTTTTACCCTGTAGAATACATTATGTTTTTATACACGTTTTGTTGACTTTGTAAGGTACGTTGGATGTATTTATATATTTTTTTAATGTCAATATATTATTTTCAGTGATTTTAGTATTGTTTAATCACACCGTGAGGGTGATTATTCTATTATAATGCTTATATTTATATATTTGTGTTAATATGTGTAAATGTGTATATGTGTGTGTGTATATATATGTGTCGGAGTGCGTGTAGGTATATATATATATTAAATTTTATTTCTGTATTATGTATTGTATTGTATTGTATATTATATTACAATTTTTATATCTTATTTCTCGCATTATATTACTATGTTGTATTTCAAGTATTAGACTTATATTGTATTTTTAACGTGGGTTTGTTTAATGTTTGCTTGCTCTCTTGCCCTATAGCTTTTATTTACAAATGCACCCTATTAGGTTTAACATGTCTTTCCATGATAATTTTCCTAAATTTTCCTAAATATCCATTCGCTATTCTTCTGAATTTTGGCTTGTTCTAGCCGATGATATTTCTTGTCTTTTTCCTTGCTCTGATGAGACCTAATTAATGGGACGAAACATTGTCAACAAATAAAGATTTTTAATGTATTAAAGGCTTCTTTGTTAATTTTATATAATTTTTCGGCTGTTTGATAACATTGAGCTATATCTTATACTGTCATTTCTCTAATACGACGAGTGTGTTTAACTCTAATGCACTCAAGTATTTTTATCATATATATATATGTATGTATACATACATATAGTAAAAGGAGAAGTGTATGGTTATCTACCCTGACAGTTCAATTAAATAGTTTCGACAAGAGCAGTATATATATATATAGCAGTATTTTTCTCCCCATTTTATCACATATATTTACCTAAACTGCGATTCTGTTTTTTTCTCTCTCTCTCTCTTACTGCTCCCTCATTCTCTCTGTTTCTCCTACTTTCTTTCGCCCCCTCTGTCATGTCAGTTAACTCTTCCTCACACTTCCACTCACTCACTCACTGTTTCTCATCTCCTCACTTCACCCCCTTCGCAACGAAAGCAATTTCTCTCTTTCTCACATTGCATTCGTTCGCGAAAGGTCTTTTTTCTAAGCGCTCATATATTCACCTAGCTTATGCTAACATAATAACTATGAAGCTTGTTTCCTTCCTTCTACGGTTAGCTCTACTCTTTGTTGTTTTCCTGTCTCACTCGCTTTACGCGTTTTAATTGTCCTAATAACTTAATTTAGTTATTATTGCACCGACGTGAGGTATATGATTTTTAATGCAATGAAATATTTATGATCGTCGGCAAATCACTGATGAGGGACTTATTTTATTACATGTTATCCATGTGCTACCAGCAGTATTTTTCTCCCCATTTTATCATATATATATATATATATATATATATATATATATATATATATATATATATAGGCCTTTGATTCTGTGGACCGTTACTGCCTGATGAAGATCTTACAGGCTTATGGAATCCCCAAGAGGATAGTGGACCTGATATCACTGCTCTACACCAACACCAAAGCCCAAGTCATTACACCTGATGGGATGACAGAGTTCTTTGAGATACTGGCTGGAGTGCTCCAGGGAGATACATTGGCTCCCTACCTTTTTATCATCGTAGTGGACTATTGTATGCGCCTTGCACTGGAGAAACACCAGGACTCTGGCTTTACTGTAGCACCGGCTCAGAGCAGGAGAGTTGGGGCGAAAAAGGTATCGGATGCTGAATTTGCCGACGACATAGTTTTGGTGACAAATACAGTGAAGGAGGCAGAGGATTTGATGCGGGAGGTTGAGACTGTGTCGATGAGTGTGGGGCTGAGAATGAATGAGACTAAAACAAAATATCTGGTAGAGAATGTTGAGAAGCCAGAGGGGATCACTAATGTAGGCGGGAAGCCGCTGGAATTGGTTGAGGACTTCCTGTATTTGGGAGCAAAGATTGGGAATACGGAAGATGATGTGGTTGAGAGGAAGAGCAAGGCCTGGGCGGCGTGCCACAGCTTGAGATCGGTGTGGAAGTCGGACCTTCGTAGAGACCTGAAAATCCGCCTCTTCATTGCTGTAGTGGAGTCTGTGCTGCTGTGTGGGTCTGAGACTTGGACACTGACCAAGAGACTCACTCAGATGGTGGATGGGTGCTACACGAGAATGCTGAGGATGGCTCTGAACATTAATCAGTATACACTGAGGATGAAAAACTCAGAGCTGTATGGGAGCCTCCCAAAAGTCAGCTCAAAAGTGACACAGAGGAGACTGAGGTTGGCTGGACATGCTCACCGACATCCAGAGTTGACATTGCACTCCGTGCTCCTTTGGGAGCCCCTACATGGACACACTGGAAGAGGAAGACCAAGGTTAACATATGTTGATGCCCTAAGGACAGACACTGGTCTGTTGGAGACGCAGGACATGGCAGCGATAATGAGGGACAGAGACCGCTGGAGAGAACTCGTCCATGGATCTCGGGAATTTTACCCGCCTTAGATAGATAGATAGATATATATATTAGAAATGTAAGCTATCGCCGTATTTTGACTAAAGAAATTAAAGACTATCAGGCTAAATAATTTCTTTAATTTCTTTAGTCAAAATACGGCGATAGCTTACATTTCTAATAATTTCAAACCCACTCGCTGTTTCGAAAATATTCTTACATATATATATATGTTTATTCTTACATATATATATACTGCTCTTGTCGAAACTATTTAATTGAACTGTCAGGGTAGATAACCATACACTTCTCCTTTTACTTTTTACACAGTTATTTCCCTTTTAAGTATTCGCTGTTAATGACAGCAATTCTTCTTCTTCTTCTTCTTCTTCTTCTTCTTCTTCTTCTTCTTCTTCTTCTTCTTCTTCTTCTTCTTCTTCTTCTTCCTCCTCCTCCTTATTTCTAAGAGGGTCGTAGGGGCAGACTCCCCAAGGACTCCTTCCAGCAAGTCCTGTTTGAAGCAACCGTCTCCAATCTCTGTTCCATCAGAAGAAAGCACTAGATCTGACCTGCCCTTCCTCGGACCATACACCACATTGAGACTGTTATAAAAGGCTCGTTAGTCCTTTTTATCAGTAGCTTCATGTAATTCGGATGCTTTAGCCATCCAACAGGCATCCTTCATCTTTCTAAGTCAGGACTGTACCTGCTGCTTGCAATCTTTGTTGTTGAATTTTTATCTCCAATTCAAATCCTGTGTGGGTTATGCATTCTGTTGATAAGGTTCTGAACATCTGAGTTGCCTTCATCAAACCAGTCCTGATGTTCTCTCATAGGAAATCATAAAATCTCCACAGAGGCTGCATAGGTGGCATCATTAAGCGCTTTCCTGGAACCCTCAATGTCATCAGAAATCTGAACAGAATCGATGGTTGATTGACTCATCCCTCGACTCTGTTCAGATTTCTGATGACATTGAGGCTTCGCAGAAAGTTTCAGCCTCCCATTAACTGATCGCAGCTTACCCACATCAATCTTGGATGGGATAGGTGGCCTCTGAAGACGCCTTTTGTTTGGAAGATTGAAAGAAACTTTACTGCGCAGCAGTGCATGATCAGAGAGATAACAAGAAAAGTGAAAAGAATGAGTGATTTTTAAAATATTTGAGGTGACACCTGCAGATGATGACATAGTCAATCATATACCAGTCCTTGGATCTAGGATTCATCCATCTTGTTTTATGGTTTGCACGTTGTTGAAAGAAGCTGTTGGTGATTCTGAGATAAAATTCTTTACAGAGTGAGAGCAGCCTAAGCCCATTGGAGTTCACAGCTCCGACTCCGTTAGATCCAAGGACGTTATGCCATGTTTGAAAATCATTTCCAACTTTAGCATTGAAATCATCCATTATGATAAGCTTGTTCTTGTTGGAAACAGAGGAGATCACTGTGTGAAGCTGATCGTAGAATATTTCAATCTCCTGCTCAGATGGATAGAGAGTTCGGGCATAACAACTTACTAGCGTAACAGAGGTGTTGTTTACCAAATCCAGTGACAGTCATTATGCAATCACTGACACATTTGGAGAATGATGTTAGGGATTTCACAATGTCAGATCTGATGACAAAAGCAACACCCGATTGACGGTGGTCTTCACTCTTTCCAGACCAGAAAACTGAGTAGCCCTCTCCCACTTCTTTCATTTGGGACATGCCAGGGAGTCGGGTCTGAAACAAAAGTTGCAGTTTATCGTGCAGTGGTATTACCAATACTCTTATATGGCTCAGAGTCATGGACACTTTACCGTACTCACATAAGCTTGATGTCTTCCACAAACGCTGTCTTCGCTCTGTCTGAGGATATGCACTTTCTGACAGTCTCCAGTACCGAACTGTTCACAAGGTGCAACAATGGTGGGATTGAGTTATTTATGATGCAATCCCAACTCATATATAGATCTAGTCTTGTAGAAGTCATTTCTATAATAAAATGAATATACATACACTCTACTAATATATCTTTTTTTACAGTGGTCGCCTGGAGATTTACACCAGGCTCTTACACATACACATAAGCGTCCGCGTGCATAAACAAATATATTCATTTTATTAAGTCTAAATAGTGAGTCTTTTTACTCTGGAGTTTCTTCCTTGTCTGAAGTTAAATCTTTGATAGATTTAGCTTATACAGGTGTTTTCGTGTCCAGCCAATCTTAAACTCCTTTATTATGCCCTGGGGAACAATGATTAACAGAAGGAGATTGAAGCGTGGACGCCGACTTACAGAAAAGTAAACTAGATAGTAGGTAGGTAGTTTTGGGAGAGAGGGAGAAAGAAGAGAAAGAAGAGAGAGAGAGAGAAAGAAGAGAGAGAGAGAGAGAGAGAGAGAGAGAGAGAGAGAGAGAGAGAGAATGCCAAAGACGTTTGAATGTTCTTTTCATGGTATTTATTTTTCCTCAATGTGATCTCATTAATATATGTGGACATACACGTGCACCCCAGAAGGAACTTTGATGCCGCCGGTTTCCCATCACATCTGGAGCCTGTCAGTGATGGCAAACATCCAGACGAGATAACCCTTGTCCCATTTGAGGTGGGTAAATCTTTAATCTGGGATACTGCAACACATTCTCCGCCTCCAGACTAGTCATTTCGGCCACAAACTGAGGGGCTGTCACCAAGTTTGTGGTACATGGAAGATGTCCAAATTATGGGTCTTGACCGACCTGCGTTCGAACGAAACTTTTAACTCTCTCTTGAATCATGATCTTATAAAAATGGCCTCCGACGAGATAAATTGGCGCAGCCGAACTGAAAATCAGTCTGTTGAAACTTTGTGGCGAGAAATAAAGGAAATTCTACTTGGGCTAACAGAAATGGCAGTGCCGCTGAGAACGCCAAAACGCAAGAAACACAAACCCTGGATAACAAAGACAATTATCCGCGAACGGAAGTTAAGAAACGCTGCTTGGGGGGCACTATCAAGAGACCATGTCTGCGGCGGCATTTGAAGTCTACAGAAAGCAGCGAAATCATGTCGAGCATATTTCCAGAATTGGAAGGCAAAATTTTGAAAAGGAACTTGCAAATGATGCCGGTTGTAATCCAAAGCGATTTTATACTCACGTGCAGAGAAATCAAAAACTGAATAACCAAATTGTCACTCTCCGAAACCCCGAAGGTGCAGTTATTGAACACGCTGACCAACAAGCTTCTCTTTTGGCCGATGTTTTCGCAAATATCTTCAAGGAAGACGATGGCAGAGAACCTCCAAATCTAAACATGATCGCCCCACCAATACAGCCAACCACCGTCAGACCGGACGAGGTGGAAAAGTTGCTTTTGTCCTTAGATGTGAATAAGGGGCATGGTCCAGACGGTCTACAACCAGCGATTTTGGGTGCAGTTGCACCCAACCCTGCTAAACCTCTAGCCACACCATTCAACCTGTCATTGGCTACCAGAGTTGTTCCTGCCGACTGGAAAGTAGCTATAATTTGCCCTATCTTTAAAAAAGGCGACAAAGAAGATCCGGGGAACTACAGACCCGTGAGCCTCACCTCAATTGTCTGTAAGTCCTTGGAATCTCTAATCAAGCGGGCAATTATGGCTCATCTTGCGTCTTTCACTGCCATCTCTCCATCTCAACACGGTTTCATCCTGAAACCTTTCTGTCTTACAAACCTACTCGTGATGGAAGAAGGGGTGACGAGGATAGTGTACGATGGAGATGCGGCCGATATTATCTTTCTCGAATTAGCCAAAGCCTTTCACTCTGTCAACCACCGCCTGCTCCTGTATAAGCTAAGCAACTACGGTCTCCATCACTCGATTATAAAGTGGATTGGATAATTTTTTGAGGGTCGTACTTGCAGAGTTCGGATCAATGGTAGTCTGTCCTCGGGGGTGGATGTAGGCAGCGGCGTTCCCCAGGGCTCTGTGTTGGGCCCAATTCTCTTCCTTCTATGCATCAACGACATGCCGGACGTGATTGGTGGAAACGTGCTTCTATTTGCAGATGATGTGAAAATGGTAGCCCGTAGGAGCGAGATCGACAATCTCAAGTCTAGCCTCCAGCGCGCCTGGAGTTGGGCCATTGACTGGGATTTATACCTCAATGTCGATAAGTGTTGCCATATGACAGTGACTACACCTTATAACTCAGCTCTTACCTTCAACGGTGGCACTGCTCCTTTGAAGGAGGTTGAGGAGACTAAAGATCTTGGTCTGCTGGTCGACTCGTACTTCAAACCATCAAAACATTGCATTCAAGCCGCAAACAAGGCAAGGAGCTCTCTTTTTCTTATTTGACGCTCCTTTGCCAAACTCACTCCAGAAATTTTCAGGCCTCTCTATGCCGCCCTCATGAGACCGCACCTAGAATATGGCATCCAAGCATCAAACCCATATCTCATCCGGGATATCCATCACTTAGAGAGTTCAACGACTAGCGACTCGAATGGTACAGGGTCTTCATGAGCTGCCCTACGAAAGCCAGTTGCAGAAGCTGAACCTCTTCTCCTTGGAGCGTCGACGGCTAAGAGGCGATCTCATTTTGGCTTACAATCTCTTCAATGGCCATTACGATCTCCCTCAAGATCTCCTATTCACTCCGGCACTTGAAAGGGGTCTACGCGGACATGACAAAAAGCTGTTTCACCGCCACTTTCGCCTAAATAGACGGAAAGCTGCTTTCTCGATCCGCATCTCTGGACCCTAGAATCGGCTTCCAGAAGAAGTAGTCAACGCGTCAACCACGCAACAATTCAAGGCGAAATTGGACCGGTGTTGGACCACTGTGTTTCCGCTTGTGTAAATTTGCCCCCCCCCCCTTCCATGGCATCTGAAGCATCTATGTTTTAATTTCTGCCAAATATATTGAATTGAATTTTCTAGGTGCCGCTTACTTTCTGCGAGCGCAAAGTTCTCGGGGGACTGAATTAATGCCCTGCCTGTGGCAAACCTTGCTAGTCTTAGTCATGACCAGCTCCGTATCTCTTCAACTTTTTCGTGCAGGTCATCGACGAAACCTCTGGTATCTTTAGTGTTCGAACTGCCGTTTTCTTCAGCAATATTGATAGGAGTGTGGTGACCTACATTCCGCGGGCTCACATACATCCTCTTCTACTGGCGTTGATTGGCTGAGCTGAGCCAAATCACGCATAGAGAATGTATGTGAGCCCGCGGAATGTAGGTCACTACAGGAGTGTAGCGAAATCTGTCCACACCTTGACCCCTGGGCTACCTTTAAACAAGTCTGAGAGTGGATGACCAGGGGACAGAGAAAGCGGCAGATATAAATAGCCTGTCTTAGATCAGGCGGCAATCAGTTCAAAGCAGTTCTTGATAGAGTAAACATGTAAATCATTTGCTTTCTACAGACAACTTGGGGTCTTACAGACTCTTATATTCTCTTACTCTCTCTCTCTTTCACTCAGCCTCTATCTCTTGGTCTCTCTCTTAACAAAACCAGTGAAGTTCATAAAGTTTTCTTGGTAAATACGACTTTAACTCTACTTTTACAAACCAAATAACGTACATAATTCTTGTCTATTTTTCGTATAGGTCCGGCATAAGCTATTTTCAATAAATTAATATTATAGAGGTTTGGTGCCATCACGGTTCATATAATATTCATGTTCTGCATGATCAAAGAACTATCATCTCATCATCTTATTGAACATGTAGTGACCCCTTGGGTCGAGAAGGCGAGTTAATGAGAGTTACGTCCCATGGATACTATGCCCTTAATATGTTCACTCCACATGGTGTGGGTGAAATGAAAGGTGGGAGAAGGTAAAATTACATCTTAACTCCTGGACGGCTAGCTTTGTAAGAGAGCGGGTACTTTCAGTTTCTCATCTCTCTCTCAGGCGACTTCAACTTCGGAGCAGAAAGCCAATAACACCATGTGGAGACTAACTTTTTCTCTCACCTCGTCGCCAATTCTACAACTAATAATTGTTTCTACTTTTGGCACAAGGCCAGCAATTACCTAGTGTATTACTGGTACTTTATTTTATCGACCCCGTAAGGATGAAAGGCAAAGTTAACCTCGGCGGGATTTGAACTCAGAATGGAAAGGGCCGTAACTCTTTGCGTCAAAGCATGGCGTACGACCCTCTACCAATACTGCCAATCCAACGACTTCTACAACTAATAATACCAATTAGACATATTATATTATTTCAAAAGGTATGTCTTATTTCCAAGTTGTAACACGCACTCATAACAATAAAGTTGAGACAATTATAGACACTCGTGTGAGATATTTCAGCATGTTTCATTTAATTACTTTATTCCTAAATTGATGACCAAATAACGTAAACACTAAATAAAATCGACGAACTTTCATGCTCGTTAAAAACACTTACTCACTTACCTGCAGACATGCAACTTCTGGTCATACTGTATCACACAACAGTGACCACACGACACAAGTGAGCACACACGCAACAAACGAATCAACACAACACAATCAACTAACCAACACGACCATCCAAAACATCGCTATAGGAGTGCCCCCCCCCCCCCCCCCCCCCCCGAGGAAGAATCTCCACAAATTGGAGTGGTTGAAGCAGTGGGTGTCGCTGGCTGTTCTTTGTGGTAATACTTTCAGTTTCTTGGCCTCACTGCGCAGCTGAAATACAACACATTCACTGGGATGCAGATTTCTCTCGCTTCTTCTAACTTTCCCTATATTATTGCAAACATAATATAATCTACCTGAAACTTATTGAATACAGATTTATAAACCCAAATGTACTGATGTTAAAGCCTAACTTCTCATAACAATTGTTGTCCGACGCTCTACCGATATCGCCAACTCATATTAATTGTTTCTACTTTTGGCACAAGGCCAGCAATTTGAAGGAAGAGGAAAATCGATTAAATCGACCCCAGTGCGTTATTTTATCGACCCCGCAAGAACGAAAGGCAAATCTAATCTCGGCGGGATTTGAACTCAGTAAGTAAAGGGACAAAACATGTTGTCCGACGCTCTACCGATACTGACAATAATAGTGGTTTCTACTTTTGGCACACGGCCAGCAAAACCCAGTATATTACTGGTACTTTATTTTATCGACCCCGTAAGGATGAAAGACAAAGTTAACTTCGGCCGGATTTAAACTCAGACCGTAAAGGGGATGGTTTCTGATTTAGGTACAAGGCCAATAATTTGTGGGGAGGGGAAAGTCGATTAAATCGATCCTAGTGTATTACTGGTACTTTATTTTATCGACACCGTAAGAATGAAAGGCAAAGTTAGCCTCGGCGGGATTTGAACTCGATAACAAAAAAGAAAGAAAAGGTTATGGGGAAATGGAAGAGGCAATATTTTTGTGCATTTATTCATAGCAACAATAAAGAGGCAGTGACGGTGGGAGTTTTGTTTGTGTTCGAACCTACTGTATATTTTTTCACGGACACGCAAATTATTTCATTATCTAGCTACCAGTAATGCACTGGTAATTGCTGGCCTTGTGCCTAAAGTAGAAACAATTATCGAGCTATCAGTAACCTCTCATAAATAGGTCACTAGTTTATGTTAAGTAATTTACCAAACCGTATATATATATAAATAAAAATAAAAATACAAATAAATAAATATATATATAGTTTTGTAATAAACATAAGGCAATTATTTCATTTACCACTGGTTTCTTAAAAGCAAACAAATTTTGCTTTCAATCATCAGAATGAAAAAAATCCAGGTGTATTTATTGACATTGGATTTTAAAAACAAAAATATAATCTATATGAAAGTGAGGCTGGAAAAGGAAGATAAGTTGTGTTGGAAGGAGTAGGTATATTTTTGATTGAATAATCCAATTCATAAAGGTCCATGGTGTATGTTGGTTAAATTCCTGAAAATTGTAGAGTGCTCAACTAATCCGGCTGGAAAGTGCCTGTAACCTACATAGAGCGCTCTTTTTTCCTGGACCTTTCCGACGGAATTACTACATTTACACATATATATATATATATATATATATATATATATATTGTTCTACCTTCTGTTATTAATCCTTTCGTCTGAAGACTGCCACACAGTGGCTTATATAGACACAATGCATATTTAATTATAAACAAATCAATTACAAATTATCAGCAACATATAACTGTTACTCTGCAGATACCGATAAAAAGCTTATCTCACATAGTTTATTTGTTATATTACAATCTTACCTTCTTTGGAAGAAGAGTTTTGTATTTATTTTGGATCTTATTCGCTTTAAGGTACTGCACATTTTTGTTTCATTTCTCTTTGTCATGTTCGCTACTGATATTCTAAATGTAACTAATATTTTACACGATATAAATTATACACTTCGAATTGAATTTATCTTATTGTGGAAATGTATTAGACAATGGTAATATAGCTTATTTTGCTTATTTAAAACAGATTATTAACCCGTTGTTACCCAACTGGTTTTTCGATAAATTAATGTTTTTGTAACATATATTTAGTTACGCCGAGTATATTTTTTCATCATGTGTACATACGCAAAACGTCTACTTTTTTTTTCATTTTAGTTTTCGTAGCCTAAACTTGATTAGAAATGAATGGTGAATATTTATCATAAATTTATAGAAAATCGCTCCTCAGCTTTCCGGTGGAAAATTGTTCTTTTTCGTAGTTTTTTTCCCCTGTTTTCAATGAATCTAATTTCTATATCGGACGAAGGGGGAAGAGAGGACACTCGAGGATTCGCACCCTCGGAATTTTTTTTATTGGAAATTTTTTTCCCTATTGAATTTATCTTTTAAAACAGTTGGAAATTATTTGCTTTTTACTTAACCGTACCTCACGACAAATGTCGGGATGTTGCGGTGGCGTGGATGAAGGGTTTGGATTAGGGACGCATTTGGTTAGATTCGTAGAAAACACGAAAAAAAAAAATAAAAAAGAAAGCTAGGCAAAAGAACAATTTTCTCACCGAACGAGATGTTTTTCTGTAAATTTATCATATCGAATTTTAGCAATTCCATGCAAGGAACAAAATCGCACCTGTCAGTTAATACTACACGCAGGTGCACACACACACATTCCCTTTACACATCAAAACGATGTGTAAAGGGAATGTGTGTGTGTGTGCACCTGAAAGAGCAGAAATTGACATTGTAACGATTTTGTCTTTTGGATGAACATTGGTTACTGAAAATATTTTGGCTACAATTATTTGCATGAAATTAAAAAAAAAGACATATTAATTTAAACTAAATAAACGAAACAACAAATTATGCGGCACGGCCAAGGCCAGCTAGCTTGAATCAAGAAAAATAAACCTGTAAATTATAAATATTAATATATTTTAGAGAATTCCAATTGAAATTAATCGTAAATCCATGCATATAGTAAAATATATATGAATGTGTATAACGAAGTAAAGCAATTTTTATGTAGATTAATAAACAGTAATAGGATAGAAAAAGAATATTGAAATGTCGAAACAGAAAGTGGTCTCATAATTCGGCATGTGATTTTTGTTGTTCTTTTTATCTTGCCTCTTGTCAACATTGACTTGAATATTTATTACTATAACTGTTTCTACGTTTGGCACAAGGCCAGCAAAACACCCAGTGCATTACTGGTACTTTATTTTATCGACCCCATAAGGATGAAAGTTAACCTCGGCGGGATTTGAACTCAGAATGGCAAGGGCCGTAACTCTATACGTCAAAGCATGGCGTCCGACCCTCTACCGATACTGCCAATCCATAAAAATAATAATTTAATTCTTTCTAACATTGGCACAAGGCCAGCAATTTGACGGAAGGGTAAAGTTGATTATATCGACCAATTGACCCTTGTGATGTGTGACTGATTGACATACTTGGTGGTGAATAGATCTTTTTGTGTTTTTCTCTCTCGCTTTGATTTTATAAATGATCAAAGCGAGAATTATAATCTGTAATGTTATTTATATAGATATAACTATCTATTCACAGTTGTATAAATAACATTACAGATTATAATTCTCGCTTTGATCATTTATAAGATCAAAGCGAGAATTATAATCTGTAATGTTATTTATACAACTGTGAATAGATATAACTTTAAAAAAAATACTTAACTCCAACTTTATTTTATCGACCCCATAAGGGCGAAAGGCAAAGCAAACCTCTGCGAGATTTGAACTCAGAACGTAAAGGGTCATAAACTATGTTGTCCGACGCTCTACCGATACTGCCAACCCACCGCCTTTATAATGATAGTAATAATAAAGACAGCTAAAAAATCTAAGATCAACCACATTTTGTTCATGTGTACTCTTAAGCTTTTTGGGACTAATTAGAGAGGCCACAAAAGTAGAATTAAGAAAACCTATGCTGAACAGAAAAAGTGAATGGAATAACCATAACCATACACAAACACACACTAGTGACCAAAGGTAGAATATAAACACATAAACACACACAGACTCAGACACAAGCACATATACACACACAAATGCATGCACAAACAGAAAAAAAAAATAAATAGATAAAATAAAAAACATATAGGAACACAACGTTAGAAAACATGATAATCACTGAGGATGTCACAGATATGTGTGTTGAAAGAACTTTGAAAAACTATATTTATTTTTTAATTGTTGGTCAATGATAAACATTGATTGCCAGCTAAATTGTTTATAGAAATATAAAAATATACTGAAGCGAAAACCAAACCAAACAATGAATGGATGCCCTTCCTAACACCAACCTCATTTACAGTGAGTGCTGGATGCTTTTTTGCCGTGGCACCTCCACGACCACTTTCTGGTAATATTAGGTCAACATGACATTACCCAAATATAAGAGAGCCAAAATAGAAGAAAAACAAACATACTGGAATGACAAAGATAGTATTGGCAATTTACTAGAAATATGAAAAACAGCATGGATGAGCATCAGTCAGAGAAGTGGATGCAACAATCAGTTGTAAATGTTGAAACTGAGGTGCTAATCTCTGCAACTCAAGAACACTTAGACAAATTATATGAAATGCTACATTGATAAGTAGTAAAAAAAAGCTAAAAGCATTTGCCTTGTATTAAGGATATGCAGTCAACTTGCACAAAGAGAAGATTAAAGGGGACAACATAGAATGCATTGATTATTAGAAAATATGTAGTGACGGCACATGGATTAGTGGTTAGAGCATTGGGCTTGCAGTTGAGAGGTTGTGAGTTTGCTTCTTGGTCCGGGTGTTGTGCTGTGTCCTTGAGCAAGACACTTTATTTCATGTTGCTCCAGTTTACTCAGCTATAGAAATGAGTTGCGACGTCACTGGTACCAAACTGTATTGATCATTGCCTTTCTCTTGGACAATATCAGTGGCGTGGAGAGGGGAGGCTGGTATGCATGGGCGACTACTGGTCTTCCACAAAACAAACCTTGCCCAGGCTTGTGCCTCAGAGGGAAACTTTCTAGGTGCAAAGCCATGGTCATTTGTGACCAAGTGAGGCCTTCAAAAGATGTCATCATCATCATCATCATTTCATTTTACGTCCGCTTTTCTCTGCTTGCAAGGGTGGGACGGGAACTGATTCTGGCTTAATTTCTACAGCTGGATGCCCTTCCTAACACCAACCTCATTTACAGTGAGTGCTGGATGCTTTTTTGCCGTGGCACCTCCACGACCACTTTGCAGTGGAATGATATGGACCCCAGTCCCTATCATCTCATTTCTATAGCTGAGTAAACTGGAGCAATGTGAAATAAAGTTTCTTGCTCAAGGAAACAACACATCACCCGGTCTGAGAATTGAACTCACAACCTTTCGATTGCAAGGCCAATGCTCTAAACATTAAGCCATGTGCCATGTGGAAAATATAATTTAGACAGAGCTGATAGTGGTAGAAAATGAGGAAATAAAATTCTTGTGAGATTTCAATATTTTATGTAATCAAATAAAACTAGAAGGCCTGTTATTGTTATTAAAAACTTGTGTTGCTTCACTGGGTGACAACAGAGTGTGTGAGAAAGAACAGGAAAAAATAAATACCAGGATCTGAAAAGAGAAATTGCAAGAGTGTGAACTATAAAAAATGTTGAAATTATGTCAGTCATAGTGGGAAACCTTGGTGCAATCATGAAGGAAATGAAATCATGGTTGGAGAAGATTGGGATCAACAGAAGTATTACAGAAAATCATAGAACAACATGGAACGTGCTAAAAATTGAACTGATCAAAGAATCTCAAATGACCATTATTATTTACCTTATTCTTGAGGAATTAGGTAATTAAGATGTGTAAAAAAACCCTGTATACATTAATCATTTAATGTCTGTTTTACTTGCTAGCAAGGGTTGGATGGGTCATCAAAGATCTAATCAGTACTTAATCTTTCTGAGCAGCTAGGGTCTGCATTTCACTCCTCTATTTTCTCCCCTAGGGCCACATGGGTCACATATGTGTTATCTGAGGGCCACACATGACATCTAATTGAGCACATTACAACTATTTTTTTTTCATTTTATATTACAAAGATAAAACATGTTCGCGCTGTAAAAATCTTTGTAAGGGACACGGGTATGCTTATAAAGGGACGCATGTTTGACATGCCTGCTCTTCAGAATGTGTCGGGTGCATTTTATATCACTAGAGAGGGTTTCGTGTCTTTGACACAACCAAAGGGTCAGTTTGGTAAGTTTTCTATGGCTGGATGCTCTTCCTACCAACAACTACTTTGTAGAGTGTACCGGGAGATTTCTGTGTCATTGACACAACTGAACAATCCCCTCAACCCTTTTTTTGGCATGTTTTCTACTGCTGGATGCTAGGTAAAGTCATTAATTATACAGATAATAGGGTGGTGGATTGGCAGTATCGTTAGAGGGTTGGACGCCATGCTTTGCAGCAAAGAGTTACGGCCCTTTATGGTCTGAGTTCAAATCCCGCTGGGGTTAACTTTGCCTTTCATCCTTACGGGGTTGATAAAATAAAGTACCAGAAATACACTGGGTAATTGCTGGCCTAGTGTCAAAATTAGTAACAATTAATTATACACATAAAATTCAGATATAATCTAGTTGCTCTCTATCTTCTAAATATAGTTAGCAACATATCACAAGCTTATATAAACATAGCAAAACCAAAACTCTTGTCAGAACCTGTATCATCCTATACCAAGAAAACCAAACAGAGGCCAACAATTAGAACACATTTGCAGGAAATAACATGAAACGAAAGCACTCACCAGTGGTTGTTTGTTGCTTAGGCTAACTCATCAATCAGTCGTGGAAATCAAATGTGTACCAGCTGTCAAACATCTTATCTTTTTTGAGGCATAGTTATTTAGCATGAAATAATTTGTGTTCTTATTTAGGATAGTGAGTTTTCATTTGCTTAAGATTTAGCTGCCATTATTTCTAATATGCAGTTGGTGAATTGGCAGAGTCGTTAGAACGTTGGATAGAATGCTTTATGGTATTCGTTCCTGGCCTCTGCTCTCTGAGTTCAAATCCTTTGCCTTTCATCCTTTCGAGGTCAATAAAAAAAGTTCCAGTCATGTACTGGGGTCGATTCTTCCTCTATATCTCTTTCTCATTTCCTCTCTCTCACTTTCTATCCTTCTCTGCTGTGTTCTAACCTGAAGAGGGATGGGCTCTGTCAGGTTTAAATAAAAATACCCTAGAAATGCTGCATGTCAATACGGCACCTTTAAAACTCCTCCAGGATTTCTAACATGACAATCAATGATATACTAATTCTCTTGTTGACTTGTGGCACTAGAGGTTATCCTGTATTGTGTATTCTTTGAAAGACACTCTTTTTGTTCTTATCCTCCCAAAATAAATGTCAATCAATAATCTAACTCTATTTCAGGTAATTTGAGTGAGCAAAAATACCTCACAGGTATGTTTTGATTATTAGATATGCAGTTGGGTCTCTTGTCTGTCATTATCTAAATTAGGTTTTGCATTGTAACCCTTTAGCATTTACATTACTCTATATATACAATTGTATTTTCATGGTAAAGGCTTTATCTTACATAATATCGAATCTATGAGATGTTGATATTATTTATTTTGAGAACAATACCTTTCTAGAGGAAATGTTTGCCTACAAATTGCTTCGTTAATTCTTTTTAAAAATTCATTATATTACATGATTTACATATTTAATACCATATTGTATTTATGTTTAGTATAATGAACACTCCTTTGTTGTATTTTCCATTAGCCATATGATTAATATTGATAACCAGTGTCACTAGATTCACTATTTCTACCCAAACTTTGCCATTTCACCACCTATTTATTCTCAGATAGACTGTATTAAAAAAACTGATAGGATGGTCACAACTAAAATTCTTTTGTTACAGGTGTACCCAATCAGGTCTGACTAAACAACATTTTGATGACCCTGTCAGATCCATATCTTTGATAAACTGAAAATTGCTAATATGCACCAGTATCCTACAAAATAAGAATAAATTCCTCATTATAAATTCCTCATTGTACAAACTGCACCAATAAAGCCTTTCTCATCCCAATGTGTATTACAGACTTCAACATATAACTGCCAAAATTGGCAATATCTTCACCCAAATACTGCTTTAAATACCAAATTCATGGCCCTATCACCAAATACCGATACTCATAATACAGCAATATTCCCTCTCTATCTTAAACTCTAATAAGAATTTACTTTTGGTAAGAACCTGTTTGAATGAGGAATGTAGTTATCACCACTCAGAAATAAATAAAAGAAGATTAATCAACAAACTCTGATTGAAAGAAAAAACTGAAAATCTAGAAACGCTCCAATAATTAAAATAGACAGATCTGCCAAAATCACAAAACCAAACAAAATAGACAAGTACAACGAAATATTTTTGCAAAAGCATAAAATAAACCCAGTGAAAATCTCTTTCTATTTTTTTTTTTTTTTTTTGCTGATCTATTTAGAAAACATGAAAGCCTTTAAATCTAAGTTTATAAAACAATTCCCCCCCGCCCCCCCCCAAAAAAAAAATTGACGTACACTCTGTAACAATCACTTATGTACTTTAAAAACTTTTATAACAATCACTAAATATTTAGAATTGGAAGACCAAAATAACATATACATGTTATTTACTATAATATTTTCATGGTAAAATCTTTGCCTTACATAATTATCTCACATAATATCAAATCTATGAGATTTTGATATTATTTATTTTGAAAACAATACCTTAACATCGGCATGAGCAACCAGTTACAGCTGGTTTGAACAGAAAAAGGTGAGAGAATTCTGCTGGATATGACTAGTTTTAATGCTGAAGGGGTAATGCAAGATATTTGGTTATTTCTAACAAATCAAGGAACCACTTAGAGGTTCTCTCATTGGTTTGAATGTATTGTTGATTGATCAGGGGATTTAAGTAAATTCAATTTTTAACTTGAGCAGTTGTTGTTTTAATTATTGTAAAACTAAATATTACACTCTATTTTGTAGGTTATAATCAGTCACCACGTTGATAAACTTTGCAGCCATAATGTATCTAAAGATTGTTCTAATTAGCATCTCAGCCTTGATTCTCCAACATATATGCAGTTTTATGTAAGTAATTATCATTGTCCATTTATATATTTATCTTTTAATAAATATAATGTAATACATATTTAATTTACATTTGCACACACAGACTAGCACACATATGCTATCTTTTAGATAACATATTTGTCTTGTTATCTATGTGTTTACTTCACTGAAGAGTCACTAGCCACCCACTCCACCCCACACATATATATATTCAGCTGGTATTTTCCCACTCGTGTTCCTTCATCACCTCCCCCACCAGTCTTAGATCTCACAATCTGTAACCAGGTCTTTCTTGGTCTACCATAACTCCCTTCCACTGGAATTTCCTGGCATTTCTTTACCCAGTGGTCATCATCCATGTGCATCACATGCCCATGCCAATGATGCAGTCTTCTCTCCTACACACCACCACGGATTCTTCTTAAAGCCAGCTTCTCTCCCAGCTCATCCAAGCTCTGCCTTTCTCTCACACTTACATTGCACATCTAACGAAGCATGGATGCTTCATTTCTCCCCAGTCTCTGCATGTCCTCTGCTTTACTGCCCATGTTTCACTACCATGTAGCACATGTCCTCTGCTGTCACAGCCCATGTTTCACTACGATGCAACACCACATGTCCTCTGCTTGTCACTGCCCATGTAGCACCATGTGTCCTCTGCTATCACTGCCCATGTTTCACTACCATGTAGCACCATGTGGTCTCTGCAGTCACTGCCCATGTTTCACTACGATGCAACACCACTTGGCCTCTGCAGTCACTGCTCATGTTTCACTACCATGTAGCACCACATGTCCTCTACTGTCACTGCCCATGTTTCACTAACATGTAGCACCACATGTCCTCTGCTGTCACTGCCCATGTTTCACTACCATATAGCACCATGTGTCCTCTGCAGTCACAGCCCATGTTTCACTACCATGTAGCACCATATGTCCTCTGTTGTCGCTGCCCATGTTTCACTACCATGTATTACCATGTGTCCTCTGCAGTCACAGCCCATGTTTCATTACTATGTAGTACCACATGTCCTCTGCTGTCACTGCCCATGTCTCACTACCATGTAGTACCACGTGTGCTTTGCAGTCGCTGACAATGCAGCATTGCACTTTGCATGCAGGTGTCATTCAGCTGTCCCTTTGTTGTCAAAATAGGGATTAGTTCTCTAAACTTCTTCCATCCTATCCTAATTCTAGCTATTATCTCTCAGCACACAAGTGTGCCTGATAAAATGTTTGGTTGTTGTTTCTAGCAATTATTTCAGGTCGTGTGATGGAAAACATGCTAGACATTGTCATTCCCAACCACTTACATAAACTACTTTCCACTTCTAGCTCATGTACACACTCAAGACCACACACATATTCAGTCTTGCTCATTTTGATTATCTTTACGCATGTGTTCCTTGAACATAACTGGAAGGTTCCATGTCACAGACAGAAAGAATTCCTATTATATATATAATATATATATATATATGTGGAGGCACATGGCTTAGTGGTTAGAGCATTGACCTTGCAATCGAAAGGTTGTGAGTTCAATTCTCAGACCGGGTGATGGGTTGTTTCCTTGAACAAGACACTTTATTTCACATTGCTCCAGTTTACTCAGCTGTAGAAATGAGATGATAGGGACTGGGGTCCATATCATTCCACTGCAAAGTGGACGTGGAGGTGCCACGGCAAAAAAGCACCCAGCACTCACTGTAAATGAGGTTGGTGTTAGGAAGGGTATCCAGCTGTAGAAATCAAGCCAGAATCAGTTCCCGTCCCACCCTTGCAAGCAGGGAAAAAGTGGACGTAAAATGAAAAAAAAATATCTATATATATCTATATATATCATCATGATCATTGTTTAACATCCATCTTCCACGCTAGCATGGGTTGGACGGGTTTGTCCTACTTGAGGCAAGATTGGTTGGGTGACCGTGTCTCGCTTGTACAGTACTGTCCCTGGCAGGTTTTCTACAGCTGGATGCCCTTCCTAACACCAACCACATTTACAGTGTGGACTGAGAGCCTTTTTACCGTGTCTCCTACACGCCCACTTTACACTGTGGACTGGGTGCTTTTTGTCGTATCACCTACACGACCACATTACAGTGTGGACTGGGTGCTTTTTGTTGTGTCACCTACACGACCACATTACAGTGAGGACTGGGTGCTTTTTGTCGTGTCACCTACACATCCACATTAAATGGTTGGAAAAACACTGATTTACAAAATAGTGATTTACACAAAGCTAGAGCTATAAGCTATAATCGGTTTGAGAATGTTATAAATATGCCATGTACTGAGATATTAGGTATTACACGGTTGACTTAACACTAGGTACCAGCTTTATGTGCTCTTTCAACGTGTGGGTGCATATTTTTCACTATTCAAATTTTTTAATGTAGGCATTGGATTAATAAGTATTTATTAGAGAACTTTGATCAAGACTCTTAACCCATGCTTGTTCTGTCTCTCTACACTGAACAAATACAAGTCACTGCTTGTAGCTAAACTTTCGCTCCAATTCACAGTAATTGTAGTTTTGTTTCTTTTGTATCCTTGTTAACTCAGTCATGAGAGGATTTTGTTACAACTGGAGGTTTATGTGAGAAAAATAAGTTGAAGAAGCTAGTAGTGTGGACAATCTTAGAGAAAATTAGGGTATTAGTACAGGAAGTCTACTTTATAGCTCTTGACTTCAATAGTTTTCTCTCTTCTAGTACTTAAAGCTTCATAACACAACTTCAAAAAATACGTTTTCAATTAAACTTGTACAATGCCCTTTTTTCACTAATATTCACTTTTTATAATAAAGTTTGAGTAAATTTAATCTACTCTTCTCTAGTTTCATTCCAAGCCTTTGAATTAGTTAGTATGCAGTTAAAAGTTAATTCTGTTTCTTATCTCTTTAGTCAACATATTGCTTTTGAAATACATTGCCTATGTGTTTCAATGGCAAAATTGTTTACCAATTGGGCAGGAACTTGTCAAATCAGACCAAGGAAACAGTGTTTCCATTGTCTTGCCATTACTGATACTATCTACCGGTCACAATTCCTGGCAGAAAGAGCAATGAGAAATAAAATGCCTTTACATTGGCTTAGTGGTTAGAGAACTGGGGTTGTGAGTATGATTCCTGAACTGGGCGATGCATTATGTCCCTAAACAAGACATTTTATTTCACATTGCTATTTCTGCCAGGAGTTGTGACTGGTAGATAGTATCAGCAATGGACAGACCAATGGAACATTGTTTCCTTGGTCCTATTTGATGAGTTTCACCCTACTTGGTAAGTGAATGCAGTCTGGGAATTTGTCGATTGATGTGTTTCAATTGGATTGAGAATTTGATGAATCTAGTAAAATAATTAATTTTATAATTATTTTCTTATCCTGAAAGGTTTTAATATAAATATGAATACATAAAAATGAGAGTGTTTATATTGTAGAGTCAGGGGTGCCTCAGGCTATCAAAAGTTTTGTTTTGTTTCAAATGTCACTTGTTCTATAACATTTCTGAACTTCAAACCTTGTCTTCTTGTTTTTATTTATTTATTTGTTTTTATAAGATAGATGAGGTTAGACAATGGTCAGATTTGATGGAGTTGTTGCTCAGTTTGAACATCTGCTTGGCAGAAAAATGTGCATAATTAAGTAATTCTTGAGGATTACATTTTGAAGGAATGTCTAGGTCACAGGTTCTCAACCCATTTAGGCCAAACGCCCTCTTTTGTCCCTCAAAATCACGAAACGCCCCCCCCCCCCTTATTTTTCCACTTTTCAATATACTACTGATTTTGATATCAGTAGATTACTAAAAAAATGATTAACAATATTCCAAAGATACTATTGAAGGCAGCTGAGAGTATAAATACATTCCTTGAAAGGAAATATATAAATTTCAAAAAAAGGAACATAAATGTTCTTTTTTATGAATAAGGACCAGTTGAATTTGTTATATTCCCACCAGACGATACCAACTATTTTGAACATTTATACAAGAGCAACTCTGTCTATCCAAAGAGTGCTCTTATCTGGAAGAAAGTGGCAATTATATCATTTCAAAGCTTTCCAATTTTCCCTTTAATGAAACGGACAGAATAAATGTTGATATCTAACTTGATGTCATCTCTGCTTTGTGAGCTTAGAGACCACGGAAGAGGGTATATTTATTAGTAAATGGTAAAATATATACAACAAATGAGTAAGTGAATTGTAGTAGATGGTTTCCAGTCCAGTCAGACTGCAACTACAAATAAAAAAAAATTGTTAGTTTGCTTTGTAACAATAGCATATCCAAGTTTTCGGATAAATCAACTTACTTTAACTTTGACCTCATTTCAATGGGACCCTTGAACTCTATGGAGTCTAGCTAACTCTTTGACGTCAGGCTGGATTTTAGAAAGATGTAGCCGGAGATCTCCACGTGTAATTACATTGTAGCGGTTGTGAGCCTTACTGTGCAGTCTGGAAACAGCACCAAACCTCCTCTTGACTAAGTATGAGCTTGGAAAAGGCAGAGCAAATCTCTTAGCCTCTACATGTAGGTGTGGAAATCGACACTGAATTTCCTCTTGCATCCAAAAAAGGGGTTCACCTATTTTAGGAAATCTAATTTTGATCATGTCATCTGCTTGAAGTTCAATGAATTCTTCCTGAAATATAACGTCCAAATTATCGACATTAGCTATGAAGGGATCTGCTATCCACATTGGGATGTCCATCAGCAAAAGGTCGACAAACAGTTCTCCCATGTTGTCTTGTAGCGCATAGAGGTGAGCGGTATAAATTTGGAGTTGGTCATCGCTTACAATGTTTGAACATTGGCGACATTAGGAAATATAGAATTCCCGTCAACAAAGATTCCTTTCGATGACATTCAATTTGGCCAGGAATGTTTTCACAGCATTCCTTGCTTTATGCAAGGTGATCTTCTTCCCCTGCAAAGCCAAAATGACGCTATTGCATTTGTCGACGATGTTGGTGAGGTAGGCGCAGTTTTGCCTCACATCAAGGGTTTTCTTGTACAGTTCTGTGTTGCGTCCTCGTAGAAACTCAATAATAGAGTCGAACAGTTCAAAGAAGTGAGTAAGGCACTTGCCCTTTGAAAGCCACCTCACTTCATTATGAAGGAGCAACTTGACGAATTCTTCGTCATTATCTTGACACATTGCCGGAAAATTCGTTCATTGAGGGAATGCTGTTTGATAAAATTGATGACATCAAGGGCCACTTGCAAGGACTTGCTCAGCGGCTTGCTGAGTTTCTTCGCAGCCAAGTGTTGTCGATGAATGACACAATGAACAACAAATACAGATAGATTTTCTTTCTTCAGAAGAGTGACGAAACCCTTATGTTGGCCGACCATTGCTCTTGCGTCGTCCTTGCACATCATCCAATGTGTGTTGTATTTGGTCCTAGATGTATGTATTACCTGCCTGTGTGTTGTAGGTAGTCTTAGATGTATGTGTATTACCTTTTTATATATTGCATGTGGTCCCAGCTGTATGTATTACCTGCTTGTGTGTTGTATGTGGTCCTAGATGTGTGTGCTACCTCCTTATGTGTTGCATGTGGTCCTAGATGTGTGTATTACCTGCTTATGTGTTGTATGTGGTCCTAGATGCGTGTATTACCTGCTTATGTGTTGCATGTGGTCTGAGATGTGTGTGCTACCCGCTTCTGTGTTTTTTTTTCTTTTTTATTTGTAATATTATACAATAGGGAATAAAATAGATCTACATAGTGTTAACTCGTTACGGTTGAGTCAATAATTTCAGACATGAAATACATTGTTATCGGTGAAGGAAAGACAAGATTCTAACTGGTTACACTCGAAGTGTCCTTGACCCAGTTGACTGTGGGTTTTCTCCATTGTTAGGATCTCAATTACCGGTTAATGTCTAGACACGCCTGCACACCTGCTCATCTGCTCACAGCTGCGGTCAGACCGTTATGCTGTCTGCATGCTCATTCAAATGCATTCACACTGGCTGTCTCAAAGACATACAAATATGGCTTATAAAACTTACCAAAGTAAAGAGCCTTCCAAAGCTCCAAACGCCCCCTGGAGTTCTGAAACGCCCCCCGGGGAGTACATATGCCCCCCCGTTGAGAACCTTTGGTCTAGGTAATGTGTTTAGTGTAGTGTCTGGAAGGTGAGACATCATCATCATCTTTGTTTAACGTCCATTTTCCATGCTAGCATGGGTTAGACAGTAAGAAGAATATGGGTGGGCTCTAGTGGAGGTCATTATAGTAGTGGTAGAATAGTTAGAGAGAAGAAAGAGTGCATTTGTAAACCAGTAGTTGAAGCATGTTGGTGGTTAAATGTTTGCCCACCTGTCGGGTGGCCTTCTTGTGAATGAGGTCTAGTTCTTTAGTGTGAATTTTACTTGAGCTTTATGTGTAGGGTATGTTAGTCAGGGGAAGTTCATCCTCAGACAAGCCATTGTTGGTGACAAGAGATTACAGACAGGCCTGAATAGAGGGACTATATTACATAATGTGTTGTTTTTTTTTTACTTAAGATGGTATGTACAGATTTTAGGGAGATTTGGCTGTTATTTTAAATATATTGGGAGGCAAATTAGCAGATTGCTTATTGGTTCAAAAGGTTCTGGCAATCCTCTTGACCAAGATAGAAGAGATATGGCTTTTCTAGTACATACAGAATTTTTGGTAGATAATCTATTTGCAATTTTTGTGGAATAATGTGGGATTTAGTATAATTAAAAAGAAATTTCCTGAAAATGTAAAGCAGAGTTAAATTTTATATGTTGCAGATACCAATTTGGTTTCAAATTAACAGTATATAATCATTCGCCTGGCCCCTGTAAATATATTCCTGGTATTGGTAAGTGTTTTCTAAATACATTTTATATATTTTTATTTTAAACTACCATTTTAATAGAGTAACTAAACTGTGTTGAATGAAGTTCATTATACTACAATATATATATACCATCATCATCATCATTTAAGGATTTCGAGTTATGTAGAGTACAAAACTGTGTTGAACGAAGTTTATCATACTGTTCTATACAGAGGTATACAGTTCTGATGAAGGGTAATGACCTAGAAATATGTTGATTGTTCCTCGATGTCAGTGTTGAAGAAAGGGATGACAATTGATCATCAGCACAGCACAACTTTAAAGGGGCCGTTTGTTTACAAACGAATCGAATATTATTATTAATGTTCGATATAACCCATACGTTCATATGTATATATATGTGTGTGTATATATAAATATATATATATATATGTATGTGCATATGCATACTTACATTTATGTAAGTTATGTATCATTTTTGTATATATATATATATATATATATATATACATACCATCATCATCATCATTTAAGGATTTCAAGTCATGTAGACTACAAAACTGTCTTTTAATTTTTTATGTAAATTAATATTTGTATCCATTTTCCAATTAGATTCAGTGCAGTTGCACTGAAAATAATATATATTGGATTTTTTAAAATTAATATTTACCCTTAGAGATATGTCTAAACTTTTTTATGCATCTTTATTAAATTTAACCTCTCCAGATTTCCCATGAATATATAATTAAAATTACATCTGAAAGTTGATATTTTTTCAGAAAGTTTACAAAGCAATATATCAATATATATGTTTGACATACTTGGTTAAACTTTCATACTTTACTATAACAATTATGCTTTTGAATTTATGGGCAAAGAATATAACAACATTTGCATCAGCCAACTGTAAGAACAGCTTCCACTTGTTAAAACTTTTCCTTTGCAATATCTAGAATGGTCAAGTATTTTTTTAAGTGAGATATTTCTTTAGTATTTCACAATGTGAATGCTGAGATGGGTATTTTAAAACTTTGCTTGTAACACCGGATGGTGTTTTTAGAGACTGGCACATCATCATCATTTTACGTCCGCTTTTCTCTGCTTGCAAGGGTGGGACAGGTCCTATTCAGCACAGCATCTCTCCATTTGTCACGGTCCTTCGTCATCTCCTCTAAGCTTCAGAGATCTGAGGTCAGCTCTCACCACCTCCGCCCATGATTTTCGTGGTCTTCCTCTACTGCATCTTCCTTCGACTGGGATTTCTTGGAACTTCTTTACCCACCGGTCATCCTCCATGTCCATACCAACGCAATCTTCTCTCCCGCATACTACAGCTTAACCCTCTTATACACAGTTTCTCTATACAGGAATATAAAAAAGATGTTCAAAATAACTTCAATCTTCTTAAGTTGATCAGCAAGTTCTCAGACCTCATTTGCTTACCAAGTGGGGTGGATCTCATCAAATCAGACCAAGGTAACAATGTTTCCATTGCTTCAAACTACAGACCTGTAATAGCCCAAAGCTACACTATCATCATCATTACCATTTAATGTCCATTTTCCCTGCTAGTATGGGTTAGACATAGAAAATGAATGTTAAATGGTGATGATGATGATGATCACTATTGCAATCCCTCTGTATCTATTCTTATTTATCATACTTGTTACTATTTTCAGAAAATGGGTCTGAAGATATGCATACTTTACCAAATGGCCAAACATTCATTTCTTCTGTGAGTAGAATATTTGCTCTTTGTGTTTTATTTATCTAATGATCTTTGAAAAAAAAGCCAAACAGTCAGACATGCTGTTAGTGTGTATATGGTATTGGATTATAACTCATTGGTTTTGATGTCAAATACACTGCAGGCATTTCCTTACACATTGTAGTAATATACTTATTTCTACATGTATCCATTTTCTGTTACATGAGATAAACCGGCATCATATTTTCTGACGAATATTTCTTTTTTATTTGCATACTGCTTTGAAATGGGAGCTAAGTTCAGGTGTTTAAAAACTGGATATTTAACATATTCACATACATGCAATGTTTTATTGAACATCAGAGTTGGTTTATTCAAATCTACAATGAACTACACATGAGAATATAGGTATTCTGTATTCTCTATCTGTATGCTGCACTTTGTTTGTTACACTAAGATATTTAACTCCTAATGATCTATTGTAACCTGTTGAAAATCAATGCAACAAACCACTACAAATAATAATAATAATGAAATGATTGTGTACAGTGCTCAGGTGTACTACAACTCATCAAAGGTGCATGTATAGTACATAGAATAATGTACAAATGTCAGGGAAGTGAACAATGTATGAGTCATGATATACATGTGTGGGTGTGTATGGAGAGGGGATATCAGGTATAGTATTGGCGAATTTCAGGAAGCATGGAGGTTTTAAAGGATGCAGTGTCTCGGCAGCTAACAACTGATGCAGGTAGTTTGTCCTATGATTCAGCAACTCTGAGCGTGAAAAAATGTTTCCGAAAGTCATGGGAGTTGTGCTGTTTTCTGACTTTGTAGGCATGCTCACGTGTGTTAGATACATGGAAATCAAAAAGGGGCTCAGGGTTGTTGTTGGCATGATGATTAATCATTTTGAGGGTGTTTACCAAGTCAATTGCCAATCGTTGGAGCTTCAAAGTATCCATACCCAGGGAAATCAGTATGGCTGTGTGATATAACGTTTGCTTTGCAACAACATTGTTTTGTTTTCAATCCAACTGCATGATACCTTGAGTAAGTGTCTTCTGCCATAGCTTTGGGTGGATTAAAACCTTGTGAGTTAAATATGATAAACTGAGTTAAATATGATAAACTAATGCAGCCTGTTGAAGGGACCATTTCTGTTCTTGGGTAATCAACTTAACCCTTTTGATACCACACTGCCTGAAACTGCCCCTGGTTCTATAATACAAAGTTGACTATTTTAAAATGTTCACATTTATCTAAAATCTTTCTACCATCGTTTTATGTAAGAACCTTTTGTTATGTTCAAAACACCAGATTGATAATGAAAATATTAGTTATAATACTAAATCCGTCCAAATTCTTGATTATTTTCAAAATTATTTGAGTGTCATAGGTTGTGTTTTTCATTAAAAATATGGTAACAAATCGGTTAATTTGTTGCCTAGCTTAACACTAACACCACCAATATCATTTGAGTGCATTGAGCAGTGATCCCTCTGTTGCTAGTAATTGGTTCTTATTTCCTCTTGGACGATAACTTCCTTCCATCCTTCCACCAGAGACCCTGTAAAATGTCATCGATGCTACCCTTCCACCTCTGATTAAGTCATGAAAAAATACTCCAATAAAAATATAGAGTCCAAAGAAACTAATAACTTTCTGTTGGTGAAAACCAGTTAATAAGGCATTTGATTTGGTTACCGTATTTTCTGGCATTGAAGACTCTATTTTTTACTAAAATAAGTCTCTAAATTCTACCATGCATCTTGGAGGCCAAAGGTTATGTTTCTCATAGACATATCCTAGCCCCAGAGGAAACTTATCTCTGCTAGACTAATTTGAACTAACTCCTGTATATGACCTCAATGAAGTGTATAAATTATACTTAGAAGTAAATAAACAAAATATCATAAAAAATTAGGTAACAAGACCCAAAGTGCCAGGACGTTACTTTTATTTTTATCATTGTTTGTCAAATTTGGGGTGTGTCCTGAAGGGTGAAGCGTTCTTTGATGCTGGGTCATATGGTAATTTGATCCCAGTAATTTACTTGTATTTATTTTGTTGAAAGAGGGATGAAAGTCAGAATGTAAAGGGATATTTCTTTATAACATTAGCCTAAAACCATCAATTTGGGAGAAGGGTAAGTCGATTATGTTGACCCTAGTACTTAACTAGTACTTTATTTTATCAACCCTTTAAGGATGAAAGGTAAAGTACCTCAGAATGGAGAATGTCATAATTAAATACTGCAAATCATTTTGTCCGATCCACCAAAGGATAATATTAGATAGATTGCTTGTAATAAGGATTGGACTGAACATAATTGTTTTGTCATATTTATTATTTATTTTTGAGATGTCCTAAAGAAATATATTCTTTCTCTATGTTTCTAATTAAAAAGAAAACATTATTTTCTAACATTTTGCAGGGTTTTATTCCTGACTATATTGGCTCAACAAAACACATTAATACCATGGGGCATATATTTTTCTATGATATGTCCAAAGATAGTAATCAAGAAGTCATTGATTTAGAGCTTCAAAATTTTCATCCACAACGATTTATTCCTCATGGTATCAGTGCTTGGCAGGATGATAATGGTAAGTTATTTTAATTTTAGTATTCTTATAATCTTTTACCGGCTTTAGCTATTGGATCATGATAGAATGTTACCTTTACCCTTTAGCATTTAAACTGGCTGTATCCAACTAGAATTCTGTCATCTCTTTCTGTTTAAACTGGCCATAACTGGCTGCTCATACTTATGTTAAGGTATTGTTCTCAAAATAAATGATATGAAAATCTCATAGATTTGCTATTAAGTAGGATAATTATTAGATAAAGTTTTACTGTGAAAATACGATAGAATATATAGAGTAATGTAAATGCTAAAGGGTTAAAGGAATTTTAATAAATCATATTACTCCTCAACTTAATTCAATCTCATACTTATTTTATTGATCTCTATTTAGTGAATTGTTCATTTACTGTCTCATTATAAGCTGGTACTTCATTTATTAACACCTACTGTCTCATTATAAACTGGTACTTCATTTGTTAACACCTACTGTCTCATTATAAACTGGTGCTTCATTTATCAACACCTACTGTCTCATTATAAACTGGTACTTCATTTATCAACACCTACTGTCTCATTATAAACTGGTACTTCATTTATCAACACCTACTGTTTCATTATAAACTGGTACTTCATTTATCAACACCTACTGTTTCATTATAAACTGGTACTTCATTTATCAACACCTACTATCTCATTATAAACTGGTACTTCATTTATCAACCTCAACTGTCTCATAACATTATAAACTGGTACTTCATTTATCAACACCTACTGTCTCATTATAAACTGGTACTTCATTTATCAACACCTATTGTTTCATAAACTGGTACTTCATTTATCAACCTCAACTGCCTCATTATAAACTGGTACTTCATTTATCAACACCTACTGTCTCATTATAAACTGTTACTTCATTTATCAACACCTATTGTCTCATTATAAACTGGTACTTCATATATCAACCTCAACTATCTCATAAACTGGTACTTCATTTATCAACCTCAACTGTCTCATAACATTATAAACTGGTACTTAATTTATCAACACCTACTGTCTCATTATAAACTGGTACTTCATTTATCAACACCTATTGTTTCATAAACTGGTACTTCATTTATCAACCTCAACTGCCTCATAACATTATAAACTGGTACTTCATTTATCAACCTCTACCGTCTCATTATAAACTGGTACTTCATTTATCAACCTCAACTGTCTCATAACATTATAAACTGGTACTTCATTTATCAACACATACTGTCTCATTATAAACTGGTACTTCATTTATCAACCTCAACTGTCTCATAACATTATAAACTGGTACTTAATTTATCAACACCTACTGTCTCATTATAAACTGGTACTTCATTTATCAACACCTACAGTCTCATTATAAACTGGTACTTCATTTATCAACACCTACAGTCTCATTATAAACTGGTACTTCATTTATCAACACCTACAGTCTCATTATAAACTGGTACTTCATTTATCAACACCTACAGTCTCATTATAAACTGGTACTTCATTTATCAACCTCCAAAATGATGAAAAACCAAAGTTGACCATGAAAAGATTTGAACTAGGAGTGCAGAATAAAGGAACAAACACCACAAGACACCTAGATCTGTAATAACTCTGCCAATATGTATCCCCCCTCTACCTTTCCAATGGCAAACATTCAAATGTACAATTTCTCAACCCTCACATGCCCATATAAAAAATAGATTAAGAAAAAATATATTTCTAGTAATTTATAAAAAGTAACTGATAAAATTCAGCATAATTTTTCATTTTCCATTAAATTTGTATGGAGCAGCATTACAGTATTGAATATATAATATCTTGGGATAATGTTTTTTGTGATATGTAAAGTTTAAAAGTTATATACACAATCACTAATTAGGTAAGTTATGTAACAAGCTTGCAACTACTTCTAGCAACCCTTCATGGAATTTAAAATATTTCATTTCATGGGTGTTTTTAATACTAACTACTCTTGTGCTTATTACTCCAGTTCACTCTGCTGTAGAAATGAGTTGCCACATCACTGGTGCCAAACTGTATTGGCCATTGCCTTTCCCTTGGACAACATCGATGGTGTGGAGAAGGGAGACTGGTATGTATAGTCAACTGTTGGCCTTCTTGGAGTGGAACTTTCTAGGTGCAAAAGGGGCTTATGACACCTTTGTGCATATGCTACTTTGGAAGTCCTCTGTCAGCCTGTTCATAATCCCACTGTCTCCCCTATGTACTTATAGTTTACATTAGACACACAATATATAATTTTTACCTACTACTTTATTGTATATCCAGCATAGTCATCTCATCAGATGAAGTAACTCTATATATTTTTCTTGTGAAAACTTTTATCTTTGATACTTTTAAACTTGATTTTAGGCTCTGCTTTCACATTAGGATCTTTCCCCCTAATTCTTTGATTGCTTCAGCTCTAAGAATTAGGTTGTCAGTATACAGGAATTCTTGTGGGCAGCCACTCATGAACTCTTGTATGAAGAGAATGATAATAAACAAGACAGAGGTGATGAAGCTGTAAGGAGCTCCTATCTCCACAACTCTCACCTTTATAACAGCCCCACTGTAATGGCTTGCTTGGCTTTCACAAGCCATTAATCTAGATCTTGTTTTCTTAGTGACCACTAAACTACAGTGGCCACTAGACTAAATATCAAAGGCTTTCTGTAGGTCAATGAATATTAGTTATAATAGTTTTTAGTTAAGTACTAAGACCTGACAAAATCTTTATTTATACTGACTCACTATTCAGCAATTGGAACACTGCATACCTCTGATTCTTATGGTACACAACATTGGCAAACCTTTTATTTTCATCCTCTCTCTGTTTAAGTATACCTCATTTCTATCTTCTCTTCTACTTATCTAGTATTGTTCCTTGCTGTCTTCTTCCATCATTCCCTTGTCTGTCTCATATGTAATATTTTAATTGTATTATTCCATATGTGTATATTATATTTGTTCTATATATTATATTTTAAATTCATTGATCTCTTTATAAAGGCCATATTACTGTTTTTGTGGTAAATCATTTGCTGAAAGGAGATCAAATTGAGTCCTTTGAATACCTTCCAGAGAAAAAAGCACTTCGGCACGTAGCAGCATTTAAAGATGGAAGCATGAGAAAGTTAGCTTTTATTCTTTATATTTTTCTTATAATTTCTAGAAACAATTGAAAAGAGAATACTACACATAACTATTTTCCTTTTTCTGATATTTTATCTTTCGTAGGATCTGATTGAGAAGTATCATTATGTATAAATTGGTAGAAATGAGATATGATCTTCAATATCTCCTAATCAATGACAAATATATATTTGATGCACCTCCCTCACCCAAGTCCCCAATCTACACTGCAAATTGCTTGTGTAGGTGGCACAAAAAATGGGCTTAGTCCACACTGTAAAGTGGTCATGTAGGTGTCACAAGAAAAAGTGCACAGTCCACACTGTAAAGTGGTCATGTGGGTGCCAGAACAAAAAGTGCCCAGTCTACACTGTAAAGTGGTTATGTAGGTGTCGTGACAAGAAGTGCCCTGTCCACACCGTAAAGTGGTCATGTAGGTGTCAGTACAAAACACACCAACTCCACACTATAAAGTGGTTGTGTAGGTGTCAGAACAAAAGGTGCCCAGTCCACACTGTGATTGGCGTTAGGAAATGCATCCAGCCATAGAAACCAAGCCCAAATCTGTTTTGTATGAACAAGACAAGGTCATCTGACCTGGCTTGTCACATAATGGGACAGCTCGTCTAACCCATGCTAGCATGGAAAAAATACATTAAATGGTGATGATGATAGTGAAGTAAAGGGGAATAACCGCTTACCTCGACATCTTCCCTCTCTTTTATGTTTTCTTTCTATGTGTAAGATTTCAAGCTGAGCAGCTAATTGCTAATCTTACCTAATTCTTTCTACCCACTTATTAGGAGTGACTGTATGTGACCAGTTTAGAATAGGTACTCTACTAAAACAATTGACACCAAGAATGGTATCTGGCCTAAACATTCTTTCAAAAAGAACCCCATGATGAGCAAGAAGCTTTTCATGGGGTCCATAAGGCTAACACCTGCCTGAATCAGATTTTATATGAGAAGTGGGTTTTCAGGTTCTTATTTGAAATCTCAGATACTTTGTTAGTAAGGAAGAATTTGTAGTAACCTGCATTTTAAGTAGAAATGAACTGAAGATTGTTCTGAGATATTTTCTAATGGGTTTATGAGAAAATGAGAATGGCTTCTGGTGTTATTCTTGACACATAGTTAAGTTTCATTACATTCTGATTTTAAATCCTTCCACAGTTTACTCTTCCTTTCTGGCATCTGTGTCAAGGAAATAAAATTTAATTGCATATACCTCAACCTCATGATTTGTAGTCTTGTTCCTATGTTAGAAAGCATGTATTTAGTTGAAGGTATAAAAGCTGTCTAGACTAAAGCCATTCAAATATTTAGTTATGCCTCTTTCACTACTGAGTTCAAATCCCATTAGGTTCCATTTCATTTTTATTCCACTGAGGTCACTAAAATAAATACCAGCTGTATAAGAGCCTACTATTGACTTTATCCTTCCATCTCCATGAAATCACACACTATTCTTTTAAAAGAGGAAGGACAGACTGAATAATACACTCCTGATTGAGACAAGATGGGGTGGTCATTGAGGTAATGCCTTTGTTCATGTCTACTCAATCAGGGCTGACCTTGTCTAAACATAAATGCTTTGCCTGAGTACCCATTATTTATTTTGTAATATCTGTACTAACATACTCAGTGTGTATGGGTTTGGAGTTGTTACCATACTATGAAGATGAGACTTACTCTCCAGGGCATTGCTCATTTTATTTTGTTAATTAATTTTGATTAATAAAAATCCAGGAGGCTTTAGGAATTATTGAAGCTCGATGAGTGTTTCAAATTTGAATATGTGAGAGTTCCAAATGCAGAAAAAAATGAAATAACAGTTGATCACTATAAATAATAGTTGAGAAAATTGGGTAAATTAACCTTAGTGATAGAAAAATTGGACTGAGGCACCTATTATTTATAGAGATTGACGGCATTACAGTTTTTTCTCAGTTTTGGACTCACATTTTCAAATTGTAAGATACATTTTAGAACAAGCTCAATGAAAATATTTTACTTAAAAAGAATATATATTTCTGCTATTCTTATACATTCTTCTTTATTATTTGCAGTGTAAATGATGTATTAGCTACCAGCAACAAAACCTTCTACTTCACTAACTGGTCACATTATAGATCTTATATTGGTAGATCTATGGAGAGATTTTTGCTTCTTCCATGGACCAATGTATACTACCATGATGGAGAAGTCTACCAAATGGTTGCCGAGGATTTAGTCATGGCTAATGGCATAATAATGTCAAATGATGGAAAGTAAGTTCCTTCTATAAAACTATCAACTGTTTTACCACTTTAGTGTTCTTTCAGTCAACATAAAAGTTGTTAGTTTTAACCCTTTAGCATTTACATTACTCGATATATAAACTATTGTATTTTCACAGTAAAGGCTTTATCTCACATAGTATCTCACATAATATCGAATCTATGAGTGATGTGTTGTTTCCTTGAGCAAGACACTTTATTTCACATTGCTCCAGTTTACTCAGCTGTAGAAATAAGATGATCGGGACTGGAGTCCCTATCATTCCACTGCAAAGTGGTCATGGAGGTGCCACGGCAAAAAGCACCCAACACTCACTGTAAATGAGGTTGGTGTTAGGAAGGGCATCCAGCTGTAGAAATCAAGCCAGAATCAGTTCCTGTAAGATTAGAGAGCTAGGATGAATTTTGACTGATTCACATTCCCTGTTGAACTCTTGCGCCCCTAACATTTTCACAACATGGGAAAGCCTAGCACACCTGAAAATGACAGACGCCATTCACCAATTTGATCCAAGCAGTATATAAACATCAATTTTAGGCCAAGGGAAGCTGGGTACACCTCAAATTATATCAGACACCATTTACTTGCTTTAAGGCTACCACCATGACCACCCCTCCAGAAGTCCAATGCTTGTACCTCAGCTGCAACCCACACCAATGCTGCTATTGCAACACCAAGTATGCTGGTGCTGTAATGAGGTAGTGCTGGTGCCACAACAAAAGCACCCAGTCTACCCTGCAAGGTGTTAGAGCCAGAGTCACGATAAAATGCTCCCAGTACACGCTGTAAAATAGTTCGTTACTAAAGGATTTTGGCCGTAGAAATCATGCTCCCAGTATATGTAAAGAGGTTTGTATTAGAAAAGGTATCCAACTGTAGTAACCAATGTAAAATACATCATACAAGCAGGATCTAGTCACCTGTTTGGTCTGGTCTCAGCATGCGACAGCTGTCTAATCCATGCAAGTATAGAAAATAGATATTAGATGTTGATGATAAGGATGATAGTCTATGACAGTGCTACTCAAAGTGGTGATCCGCGGACCGGTGCCGGAACGCGAGCCATCAGCTACCGGTACGCGGCCAGTGTCCAGGCCATGCTAAGGAATCATTTGAGGAATTTTTTTAATTACTTTTTTATATGTTTTGATATTGTATTATTTGTTTACAAAATAAATAGAAGATAAAAAAATGGTCAACTATTATTATATTCATTATATATATCCTTACGGGGTCGATAAAATAAAGTACCAGTAATGCACTGGGGTAATTGCTGGCCTTGTGCCAAAAGTAGAAACAATTATATTCATTATATATGTCGTTTCCGGTATAAATTAATATTACTACAAAATATTAGCGGTACGTGGCACATTGAAAACAAAAATGCCAGTCCGCCACATCAGATAGTTTGAGAAGCACTGGTCTATGATCATCAACATCATCATCATCATCTTCGTTTAACGTCCATATTCCACGCTCGCATGGGTTTGGACGGTGATGTGGGAAATATGTGATGTGGGACGGTATGCAGGGAAAATAGGTGCCAGCTTGAACTCTAACCACTCATGTGCTAAGTCTACATTATCAAAGATTTAATCCATGGCAACAAGTTTTTAGCTGCTGGGGCTACAATATTTCTAGTCTGAAATCATTCCGGCATATTGGTTGGACTGTCACTGCGCTGTGGCTACATGTTTCAGAACAAACCCTCATCACAAAATAATCGATCAAAACACCTTGAATCTCTGGACACATGTTCCAAGTTTAAAACAATAGAATAAGTAGTACTAACAGAACAAAATGCACTGACTGCATGCTTGAAACTGAAGTTATTCAACTAACAAACATTGCATGCATGGTCCCATAACTCCCGAGGGAGTCATAGGGGTGCTGTATTGACATACAGTGATTCTAGGGTATTTTAAAACCTGGCAGAGCCCATCTCCCCTCCAGGTCTGAATACAATAGTTCCCTTCCAGAGAAAGATAGTGTGAGAATATAAGTGAGAAAGAAATATAGAGGAAGAAATTAGGCATAAGAGGAATCGGATGCAGTATACTAGAGAGGAGATTGCATTGGCATGGTCATGTGATGCATATGAAGGACAACAGTTGTATAAAAATGTGCAGGGTGATCAAAATTGATGGAAGCTATTGAGTAGGAAGACCTGGGACGAGGTGATAAAAGCTGACCTTGCGCAATTGCATCTCTCAAAGACAATAACACCTGATCGAGATCTTGGCGTTATGCAGTAATACAGAAGAACCCGCCTTCCCTTTCGCTCAGTCTCAAACATACATGTAGTAGGCACCGCTTAACCATTATACCTCCACCCACACATCTAGGAGGCAACGCTTACCACTAAACCTTCTCTCAAACATACACCTAGTAGGCACCTCTTAACCACTATACCCTCTTCCATATATTCACCCACTCACTTCTGTCCACACCACCCTTTCACTATAAAGTTATGTTGGTATCACAAAAAAGCATTCAGCCCACACTGTAAACTGGTCTCGTGGGTGTCACGACATAAAGCACCCAGCACACACTGTAAATGTGGTTGGTATTAGGAAGGGCATCCAGCCATAGAAATCTAGCCAGCAACAGTCCCTTATGAGCAAGACACGGTCACTTGACCCAACTTGCCTCTAATGGGACAACCTGTCTAACCCATGTTAGCTTCGAAAATGGGTGTTAAACAATGATGATGATGAATCGACCCGAGTACTTTACATACTTTTTTATTGACAAACTTTTTTTATCTAAAGGATGAAAGGCAAAGTTGACCTCAAACAACACATGTTTCTCATAAGAGAATATTGTTTCATGTGTTTACAAGCTAGATGAAAGATCAATATGACAGTAACTATTTATATTATATTGTTAGAAAGTTGCTCTTTGATGTACCCACTAAATTGAAATATTTCTATGACTGATATTACTTTCTGTTGCCACATCTCTTGATAAAATGACTGCCATTTTTATAAAATGGGAGATATAAATTTTGATTGTATTTGTTTTATTTTCTGCTATTGTAATAGTAATGATAATATAAACTATAGTAATGATAGTATAAACTATATATCTATGCTTTCACAAATACTCACACATTCAAAGACTTTGTATGTACATGTATGTTTTGTTTACTCAGTTTTACCAGTTATTTGATAAACTTAGTATAAGTATACATAAAGATATAACTTAATATATACCCACCACACTCCATGTTATACTTTAGTGATAATGAGCTAAGTTTAATTTCATGTACTGTGTTAAAACATGCTTCCACTGCTATGATTACTCCCTGTCAAGAATGACATTAGAATGACAAATATATTTATACTTAGAGAAGAATGGATATCCAATAGTGCATCATCATCATCATTTAACGTCCATCTTTCAGGCTAGAATGGGTTAGACAGTTTTGTTCCATTTGATGCGGGAGTGGTCGGCAGACCATGTCTCGCTTGAACAGAAGTGTCTCTGGCAGGTTTCTATGGTTGGATGCCCTTCCTAACACCAGCCACTTTACAGTGTGGCGTGAGTGCTTTTTATTGTGTCACTGACACAGTGGACAGAAATAGGAGGATGAGGTAGGGTGTGTGGGGTGGGGTGTATAATGGGTCCTTAGTAGTGAAAAGGTTGAGAGCCACTCACCATCATCGTACCTTCATTGTTCCATGTTTACATGGATTTGATGGGTCCTTCTCAGTACAACATCTCTCCACTTGTCTCATTCATTTTTCATCTATGAACTTTAGCAATCTGAGACAAGTTCTCACCACTTCCATCCAAGTCTTCCTAGGTCTTCATCTACTGTGGTTTCCTTCCACTGGGATTATTTGGCACTTCTTCACTCAGCAATAATCATCCATACACATCACATGTCTATACCAATGCAGGCTCTTCTCCTTCACACTACTTCTCATTCTTCTTATACCCAGTTTCTTCCTCTCATGGTAAAGGCTTTATCTCACATTATATTGAATCAATGAGATTTTGATATTATTTATTTTGGGAACAATACCTTGTGGCCAGTTTGAAAAGAAAGAGGTGATGAAATTCTGGCTGGACATGGTTGATTTAAAACTTTAGCATTTACATTACTCTGTGTTTGCTGTTGTGTTTTTACAGTGGCAGCTTTGCCTCATGTGATATCTCACATAACATTTACATTACTCTATATTTACTATTATTTTTTCACATAAAAGGCTTTACCTCACATAATTATCTCACATAGTATCGAATCTATGAGATATTGATATTATTTATTTTGAGAACAATACCTTACCATCAGTATGAGTGGCCAGCTAAAGCCAGTTTGAATAGAAAGAGGTGAGAAAATTCTGGCCAGATACGGCCAGTTTAATAATCCCCACCTCCTTAATAATCCCCACTGGAGGGGAGGGTCACACAAGAAGTTGATCTGATGCAATGAAGGAAATGAGGTGCCTTGCTCAAGGTTTCAATGGTAGCACTAACTACTAAACTGTACATTAGATAATGTAGTCCTAGATACATTATGTCTGATAGCCAGTAACACTAACTACTGTACTGTATATTAGATAATGTAGTCCTAGATACATTATGTCTGATAGCCACTAATACTAACTACTGTAATGTACATTATATAATCTAGTCCTTGATAAACTATGTCTGATAACCACTAATGCTAACTACTGTAATGTACATTAGCTAATGTAGTCTTAGGTACACTCTGCATCAGTTGTTAGCTGCTGAGACACTGCATCCTTTAAAACGCTACACCTGATATCCTCCTCCATACACACACACACATGTATATCATGACTCATACACTGTTCACTTTCCTGACATTTGTACATTATTCTATGTACTATACATGCACCTTTGATGAGTTGTAGTGCACCTGAGCACTGTACACAATAATTTCATTATTATTATTGGCGACCTATGTAGGAAATCGTATTATCGTGAGCTCCACAAAGGTTTGTTGTTAAGTGTTTCTAAGTTCACATATATTGCTTTCTGAAAAGGACACTCAATAATATTGGGGCCTTGAGCCCAAAATTTAAACTTTATATTTATCAAACAAAAAATTTCTTTGAAAAAAAACATGGACGGCATCAGCTACCAAAATCTGCTGACAGCCATCCTAACAGACTAACATCTCCCACCACCACCAGTATTGTAAACCTTGCTACGGTTTTCAACACTGAAAATATAAGTAATAGCAGTGGCAATTATTTAGATTTGTCACATACAGACATGGATTTCCTGCCATTACCAATGTCTACAGGTGTTAAAGCTGCCATCACCACCACCACCACCACAATGTCAAAAAGAACAACCAACACCACTGATACCACCACCACCACCACCACCATATCAACTGAAACAAAAAATAAATTATCTCGTGATATTGAAATGGATTCTCCGAAAATCGACTCTTCCATGCCGAACGCCACTGACACCACCACCACAACTGAAACTAAAAATAATGATAACAAAAATAACAATAACAACAACAACAGCAACAACAAGAATAACAACACCAGCGCCGAACCAAATGTCGTTTGCTAAAGCGGCAAACAAAAATGAAACGGTTGAGGTAAGCCAGGAAGAATTAAATGAAGCCAAGCGAATGGTAAAAAAATATGGTTACAGGGTCAGCCCCCACCATCTAATACCATGGAGCATCGGCGCCTATGCACTGTCATATCGCACGATAAACATTATAACACGCTGAGTGGAACGGGCATCCGAGTCCCTGATACAGAAAGCTTTGGGACATGTGTGGGCTCAAAAAACCCACATCAGACGTGGACAAAAATATGGAACCATCTACAATCTTCTTATTATTATTAATAGACGGTGGATTGGCAGTATCGGTAGAGGGTCGGACGCCATGCTTTCCAGCATAGTTACGTCCCTTTACGATCTGAGTTCAAATCCCGCCGAGGTTGACTTTGCCTTTCATCCTTACGGGGTCGATAAAATAAAGTACCAGTAATGCACTGGGTAATTGCTGGCCTTGTGCCTAAAGTAGAAACAATTATTAATAATATGGATACGGTGGATTGGCAGTATCGGTAGAGGGTCGGACACCATGCTTTGCAGCATAGAGTTACGGCCCCTTATGATCTGAGTTCAAATCCCGCCGAGATTAACTTTACCTTTCATCCTTACGGGGGTCAATAAAATAAAGTACCAGTCACGCACTGGGATCGATTTAATCAACTTCCCCTCCCCCAAAATTGCTGGCCTTGTGCCTATATCAGAAACCATTATTGGATTGGCAGTATCGGTAGAAGGTCGGACGCCAAGCATAGTTACGGCCCTTGCCATTCTGAATTCAAATCCCGCCGAGGTTAACTTTGCCTTTCATCCTTACGGGGTCGATAAAATAAAGTACCAGTAATATATTGGGATAATTGCTGGCCTTGTGCTAAAAGTAGAAACAATTATTATTATTATTATTATTATACATACATGCACACACATTACATATATCATAGTTAAGCATGTACATTAATATGAGAGAATGAATTGGTGATGGTACCAGTGATATTAAAGATAATAGATAACAATGTTAACTTAACTTCATAATCTTTCTCTTCTAAAGGTTTGTCTATATTGCCTGTACAATGACGAAAGATGTCAAAGTTTTTAAGCGAGACACTGATAATCGGCTTATATTTCACCAGGTTTGTGCATGTTATGATTTTATTTTTATCTATTTGGGACAACCTTCTCCCCCGAGCACTTAAAAAAGATTCCATTTCTATCCACGTGGTGTACATGGCTTTTGACACAACAATTTGTGTTGTTATTTAGCCAAGGTTAGCCTGGATCAAATCGATGATTCAAATCATTCCATGTACATTTATGACTATATTATTTAATGTACCCTAGGGTGGTGGATTGGCAGTATTGGTAGAGGGTCGGACGCCATGATTTGCAGCACAGTTACGTCCCTTTACGGACTGAGTTCAAATTCCGCCGAGGTTAACTTTGCCTTTCATCCTTACGGGATCGATAAAATAAAGTACCAGTAATACCCTGGGATAATTGCTGGCCTTGTGCCAAAAGTAGAAACAATTATTAGGGCGGTGGATTGGCAGTATCGGTAGAGGGTCTAACGCCATGATTTGCAGCAAAGAGTTACAGCCCTTTATGGTTTGAGTTCAAATCCCGCCGAGGTTAACTTTGCTTTTCATCCTTATGGGGTCGATAAAATAAAGTACCAGTAATGTATTGGGTATTTGGTGGCCTTGTGCCAAAAGTAGAAACAATTATTTAATGTACCCTTTCTTTTGTATAACAGTGAAGTATAATACAGAGGTGGAATTGACTGCTATTTCTAGCAAGTTTAGCAGCTACATAGCAGCTCTCTAGTTGGAATTAAAAATTTACAATTGTCCAAGAGAAAGACAATGGCAGATACAGCTTGGCATCAGTGATGTCGCAACTGATTTCTACAGCTGAGTAAACTGGAGCAACATAAACTTAAGTGTCTTGCTCAAGAACACAATGCAAAGCCGAGTCCGAGAATCTAACTCACAACCTGATGATTGCAAGCCCAATGCTGTACCAACTAAGCCATGCGTCTTCACAGCACCCTACATGTTGAAAATGACTAATTTGGCTCAAGCAGTTTGGTATCCAACTAAAGAAATTAGAATATTCAACTTCCTTATTCTGCATTCAGTTCAAATAATGCTGGGGTTGATCTTCCCTTCATCCTTCCAGGGTTTTTGTGGGTTGATAGACTAGGTACATATGTTAATTCCCTATTCCCCCTCTTCAAATATTGGTTTTATAACTATGCAAGGTATTTATTATAATTTTCTCGTGTTCTGTTTTGTTTCAGGAATTTCTGTTGGACTCTCTTGTTGATAACCTCTCAGTTGATTCCGAGGGCAATTTGTGGGCTGGTTGTCATCCTAGATTTTTTGCTATTTGGAATTACATGGACAACCCTACCCTTCGCGCACCCTCTCAGGTATGATATATATGATATGAAATAAATATTGAACTTGTTGCAAACACCCATGATAATTAGACATCATCATTATCATATATCTATGTTCCATAGTTGTATGGTTGCCACATACTGAGGCTAGACATTTCAAGTGACTATGTTCTGTTTTTAGTATGGTTTCATTGGCTGGATGTCCTTCCTAATGCCAATCATTTTATAACATGTATTGAGAACATCTTATCATGACCCCAGCACTACCACCTTAAAGGATATACTAGGTGCTTTTGTTGTGACACCAGCACTACCACCACTTTACAGAGTGGACTGGGTGCTTTTGTTGTGACACCAGCACTACCACCACTTTACAGAGTGGACTGGGTGCTTTTGTTGTGACACCAGCACTACCACCACTTTACAGAGTGGACTGGATACTTTTTCTCATGACACCAGCACTACCACCTTACAGGGTGGACTGGGTGCTTTTTATCATGACACCAGCACTACCACCTTACAGGGTGGACTGGGTGCTTTTTATCATGGTACCAGCACTACCAGCTTACAGGGTCAACTGGGAGCTTTTTATCACCAGTACTTTCAATTTACAGGCTGGACTGGGTGCTTTACCTCATTAAAACAACAGGATGCTTGTGGTGTCCTTGGTTAGGCTAGTGAAGCAGTGATGGGAGTTGGGTGTAAGATGAGAGGAGGCAGGCTTCACATTGCCACTGTGGGAGAGGAAGTGTCAGCCTTCAACACATCAACCCAAATATTCTTTGGTCTTCCTCTTCCACATGTTTCATCATCTTTCAGTGCCCTGTACTTCTTTATGTAGCTGTCATTCTCAATGTACATTACGTGTCCATACCAGCACCATTTTCTCTTTTTTCACTGCATCTTATCCCTCTTATGCTTAACTCTTCTCTTAGTTTGCTAACACTTTGTTATTCATGTACACTGCTATTCCACATTCATATAGTAAATCAAGTGGAGGCATGTGGCCTAGTGGTAAAGGTGTTGGACTTAGGATCATAATGTCGTGGGTTCGATTCGTGGGTTGTGTGTTGTGTTCTTGAGCAAAACACTTGATTTCACATTGCTCTAGTATACTCAGCTGGAAATGAGTACCAGCAATATCTGGGGGTTTAACCCTGCGATGAACTGGCGTCCTGTCCAGGGGGGAGTTTAGTACTCTGTCGCTTCACGCCATGAAACCGGGATAAGGCACCGGCCAAGTGAGCCTTCTGGCTTAAGACAGACTTTATACTTTAGATAATAAATCAATACAAGTTAACACTTTACCATTTAAATTACTATTTACTATTGTATTTGCACAGTAAAGGCTTTATCTCATAATAATCTCACATAAATTCAAATCTACGAGATTTTGATGATGTTACTATTTATTTTATTGGTATGTTAAGTTAGATATGGTCAGATATGGTTTAAGTCCTAAAGTATCTTTCTTAGTGGCAGATTTCTTAATATAAGAATGCAATAACTTCATTGTTATATTCTGATTGTTCATACCTCTCTAATAAATTATTTTTCTTTTGCCTGATTTTTGAGCATTCTATCTTAAAATATTCAAAATTGCCATATTTATCTACCTTTGTATTCATTTTTTATTAATTGATCAGGTTTTGAAACTCGAAGTAAAAGATGGGTTGATAAAATCCATGAAGGAGGTCTATTCCAATGATGGATCCACACTATCTGCTAGCACAGTAGCTATATTATACCGAAACCAAACACTTATTGGATCTTTGTTGGAAAAATTACTTCTATGTGATATTCGTTATATATAATTTAATGCTACTTTTAAAGTGGATTATAAAATATTCCTTAATTCATTTCTGTTTTTGTGTTTCTTTTTTAAGATATATTTTTGTGGAAAGTTCCTGTTAGGAAAGTATTTATTTAGTATTTGTTGTTTGTTTTCTTTACATGTAACTCCTGACGGAGTCGCAGGGGCCCTATTGTGACATACAGTGTTTCTTGAGCAATTCTAAACTTGGCGGAGCTCATTTCCTCTCCAGGTCTGAAGTCAGCCAATTTCTTCCAAAGAAGGAGTGAAAGTAATAGAGAGGAAGTAAGAAAGAGATAATAATAATGAAATTATTGTGTACAGTGCTCAGGTGCACTACAGCTCATCAAAGGTGCATGTATAGTACATAGAATAATGTACAAATGTCAGGAAAGCGAACAGTGTATGAGTCATGATATACATGTGTGTATGGAGCGGGGATATCAGGTATAGTGTTGACGAATTTCAGGAAGCATGGAGGTTTTAAGGGATGCAGTGTCTCGGCAGCTAACAACTGCTGCAGGTTGTTTGTTCCATGCTTCAGCAAATCTGAGCGTGAAATGTTTCCAAAATTCATGGGAGCTGTGCTGTTTTCTGACTTTGTAGAGGAATAATTGACCCCAGTACAAGACTGGTACTTTATTTATCGACCTCGACATGATGAAAGTTAAAGTTGACCGTGGCAAGATTTTAACTAAGAATGTAGAGGGCTAGAACTAATACGGCAACATTCTATCTGATGTTCTAACAGCTCTGCTAATTCACTGCTTTATTTGGTTTGTTTTATAAGTTGAGGAATGCATTGGATGGGGACCTTTTGGTTCTGACTTGAAAATATTTTTTACCAAGACCAAATGTCAGATATTTTACTTGTGGAGTATTGAACGTCTGTGACATACAATAGGTTGTTGCTTGCTCAGTCCATAATTAGATTTGATTTTTTTTAGTTTGAAAGTATGGTAGCATAATACTATGTTGGAAATTTGAAACAGTGCTAGAACTTGATATCTATTTACAGCTAGGGTCTTAACTTAGTGCAACTTTAATGATAGGATATAAACCATTGTCCCTTTGTATGGTAGACTGAATTCCTATTTATATGATTATCTTCAACTGTTAGAAGAAATTAGAAGCAGAGTATCAATATTTTGAAAAGAACTTGAAAAGAACTTGACTTTTACCGACTGAAATTTATTGAAACTCTGAAAAAGTAGAATTTGCAAAGAAAGTCTGTTTTAAGTTTCGAACTAGAGATGACTTTTACAAGTTATTCTATCAGTGTTGAAGATTGTTTATGTCATTTGTTTCATTGCTTAGGCAATGAATTGGCAGTCGTTAGGGTGTTGCTTCAGTATTTGTCCTGGTTCACTGTGTTCTCAGTTCAAATCCTGCTGAGATCAACTTTACTTTACATTCTTTCAAGGTTAATAAAGTACCAGTCTACTACTGTATCTCTCTCTCTCACACATACACAATTCAACTGTGTTCAGCCCTGAAAAAGGATAGGCTCTACCGTATTTAAAATTGGCCAGGAAATGCTGCCGGGACAGTACCCCATTTTCCGAGAAAGGAACACAGCATCAATGATTTTTGCAAGGTCTTTCAGACAAGGAAAAGATCATGACTTATAGATTGTTGCTGTAGGATGCAACACAGGAGTTATTTAGTTATTCTCAAGCTTCAGATCTGGTTTGTATTTATGTATGGTCTTGTAATTCCCGATGGAGTCATAGGAGTCCTGTATTAACATACAGTGTTCCAGGGCATTTTTTAAAACCTGGCAGATCCCATCTATCCAGGTCTGAATACAGCAGATTTCTTCCAGATAATGATAGCGAGTGAAAGAATGGAAGTAAGAAAGAGAGATAGAAGAACAATCGATCCCAGTTCTAGACTGGTACTTTTTTTTTATCAATCTTGAATGGATGAAAGGCAAAGATGACCTCAGCAGAATTTGAACTCAGAGAGCAGAGAGTGGAAATGAATACTGCAAAGCATTCTATCTGATGTTCTAATGACTTGGTCAATACCTGGTCTAAATACTTGCAACAGTGGCCTCAATAAAAGTGCTCAACTGTTGCATCATAGATGAGGCCTATTACTTTAGAACAGGTATAGTTCAATGAGCTTCCTGAAGCTAGAGTAGCAAATATTCAAAGTACTGCAATGTGGGAATGTACCATGTGTTTATCAAGTGAACTTCTTCATCACACTTACATAAGGTTGTTTCTGTAGATCACATCTTTCAGGTTTACTCACATTCTCCTACACTTAAACATATATCATAGATTGGCTGCAAGTTGAAAAATGTTGTTGTTTAGCTGAAGGGTTGATCTGACTGAACAGAATTATGTGTTCTAGTCATAACCATCCAGTCTTTTAAGGTGTATAGATGGAAACATTATTCAATCTTTCCTTTCCTAAGATAAAAGGATAGGATTCGAGAGAATTTGGCTGCTATTTCTAGCCTGTCATGTTGTCAAGTAGAGATACTCCTATAGCTCATTCTACAAAAGGTTGTACTCATTAGATAAAGGTTGAACATATGTAACTCTCTTCCCATTCAAGGGAGCTGAATCCTTAAACTGGAATGCTAAGTGCTGTAATTCGTTCGCTGCCTCTAGCCTTATAATAATTAGCAAATATATTTGAAATTTCCGTCAACATTTAACTATGGATGGGTGCTCAGACAGTACAATCTTTTCTTAAAGATTTAAAATTTTTGTCGTCTTCTTCTCCTTCTTCACTCACTTATTCCTGAGAGGGTCGTGGGGGCAGAGTCCTCAAGCACTCCTTCCAGCGAGTCCTGTCAAGCAACCATTTCCAACCGATCTGGCTGGATTTTCAAGTGAGACCAGCTATACTCATGGATGTTATCCAACCATTTTGCTTGGGGTCTACCTCTGGGTCTCTTGCTTGTTGGTTTTACTCGTAAAATCTGTCCAACGATTCTTTCCTGAGATATTCTAACCACATAACCATAGTATCGGAGCTGTGATCTCTCAATTTAGAGAAGTAGTGTCTCCTACCTGAAGTGACTCTCCGAGCTACGCATTTTATCAAGTAATGTTACTCCAAAACCCTTCAGAGGAACCCATTTATGCCGGGGGGGGGGGGGGGATATTAAAAAAAAATTCATAGAAGTAAGAATTGAGTTGTATTGTTGTTATTCACGTAGGTGGAAATATACACACAGCTATCTGTTGTCTCTCAGTTGTTATTTACTCCTTTAGTGAATTGGCCATAGGGTTATTTACTCCAGTAAATACCACTACATGCCAACCATTAATTTAATTTGTTTAGAAGATGTAAAAGAAATGACGAATACTTCAGAAACGAGTATCAGTAACGATTTGTATTTATTGAAGTAGCTTGTTACAATTTTGGTAGTGAAACATACCTCGTGCCATGATGTGGTGTAATCCTGAGGTATAAGATAGGATTAGAAAAGGTTTAGCATCTGTGCTTAGTGCGGTCAGTTCTAGAGCCTGTTAGTGAAGAGAGGTAGATTGTCCTTTGCTCTTTCTTTTATAATCTCTGGAACGGAAGTTCAAGGAATATTCTAGAAATTCTACAGGAAGTAACTCTGGCTACTTCCCTACACTCCCAACCCAGTACTGATAAAACTCACTGATGTAACCATCTTTACATTTTTCAGTCATAGCATATCCCTGATGTCATTTGTTTGCTTATGTTGTCTCTATGTGAATTAAAAATCTGGAGTTACTTTCCTTGATGGGTAATATAGTTTTATAGCCACTGTTTTCTTATAGCGAATTTGAAATGATTGAGTCATAACATTGCTGCAGAGCACAGCACTTTCCTGGTCTTAACACAGACGATTTCTTTTTTCTCTCTCTCTCTCTCTCTCTCTCTCTCTCTCTCTCTCTCTCTCTCTCTCTCTCTCTCTCTCTCTCTCTCTCTCTCTCTCTCTCTCTCTATATATATATATATAGAGGCACATGGCTTAGTGGGCTTGCAATTGAAAGGTTGTGAGTTCAATTCTCAGACCAGGTGATGTGTTGTTTCCTTGAGCAAGACACTTTATTTCACATTGCTCCAGTTTACTCAGCTGTAGAAATGAGATGATAGGACTGGGGTCCCTATCATTCCACTGCAAAGTGGTCGTGGAAGTACCACAGCAAAAAAAAGCACCCAGCCCACACTGTAAAGTGGACGTGTAGGCGCCACAGAAAAAAAGCACCCAGCACTCACTATAAATGAGGTTGGTGTTAGGAAGGGCATCCAGCTGTAGAAATCAAGCCAGAATCAGTTCCCGTCCCACCCTTGCAAGCAGGGAAAAGCGGACGTAAAATGATGATATATACCGGAACAAGACAACATTATAGTTAAATGTAAACCGGAAGTTTGCTCCTCTATAATTGATTATTGAATTCAATCTGGTGCAGTCTGCTACTAACCCAGGCTCTGCTGTACTTTGGGCTGAGGAAGGTAAACCCCCCAAATATCGGTTGTTCTCCGACAAGTTTGCTATCAAGCCTGTAGCAGTGGAGATTTCTGGTGTCCTAGGACCACCTCCCTACTCACCACTATTGGCTCTTCCAGCATATCTCCCTCCCCATCCTCCGGGAAAACGCATTCTCTATTCTGCCTGCTGGGGCTGCAGGGTGGCCAGCACATGGGTCCCCATTTGCTCATAATAGCAACACGATGGAGGAGCGGGAGAGACGGAGGCAGTGACGGTGGAAATTTAGTTTGTTTGTGTTTGGACCTGGTGCATAAATGTGTGTTTCACATCAATAAAAGTCATAAATATACCTCAGTTTTTTAGCTCCAGGACAGTACTGGTCAAACCAACCTAATGGCCAACAGAAATGCTGCTATCGATATCTTCTATTTTTAATATCTAGGATAACATGTACCCAGTTTACTCTAAAGTTGTAGTGCTGGTGAAATGCAGTCAGTACAAGTGGTTGGCATTAGGAAAAGCAGATAGCTGTAGAGACCAGGCCCAAAATGGAATGTAAGAGCAAGATGTAGTCCCCTGATATATCTAGACTTGGACCAGAACAACCTGTTTTTTCGATGAGAAAGTGGTAAATGCATATGAAGATGATGATGATGATGGCATTGTCCAATATGATTTTCTTTTTAAAGATGGAGCAATAGGTTTTGAAGAACATTTGGCTGCTATATCTAACATGTCAAGCAACAAGCCAGAGTCTCTGTTAGTGGCTTGATATGCTCGAGTAAAACTGAGTATACAGTTTTGTAATGTCAGTAGAAAATAGGGAAAATAACTTTTATATCAGCATTGAAATATCTGCTATTCCAATGTTTAAAATATTAATACAACAAATAGTAACTTTCAGACCAGCATGAGACAAAAGGTGAGAAGTGTTGTTGAATACATCCAACCTGATTCTTATTTTATTGACTTCAGGATTATGAAAGGCAAATCCTTATGAGGTCGTAGGTGACACCAGGAAAAGCATCTGGCTGTAAAACACTGCCTTAAATTGTCCTATCCCATACAAGCCAGTATGGAAAAGCAGAAATAAAAACGATTATCATCACAAGGAAAATTTACCTCAGAGAGTAGAGGTTTAAATCTTCTTGAGAGGGTCGTGGGGGTAGAGTCCTCAAATACTCCTTCCAGTAGATCATGTCAGAAGCAACCATCACCAAATGATATCAGCCAAGATCAAGGATGTTATCCAACCATCTTGCTCGGGGGCTACCTCTGGGTCACCAGCCAGTTGGTTTTGCTCATTAAATTCATGCAGCGATTCTTTCCTGAGACATTCTAACTACATGCCCATACTATCGGAGCTGTGATCTCTCAATTCGGAGAAGTAGCGGCTCTACCTGGAGTGACTCTCTGATTTCAGAACTGTGCTCATTATCAAGTAACGTTGCTCCAAAGACTTTTCAGAGGAACCCCATTTTGGCCGCTTGTATTCACAATCACATTCTTTTGGTCATTACCCAAGATTCATGACCATAGGTTGCATGAATAACGAATTGAAGAAAGCATGTTTGACTTTCATGCCTACCCCTTTTGATTACTGAATGCCGAAGCTGGTTCATTACTGCACCAGCTCTTGCAATTTTTACACTTAATTTAGTCTCCTGCCTTCCATCACTCATGAACATGGCCCCAAGATACTTCAACTTCTCTACCTGCTTCAGTGGAACTCCTTTCACATGTAGAGTGCACTTCATAGGCTTTCTTGAGAGGACGAGTGTCTCAGTTTTCACAGCCCTGATTTTCATTCCAGCCATGCAGCACTCAGCATCAAACCTATCAAGTGCAAGTCGAAGATCATCTTCTGTCGAGTTAAGTGACACCATGTCGTCTGCAAATTCCAGCTGACTGATTTTACACCTGCCAGTCATGACACCACTTCCAACCTGGCTGTTCATCTAAATAATGAACAGGAGAGGTGACAGTATGCACCCTTTATGGAGTCTGACTCCCACATTGAATGTCTTCGATATAACACCATTTATCTGAACACAAATACTTGGGCATTCTTATAGAGACATCAGGGCAGCAAGAAGCTGACCATAAATCCCATACTCCTGCACAGCCTTCCACAGCAGTGCCCGAGGAACACGGTCATATGTCTATTCAAGGTTGACAAAACAAGAATATACCTCTTGGTAATAATCCTACGATTTCTTGAATACCTGCTGTGCTGCGTCCGGGGCGAAAACCACACTGTTCACTAGCTTGGATTCGACGATCTCTCTGCATCTCTTTGCCAGACACTTAACATAGACTTTACGAGGGAGGATTAACAAGGAGACCCCTCTGTAATTGGAATCTCTCTTGCCAGATGTGTTCTTGATAGCAGGTGTGGAGGAGGGCTTCTTATTACGAAGTCGGAGGATCGTTTGCCAGAACACTTTATTTGCTTAACTCCAAAGTCCTCCCATGTTTTAACATTGGACGCTTTTACTGTTTTTGCTGTGATTTTTTTGTGCCTGTTTATACTGCAAGTGAAAGAAGGAGGAAATATTTCCAAGCCAAGCTTTGTAAGCCTCCTTCTTTGCTTGGATCGCATCTTTGACCCCTTGATTGAACCACAGGGTCTTGTTGCCATCTGGTGCCACATAAAGCCTCTTTTGCCCACAGCATTTAACAGTTGAAGCAGAAACTGCTGCACTGAACAATCTCCACTCTGTCTGAACTTCTTCAGTTTGCTCAGGGAGTTCTCTGAATTTGGATGCAATAGTATCTGACTTTCTTATCCACCAATACTTCCCACTTTATGCTGTAGGTCACCTTGAACCTGACAGTTTTATTGGCTTCTTTGGCTTTAGGTAGTCACAAGTTGCAGATAACCAGATGGTGATCAGTTGACAGCTCAGCGCCTCCCTTAACTCAAACATCTTGTATAAAATTAGAGAGATCAGAGACAATAAGAAAATCAATTATTTATGGATGTCTCTGTGCTGGAAGGTGTTCATAATAGAGAGTCCATTGCTAGAACAAAAGTCTTGTAAGGCCTCTCCATTCATATTTAGATCAGAGTCACCATTCCTTCCAATCACACCTTTCCATGTCAGGTCATGAGTGCTAACATTTTGTTCTGCTAGAGAATGGGTCACAGGTGGCGGATAGTAATATGGCCACCAGATACAATGGCTAGTTGCGATATAAGCGGGCAACTGCTGGACGAATAAGCAGCCACTGACCAACAGTGGTAAACTACTAGGGGAGATGGAGCAATAGGTGACACCTGTAGCTCCCAAGAAAACTCTCACAACCCAGTGATGTATCTATGACGAGGTGAATAAAGGCCACCTCTAAAAAAAGCCTAGTTTTCCCAGGTTTTACAAAATACCAGATTGGGGACCTGTGCAAATAAGACCACTGAAACTGAAACTGCAATATGATGAGGTTCAAACCTAAATATGATAATAGATTTAGTTCAGTGTTTTGCCATTTATTTCACTCCACCACATTCTCATATAACAAAGAAAAGGATTATGATCCCTTCAGTTGATTATATAGTCAACAAAAACAAGGGTTTTACTCTCAGATTTCCAAGTAGACTCTTACTGTAACTTCAAATATATTTGATGACAATCTTTCTTTTGATTTCATTGTTTTTCATTGTAGAAGTTTGCATTTCTTGATTTCAAAATTTACATTTCAACATTTACATTTGCTTTAGACAGCACTTTGAGGACTTGAAGCTGCTTCTAGAAGAATATATTTACATCAAAGTCAATATTTATGGCATTTTCTTTCATCCTTTAAAATTTTGAGATCAACTCACAGCTTGTGTTTGACTTGCATTCTTCCCAGATTAACAATGATAATTAAATCAGCTATAATTATTTCATATTTCTACCATTTTATACTGTTAAAAGTAGTGGGGAAATTGAACTTGTTCGAAACCTGTAAACAAAAATTCTATTGTTTACAAATGGTGATATAAAATATATATTGATAACACTGTTGATATTTTATATCAATGTATGTAAATCATGTGTCAAAAATCTATGCCAATGGACAAAGGTCACAAGGCATCGACTAGCATTTGACATTCCTATGATTAGCAGGAGCCGAAAAACCATGCAGAAGATTGCTACTTGTGTCTCACAAAGACTTCTGGTTATAGCAAGAAATTTTGACAGAAAATATGTTACCTAAATCTGGATTCAGCAATTCATCCTGTGCTTCACTTAGATAAAGTACAAGTACAAGTCACCATTTATATATTCCACTGGAAGATAAAAGTGATATATGTGTATCAGATGAAAATCATGAACATAACAGTGATACAGTCATTGTAGATACAGCAACCAAGGAACGTGAAAACTTCAACCAGGCAGAACTGAATGATTTAGTTAGAGACTTAAGCCTATCAAAAGAGTTATCAGAACTGTTAGCTTCTAGACTTAAAGGGAAGAATATGCTGCAGAAAGAAACAAATGTAACTTGTTATTGAAACAGGGAAAAAGATCTCTTGGTATTTTTTAAAATTGAAAAAGATTTTGTTTCCTGTTGCGACATGGCGGGATTGTTAAAAGTCATAGGTGCTCTACAGTATGATCCTCATGAATGGAGACTCTTTATAGATAGTTCAAAGAAGAGTCTAAAATGTGTATTACTCCATAATGGAAACTTGTTAGGTGCAATTGCTATTGGTCACTCTGTACACTAAAGAGAAGAATGAAAACATAAAAACTGTATTAGATTTACTCAAGTATGATGAACACAAAAGGGGATGCTCTAGATAGGGGAAACTATAGAGGCATTAAGTTAGTTGACCAGATCATGTAGGTCACAGAAAGAGTTATAGTGCAACTAATCAGAGAGTGAATTGATCTAGATGAAATGCAGTTTGGGTTTGTGTCAGGTAAAAGTACCACAGACACTCTTTTCCTTGTACGACAACTACAGGAGAAGTACCTACCTAAAAGTAAATCTCTCTACTTAGCTTTTGTAGACCTGGAGAAAGCCTTTGACAGAGTCCCCCGCTCCATTATCTGGGAGGCTCTTAGAAAACTAGGTGTAGATGAATGGTTTGTGAGAGCTATACAAGCCATGTATAAAGAAACAGTCAGTAAGTTTAGAATTAACAATGAATATAGTGAAGAATTTAGTGTAAAAGTTGGTGTTCATCAAGGCTCTGTCCTTGTCTAAGACTAAAGTTCTAGTATGTAGAAAGGAAAATAGGGCACAAGTGTCCTCTGGGGAATGGCCATGCTCAGTGTGTGGGAAACGAGTAGGTAGAAATTCCATTTTATGTCCCAAATGTAAACTATGGGTACATAAAAGATGTAGTGGGATCGCAGGTAAACTATCTAAGAATGTAGATTTTATATGTAGCCGATGCTCAAGTGCAATAAGTAACAAGTGCCCACAGGATACTAGCTCCTTCTATTGCTCAGATGGTTCTATAGAAATAGTGGACACTTTCCGCTACCTGGGTGACAAAATCAGCAGTGGTGGAGGGTGCTCTGAAAGTACATTAGCCAGAGTCAGAACGGGATGGAAAAAGTTCAGAGAGCTTATACCGCTGTTGGTCACAAATGGTTTCTCTCTAAAAATGAAAGGCAGATTGTATGATACCTGTATACGAACAGCAATGCTACATGGCAGTGAGACATGGGCAGTGTGTGCAGAGGATCTGTGCAGACTGGAGAGGAACGAAGTATGCATCCGTTGGATGTGTAATAGTAATATACGCAAACGGCAAAACATAAATGAACTAAGTGAGAAATTAGAAATAAGAGGGATCAGATGCTGTTTACTTGAGAGAAGACTACGTTGGTATGGTCATGTGATGCATATGAAAGACGACAGCTGTATAAAAAAGTGCAGGGCGATCAAAATTGATGGAAGTTATGGATTAGGTAGACCCAGAAAAACCTGGGACGATTTGATAAATTCTGACCTTACACACTTGCACCTCACTAAGACAATGTCACTGGACCGAGATCTTTGGCACCACGCAGTAATACAGAAGACCCGCCTTGCCTATATACAAAGGAAACCTAGGTCAGTAGGCACCTCTTAACCAAATATACACCCCAATCCACTACCCCTACTCTATCCTCCCACTCCCACCAACACTACCCTTTCTCTGTAAAGTTGGTACCACAATATCCTGTCCAAATTAATGAGATAATGAGATCGAGATCAAGATCGTGTAGGTGTCACAACAAAAAAACACAGTCCACACTGTAATGTGGTCGTGTAGGTAACACGGTAAAAAGTTCCCTGTCCACACTGTAAATGTGGTTGGTGTTAGGAAGGGCATCCAGCTGTAGAAAACCTGCCAGATACTCCTATACGAGTGAGACATGGTCACTCTGCCAACCTTGCCTCAAATTGGGACAACTCCCGTCTAACCCATGCTAGCGTGGAAGATAGACATTAAATGATGATGATGATGATGATATATATATATATGCGGGTGTCTGTGACCTATATACACCGGACACAGACACACACGCACACATACACACAGACACACACTCAGAAACCCTTTCTATTTATCAGGATACAGTAATACTGTATTCATTTCTTTGAAGTCAGCAGTTATAATTTAATTCAACACCACCAGCTCTCTCTTCCATTTACCTTCTCTGTCTCCTTCTCTCTCTCTCTACGTCTCTCTTTCAATCTACTCTCTCACAACTACTATCTATTCCTCTCTATCCTTCTCTCTCTCTCTGTTTATGAAGGTACCCAGAAAAGCCCGTATCTTGGGAACCCGTGGTCCAATTTACGCGAAACTTGTTTTATTCCATTTGTATTCCCATTTCAGGGTCAACCTCTTTTCAAAGTATTGTCCCATTATGCGCCCATTTGGTTGTATTACATTACAGACAAGCAAGCAAGCAATCACAGAGTTTTAGTAGTATACTAGACCACCCAGGTCACGCTCACTTCAAAATATAAAAAAAAAAATCTTGTTCACTTAAAAATAATTTTAAAATTATTAAAATATACACAGATATGTATATAATGGGAAACGAAACGGGAAGGCCCATATATATACGTGTGTGTATGTCTATATATATGTGTGTGTGTATACATATATATATATGCATGTGTGGGTGTCTGTGATCTATATACACTGGTCATAGACATACACACATACACACACACACTCATATATATACACAACACCACCACCAGCTCTCTTCCATTCTCCTTCTGTCTCCCTTCCCTTTCTCTATGTCTCTCTTTCAATCTACTCTCTGACAACCACTATCTCTTCCTCTCTATCTCTCTCTTTGTTTATGAAGGTACCCGGAAAAAAAACCCCATATCTCGGGAACCCGTTGTCCGATTTGCGCGAAACTTGTTTTATTCCATTTGTATTCGCATTTCAGGGTCAATTTCCTTTCAAAGTATTGTCCCATTATGCGCCCTTTTGGCTGTATTACATTACAGACAAGCAAGCAAGTAAGCAAGCAATCAGAGTTTTAGTAGTATATAGATAGATATAAGATACAAGGAAGTGTTATTACAAGAATAGAGAGTCAGGATTTACACCATGTAAACCTAACCAAGGGTCCAGCCATCAAAACTGGCAGCAGTGTAGTAGATAAGGTGATTAAAAAAATGAAGGTAGGAAAGGCAGCCTGTCTTTCGCTGAGATAGTTAAACTATCCAGTGGAACAGGACACAGACTAGTCACTTCTTTTGGTAAATTAGATAGTGCAGGAATGTGCCATATCCAATAATTGGTATCACAACACCATCATCAACTATTACAAGGGTAAGGTAGATGCACTAAAGAGAGGCAATCATAGCGGTATTGTTGGAGCAGATTATAAACTTTACAGAAAGGGTAATAGCAAAATAAATTAAGGGCAAAATTAACCTTGATGAGATACGATTTGGCTTTCTGCTTGGGAAAAGCACTATTGATGCCACCCTCCTGGTGAGCCAACTGTAGAAGTATTTAGCTAAGAATAAGTCCCTACACATTGCATTTGTTGATCTGGAAAGAACCATTGACAGAATCCCATGCTCTGTAATCTGTATAAGATATACAGAAGCAGTCAACAGTAAGGGTACTAAAGAAAGAAGGTTCTCTCCCAAATGTTTGTAAGGCTCACTAGAAGTGGATGAAATGCTGGATGATTTCATTAGTAGTAGAGGTGGATATACCAAAATGATTATATTCAGCATGAAAACAGGGTGGAAGTTCAAGGAGTTGTTTATTACCTCTTCTTCTTCTTCTTCTTCTTCTTCTTCTTTTTCTTCTTCTTTTTCTTCTTTATCTTCTTTTTCATCTTCTTCTTAATCTTCTTCTTCTTCTTTTTTATCTTCTTCTTCATCTTCTTTTTCTTCTTCTTCCTCTTCCTACTACTCACCCTCCTACTACTCCTCGTACTCTTACTCTTACTCTCACTCATCCTACTCCGCATGCTCTCTTCCTCATCCTCCTCATTGTTCTCGGTCATGCTTGATATAACTGGGCTCCGCGCTCTCAGGCGCATCACGGAATCTGTGCTCCACAGCTTTGATGACATCCTACCATCTAGTGCGTGCCTGCTGTGGAGTTTCTTCCAGCCCGTAGCTTTTGGCAATAAAAGGTTTCTTTCTGAAAGGGAAGGACAGATTATATGATACATGTATTCAAACTACAATGCTGCATAGCAGTGAGCCATGAGCCTTGTATGCAGAAAATTCGCAACAGCTTAAAAGAAATGAGGTATGCATGTTATGTTATATGTATAAATGACAGAGAACAAGTGAACTGAGAGACGATTGAACGTATAAGACTTGAATGCTGTGTGCAAGAGAGATGATTGTACTGGTATTAGCATGTGATGTGTAAGGAGAATAAAAGTTACACGAGGTTGTGAAAAATGATTTCAAGAAGGTGAACTCCACAAAGGAGATAACACAGGACCAAGCTGACTGGGGATATGCCACAATGCAAGACTTCTTCACCAATAGAAGCATTGTGACACTAAAATAAAATGTGAGAAATGGGAGGCTACAGTATTTGGCATTCAAAATGAAGTAAAGACAATATAATGTTTGAGAGGACTTCAGTCTGGCATGGCTTAAGAATACTTATCTAGTGCTGGTACCACAATAAAATGCACCCAGTCTACTCCATAAAGTGATAGTGCTGCTGTCAGAAAAGATGCATTTGAAAAATCAACCCAGAACACCATGTAAGGTAATTGGTTTTATGAAGGGCATCCAGCCACAGAAACCATGCAAAATATAGAACATAACAATCAAGATTGGTTGTTTCATTTTGTCTGGTCTCAGACTGTGATATCTTGTCAAACTCATGTCATTGTAGAAAGAGGACATCAAATGATGCTAATGGCGTGGCATATATATAGTGACTAGATATAGCTGACAGTTATTTTTAGCCACTATATATAATAGCTTTGCAAAATTGGTTCATATGATTTGCATAATAGGGCTTTCATTGATTGGGAATGTAGTCAATTAAGTAATGATGCAATAAATAACACAGGCAGATGGAGTAAAGTGTAATGTATCTGATGAAGACTTGAGTCAAAACTGGTCAGCCTAATCTCTTTTTCTGTCTTTGGAAAGGTAGGAATTATATTTGTTTATATTTGTTTACTTATATTAGATGACACACCACAATACTGACAGAAATTTGTATTTTTTATCATTAGATATAACTTTATTACAACTTCAAAAGAATGAAAGGTGTAAAAATATATGATAGATATATATTAAAGTGGGTTCTAACATACTTGATGTAGAAATTTCATGTGACATTTATAGCAATAAGATCCCACCTCTATATTTCTTGATCTCTTCCCTTCCTCCCTCTCTCTCTCTTCTTTCTCTCTCTTTGATATAAAGTTCTTTCATAATCAATATTATGCTGTTTCATCTAGTTTGTTGTATGGCTACATATTGTTAACACAGTTATCAATGATGAGATATAGATTAGAAAATGGATTCTGGACCAGGCGGTGCATTGTGTCCTTGAGCAAGACACTTTATTACACGTTGCTCCAGTTCACTCAGCTGTAGAAATGAGTTACAACATCACTGGTACCAAGCTGTATCAGCCATTGCCTTTCCCTTAGACAACATTGGTGACATAGAGAGGTGGGGACTGGTATACATGGGCGACTGCAGGTCTTCCACAAACAAACTTTGCCTAGGTTTGTGTCTTGAAGGGAAACTTTCTAGGTGCAAAACCATGGTCATTCATGATCGAAGAGGGCCTATGATATAATAAAGTAATACTATGAATGGAGAGGAAAAGGCTATATTAACTTAAAGCAGGGCCAAATTAAGGCCAATTGTTACCCTTAGAATAGCTTAACAATGGTTTTCATTTGATACTTTAGTTTTCCTTCAGGTTACCTTCAGGCCAGACAACACACCTATATCGAATATTGCCTGTTTTATTTTTTAGATTATTTATTTAATACTGAATATTAGTCCACAGCCTAAACAAACAATTTTGTCATAACTAGCCTCACAAGAAAAAAAAATCTATTATAATTTATGATTTGTACCATGGTAAATCTGGTACCACAAAATCTCTGGCACTCCACTTTCTTTACTGTCTTCAGTTCCTACTTATTTTGTTTAATGGTTAACACATAATCGTCTTAAAAAAAGGACACACTAGGTAATATGATTCTAGAAGTCTGGGGTGGGGCTGAAGAGTGAAGAAAGACAGGATGGTCACAATTTGGATGCATAGGTCTGTTCAGTCGGGGTCAGCTCATGTGTTTTGGAGTGGGTGGGGTTTGGTGGCGTTAAACCGTAAAAAGAATCAAAAAATATTTTGCTGGTGATAAGAAACTAATTCAGTTACGTTACTCAACAATATTTTCTTTCTATATTTACATTTCCCTCAACAATTCATTCACTTTTAGACTAATTCCTAATCCTATTGGCTGGGGAGCTGCTGTTGTGTTGTATTAATCTATGTAATGTTTATATTTTCTGAAGCCATTAAAGTTCTGTCTGATGAGACTTCCATCCATTTCATTCTCTTTATTCTATCACTTTGTCTATGTACATGCCATCCTAGCTATTTATCTGTTTATCATTCTTTCATTTTCTTCCCTCATATTCAGACATGGACACATGAAAAACTATTTATTTATTGTATGTATTGTATGTACTTAGTTGGTCTTCCAGGATTAGACATATTTATCTAGCACTAGATATTTAACAGTAATGGTAGCGAATATGGGTTATATGATGTTTTATCTCAAAGGAATTAATGGCATAAGTAAAGTGAAAAAAAATGTTGCAATGGGATACTGAATCTGTGATGCAGACGTCAGTACAATTTTATGCCAACACTTAGAATTATGTAACCTTCATTTTAGTTGATGTATATGATAGGATTACATTTTTTGTTGGTTGATTGATTGTTTGTTGATATCCTTAAAGCAAATTAAAGTGTTTGGAGATTGTAAAAGAAGATAAAAATTTGAATGCCATGAAAGACTGGGACATTACTTGCTTGTAGATTTATCTCTGCAATTACCACTACAGAGTGACCACAAAAACACACCAGCTGTGTTGTTATGGAGTCAACACCATCTTGAATTACACTGCCATCTAGTGAATTGAGACAATTCTATAAATGACGAAAGAAACTTTGTTAATTTGACACAACTGTAGCCATTAATATTGTAAGAATATTCATTTAAGTTTTGATATTATAAAGTATTTGAAATAAATAAGCGTTTTTTGGTCACCCTGTATTTTACGGGTACTCAAAGATATGCAGTTATCATATTTAGTGTGAGTGTTTTTATGTTTAATGAATTCCAATACTTCTATATCTCACATGCACTCTATATGTCCAATCACTTCAAGTTACATTAAACTTAAAATGATAATATGTAGTGTTTGATCCAGTTCTTTATATTCTGAGTTCAAATCCTTTTGAGGTCAATCGTGTATTTCATGCTTCAGAGGTTGATAAAATAAAGTAATAGTTTATATCCATATATTTGTTATAATATAAGACAAAATACTTTGAAGTAGTTGGTCCAGATGTTTACATTCTGAATACTGTGGCTAATGTGAACTGTAAAAATGATCAAAGGAAACCAACAAGAAATTACATATGTGTCCTCCCACGAAATTACATTACAATTACCTAGGACTGGTTGAGGTAGTCACCAGGGATCATTCATCAACCTGACAGTGCTGAAAAATCTAGAACTAGTTAAAAAAATATCTGTGAATTGGATGAATGTCCCCATTCCCATCATTCTGAGCAGTAACGAGAAGTAAAATTGGATGAGGGCCAAACTTATGCTTTATTGTATTAAGTTAAACAAAATGTAATCAATGCTAAATTTGTTTTTCATTCTGGCATTGTACCAATATTACAATACATGTTCTTCCTCTCAATCTATCTGTGATCCCACTACATCTCTTGAGTGTCTACAGTCTAAAATGGGTGCACCATATGGAATTACTACCCACTTCTTTTTTACACATTGAATATAGTTTTTACCAGATGGTAGCAAGCTCTTATACTTATTAGAACTTTAGTCTTTGCTAGGTTTACTTTGAGGTCCTTATATTCCAGATATTGCTTCCATGTCTGGACATTTCTTACTAGTTCTACCATTTCGGCTATGAGAGCATGATCATTATCATACAGGATTTCCCATGGGCATCCAGTAATGAATTCCTCTGGTATGGCTTGGAGGACTATAATGAACAAGGTGACTGAAGACTGAGCCTTGGTGGATCCCCATCTGTACATTGTGCTGTACTTGTTACTAGTGGCACCTCTGTACAACGACTGTACAACCTTTAAAAGTTACTCCACTAACCCTAACTTACCAAGTGACCATCAAATTACAAAATGTGGAATTCTGTCAATTGCTTTTACTAGATCGACGAATTCTAGATATAGGGTCTTATTCTTAGATAAATACTTCTTCTACAGCTGTGTGACTAGGAAGATGGCTTCAGTAGTGTTTCTTCCAGAGAGAAAACCAAATGGCATTTCATAAAGGCTAATTTTCTCCCTAATCAATTTTGCTATCACCTTTTCTGCAACCTTTATAGCCTGATCTAACAATTTGATACCTCTGTAGTTGCTCCTCTCTAGTACCCTTGTAACATTTGACGATGCTGCTGCTATAATAATCATTAGGTATGACACTTTCCAGCACCATCTGATAAACTCTGTGACTATCTTCTAACATGTTCAACCCGATCGTTTAATCATCTCAACAACAATCCCTGATGGACTGACTTCTTTCCCTGCCTTCATATCCTTAGTTACTTTATCTACCGTACGATATCTCTCTGTGTGTACATATCTGTACAGGGACAGTAAATAATTTCACCAAAGTTGAGTGAACGTATACAAACATACACATATTTGTAAACCTGTCTTAATCTCACACCTCTCCCTAGATTAAAACAAATGAATAACTTGACCTGTGTTTTAGTTTTAGTTAGAACCATTTTAGAAACTATACGTATCTGTGATAAACCGTAGACAAATACGTAACTAAGGTTAAATATGGCGATAAAACCGAACTGGAAGTAACAATTTGCATACCATTAGTGCTTACGTGGAGGTTAACTTTACCTTTCATACATTTAAGGTCGATAAAAAGTAACAGATTTGTACTGAGGTCGATTCGTCCGTTATCTATCTCACTCACTATCTTTCTCTGGAAGAAATCTTCTGTATTCAGACCCGGAGAAGAGATGACCAGGTTTTAAAATGTCCCTGAAATGCCGTATGTCAATATGGCTCCACTACGACTCTCCCGGGAGTTACGGGTCGATACTATACATACAGTGTTTACGTTGGTAGCTAAGTGAATTATATATTTCGTTGCATGCTAAGCAGCAGAAGCATACTGTAAATGCGTATACGTGCTGGAAGAGAGCAGGATTTAATCAAATTTGCTGACATTTATGTATGTAAGTATATCTTATTTATGCATTTCTTCATAGATTGAAAAATATGAACTTCTCTATGGGTTGTGGGCGATGTGCACGGTGCCAGAAAATAGTTACATCTAGAAATGAAACTCGGGTCACGGACCAAGCCAACTGCATTGTCTAAAAATGCTTTAACAAATTGGATGGATTTGGACTATAGAATTTATCTCTCTCGCTTACCTCTGGAATCTGAACATCCTGAAGGGAGATTCTGTCTTGAAATAACGAGGAAAATTAGTTTTTAGTAATTGAAATTGCGGTCGAAATTATAAGCACCTTCTTGAGTGTGTTCTTGAGCTGTCCACGTATCACAACCTGTGCATCACCAACTCCTACTACCGCACCAAGCCGCAACAGGTTTCCTACGCTCAAAGCACTGGCACCAGCTGGACCTCATTCTGGTCAGACGTACCGCCATCAAGAACGTTCTCCGCACACGCTCCTACCAAAGTGCAAACTGTGACACAGACCACTCCTTGGTGTGTTGCAAGATCAGGCTGCAACCAAGGAGATTCCATCAAGTCGAGAAACAGGGGAATCCCTGCATTGATGTCAGCAAGATGTACCAGTGAGAACTTGTAAGGCAACTCACAGAGCTCTCAGGAAAACACTTCACACCTCTCAACCTGGGGCCACAGATAAGTGGGAAATGCTGCGAAACATCATGTACAGCACGGCCTTGGTTATCTTTGGAAAGAGGGCCTCAAAGTCGCATGACTGGTTTGAGGCCAAGTCCATCAGGATGATCCATGTCATTGAAGCCATGCGTGCTGCCCTAGCCGAGTACAAACGATCACCCACCGAAAGGAACCTGCTGATTCTCAGGGCTGCCAGAAGCAAGGTTCAACAGACTTCAAGGCACTGTGCTAATGAGTACTGGATACAGCTCAGTGAGGACAACCATACAGCTGCTGTAACAGGGAACATCAGAGGCATGTGCGATGGCATCAAGAAATCACTGGAACCGATCCAGAGCAAGACAACTCCCCTGAAACCCAACACTGGAGAAGTAATCACTGACAGGGGCCGACAGATGGAGATATGGGTGGAGCACTACTCTGACCTCTACTCCATACAGAACACCGTATCCCACTCGGCTCTTGATGCTGTTGAATGCCTGCCTGTTATGGAAGAACCTGATGCTGAGCCGACTTTAGCCTAGCTCAACATGGTCATTAACAGCAAGGCCCCAGGCGATGATGGGGTTCCTCCACACCTGATCAAGCCATGCAGGACTACTCACCTGCAGCCATTGCATGAGGTCCTCTGCCAGTGCTGGCAAGAAGGTGCTGTGCCACAGGACATGAGGGACGATAAGATCATCACCCTCTACAAGAACAAAGGCAAAAGAAGTGACTGCAACAACTACAGAGGCATCTCCTTTCTCAGTGTCGTCGGCAAGGTATTCGCATGAGTCATCTTGATCTGCCTGCAGAAGCTGGCAGAGCATGTGCACCCAGAATCACAGTGCGGCTTCACTTCCAAGCCGAGCGATCAACAGTAGACATGGTCTTCTCCCTCCGCCAACTCCAGGAAAAATGCAGGGAACAGAACATGCCGCTGTATGTAGCTTTTATCGACCTCACCAAGGCGTTTGACCTGGTTAGTAGAGACGTCCTTTTCAAGACCCCCCCCCCCCAAGATTGGCTGCTCACCGGGACTACAGAGCATGGTCGAATCTTTCCACACCTATATAAAGGGGACAGTGCAGTTCAACGGGGGCACCTCTGAGCCATTCAGCATTCGCAAAACAAAGCTGCATCTTTGCGCCACTCTTTGGGATGTTCTTTGCTCTGCTCTTGAAGCATGCATTCGGCACTGCGACAGAAGGGATTTTCCTACATGCCAGATCAGACGGCAAGCTGTTCAACCTCGCTCACTTCAGAGAGAAGACAAAGGTAAGGAAAACTTTCATTAGAGACATACTGTTTGCCGATGATACAGCAGTTGCGACGCACTCCCAGCAAGAACTCCAGATGTTGATGAACCGCTTCCCGCAGGCCTGCAGGGATTTTGGACTGACTATCAGCCTTGGGAAGACAAACGTCTTGGGACAGGACACAGAGGCACCACCAGTAATCAAAATCGATGACTATGAGCTCAGCATCGTCCATCAGTTCACCTACCTCGGTTTCACCATCACCCACAACCTCTTCCTGGACACAGAGCTCGACAGGAGGATTGGGAAGGCAGCTGTAATATTTGAGCGCCTCACAACCCGTGTGTGGACAAACACCAAGCTGGTGGTAAGGACTAAGATGGCTGTGTACAATGCCTGTGTCATCGGCATACTGCTGTATGGCAGTGAGACATGGTCCCCATATGCTAGATAGGAGAGGCGACTCAACACCTTCCATCTGAGGAGCCTGGACCGTATCCTGGGTATAGCCTGGTAGGACAGAGTGCCCAACGCCGAGGTCCTTATTCGTGCTGTCCTTCCCATCATGTTTACCCTGTTCTGACATGCAGACTACGCTGGCTAGGACACGCCCACCGCATGAATGATAGCCACATCCCAAAAGACATCTTATATGGGGAGCTGGCCTCTGGAAAGTGAGCCACTGGTCGACCTCGACTGCGATACAAGGACGTTGTGAAGAGAGATATGAAGGCCATTAAGATCAACACAGAGTCCTGGGAGGGCCTCGCAACTGACTGGCCAAGATGGAGAAACACCCTGAATCAACACCTCAACTCAGGGGAGGAGAGTTTGATGACTGCAACAGCAGAGAGGAGAGCCCGGCAAAAGGAGCGCAATAAATCCAATAGACCAGAGACCATATATAGATGTGTTTAATGTGACAGAGACTGTCACTCATGTGTAGATCTGTTTAGCCACCGGAGACTCTGCTCCAGCCGAACTGACAACAGGATACTACCTATGGTCAGTCTTGACCGAAGGAGGCCTTAGCTAACTAGCATGGTTCCAGAAAATAGTTCTATCTAGGCCCACGTCCACTGCAGTATCTAAATATGCTTTCAAAAATTCGATGAATTTCGACTATAGAATTTATCTGTTTTGCTTACTTCTGGAATCTGAACATCCTGAAGGAAGATTCTGTCTTGAAATAACGAGGACAATTATTTTTCAGTAATTGAAGTTCCGGTCGAAATTATATGCACACAATTTACGTTTTCTCAGCTTTTAAGGTAAATAAACATCGTGGTTGGCACCTATTTAGAGCAAGATAGACTTATTTGTGAATTAGGCGTCATGGCGTCGGACAAATGGAGTGGCTCATATGCACACACGCATGGATATGAAATTCCGCAGATATTAAGTATAGGTTACTTGCAACAATTTTACAGCTTTTCCTTAAAAATGTTCCGTATACTTAACTATATTATTTTAGCTTAGTAATAAACTACAAAGCAGATGAAGATGACAAAATTCAAGTGAAATTGTTCACATATATGTTAATACTGAATTATTCGTGTAATTCTATTAATTCACGAATCATAACGTACATCGTATTTTTTGAAGAAGTGACAACATTTTTGAGAGTGTTAAGTTTGCTTATGCTTTACCAGAATAAATGAGAAATAAGATTACGTTGTAGAGTTTGTAAAACACATTATTTTATTTCCTGCAAATGAAATTACTCAATTTCGACGAATCGAAAGAGAGATATGTGATGACGTAAAGAATATATTGTGAGGAATACAATATTAAAATGTTACAGAGTTAAGGTCTATAAATAAATGTTCACAGAAAGTATTTGAGAGAAGTTGTATTTGTGTGTCTGTGTATGTATGTATATTTTGTTGTTTGAGCAGAAATAGAATGAGAAAGCAGTGAAAATGTTTATCCCGCCTGCATCCTGGTATCTGTGTCTACATTGGAACCGAATATATTGTAAATTCATTGAATATATATAGTAAATTCATCCATATGAAAAAGAAATATATACATAAAGCTGTGAGGTATAAAAAAAAATACACGTTTAAAAATGACAATTTTGCTTTTAACAAGCTGATAGCTTATTGCTTTTATACCTGGAAATTATGTAGACATAGTTTCAATGTTTATATAGACAGATATTATTAGTATATATGTTTGCTGTTTTGGTTTGAGTAATAGCCGCTGAAGGAGTTGTTTTTTCTCCTCGTTACAGCTATGGAACCTGAGCTATGTGACGGTTATGCAACAGACCATTAAAGATTTCAACGACAGGAAGTCAATTACTGATTTTTAGACTTCCGGTTTTGTACAATATGAATGAAATAAGTCACATGTTCTCTACCAATCTGATCAACCTACACACCCGTGTGCACACTACCTCACTAATCTACTGGGTATAGAAGTAGTTGCTCAACCCGCCAAAGGTAGGGGAAAATACCCAGGATTTTTGGGCATTTTCTCTTGTTATTCTTTAATCTTGTCATGACAATCAGTATTCATTCCCCAACATTTTATTTGTTTCACAATTCTTTTAGGTCTGGCAATGCTGATAAGGCTTCAATGATGAGGTCTAATAATACCGAAACATCTCCAGAGTTGTCACAATATTATCAAGACCAGAGTCACTCACCATTGGAGTTGTTTCTCCAGCTTTCTTGATCAGAGGTAATTATTAGGTTCATGATTTTTCTCTTCACTACAGGTGTAATCTGAATTAAAATTCCTTTACTAAACTAAACATTCTTACTAAAGATAGACATTAGGAAAGCTTTCATCGTGTTTGATCATTGAATGATACCTCACAAGTAATGTAATCTCAGCATAGTTGAAGAATTAAAACTGTCTGCGTAATCTTTAAGAAATCAAACTACTGCAGCTAAAGCTGGTCTTTAACAAAATTCAATAATTCCAAGTGTAGCGATTCCATTTGTGATAAGTCTCTCAGATA
>OZ024745.1:115643856-115703856 GCA_964016885.1 Eledone cirrhosa
TGTACTGTAGCGCCACCTGTAATAAGCAATACAATTTCCCTTGAATTCGTGGAAACTGACTGCTATTCGAATTCTAGGAAAATTGTGTTACTACTGCTATCGTACTAACTGACCGTACCGAGAAACTGGCCAATCACGAGCGAGTTCAGATATCGGTCGATGACGTCATAACTCTTAACTGATCGCTTCAGTTCGGCAAACTAGCGTGTCCTCTCAGTGAGAGAATTTTTGCCGAACTGAAGTGATCAGTTAAGAGTTATGACGTCATTCAAAGTAAGAGAAAACCCGACGGCGTGTTTTTGGAGCATAATTATCACGGCATATCTTATAACCTCATATCTCATGGCCCCAAACGTCCTGCGAATATTGCTGATGCAGATGGAAAGGCCAAACGCATGAGGAAGAGCCTGACTTTGGAGATAAAGCTGGACATTTTGAAAAGGAAGGAACAGGGGAAAGGTACGTCCGCCATAAGTCGTAACTTAGGCATAGCCCAGTCTACAGTCTGGACTGTTTTAATAGTGAGGCTGTCAAAAAGGCTGGGGAGAATGCTAGGAGTCTACAGAGTAAATTGTTGACCAAACATCGTGAGCCGATTATGGATAGGATGGAAAGGTTGCTCAAAATTTGGATCGGCGACCAAAATCGTCAAAATATGCCTCTGTCTTTAAATGTAATCAGTGAGAAAGCATTGTCCATTATTGACAGGCTCAAGACTGAAATGGGGGTGGAGGACTTTGTATTCAAGAGAAGCAAAGGCTGGTTTGATAAGTTCAAACGACGTTCGAGTCTTCACAACATAAAAGTTACAGGTGAGGCTGCCAGTTCCGACAGAGAGAGAGTGCTGAAAAATTCAAGGCAGTGTTAGAGAAATGCATTGCAAAGAAGGGGTACAGCAAAAAGCAGGTTATTAATTATGATGAAACAGGACTTTATTGGAAAAAGATGACCAGTAATAATTATATTGACAAGGAGGGGAAAAGTGCGAAGGGGTTCAAAACCTCAAAGGACCGCGTTACTCTGTTACTTGGAGGGAATGCAGAAGGAGATTTAAAGCTAAAGCCACTCATTATCTCCCATTCTGAAACTCCAAGAGCACTCAAGGGGTTACTTAAGCAATACCTACCAGTAATATGGAAGTCTAATAAGAAGGCATGGCTGATCACTTCAATTCACCAGGATTTTTTCACATCATATCTGTCACCAACCCTTAAGGAATATGCATTAGCTAACAACATTGCCAACCGTTTTCTGCTATTAGTGGACAACGCCCCCAGCCACCCACGGGCAATGGAAGACTGGTCAGAAAATATTGAGGTTTTGTTTCTCCTCCCAAACACCACAGCTCTCATTCAGCCGATGGATCAAACAGTCATCAAAACATTTAAGGCATACTACCAGCGGAGAACCATGCAGCAGCTGATAAAGGGCACATATGGGCCTGACAGGACCACGATCAGGGAATGGTGGAAATTGTACAACATCAAGCACGGCCTAGACAACATCAAGGCATCTTGGGAAGAAGTGAAGTCTACCATGAACTTGGCCTGGAAGAAATTATTATGGCCAGCATGTGTGAATGACTTCCAAGGCTTTGCTGAGGACGTTGGTGCGATAACAAAAGATATTGTAAATCTCTGCCATAGAGCTGGCTTCGATGGTGTTAATGATGATGATGATGTGCAAGACCTTTTGGAAAGCCACGCTGAACCACTTTCCAATGATGAACTCATAGAACTAGACAAGACGATACAGGAGACAGAAAAAGAAGAAGGGGAGGAAGAAGAACCTGTGCGTGGCTTGGACATAAAAACTCTAAGAGAATGTCTCGGGAGTATCGAAACAATCTTAGAAACCCTGAAGGAGCGTGACCCCAACCCTGCTAGGAGCAGCAATGTGGCTCAAGATGTCGAGAAAAGCGTCAAGATTTACCAAGAAATGTATGAAGCCAAAAGAAACACCGCCAAACAGTCCTCCATCGACTCTTTCTTCAAGCCAGTCACACCTGCCAACGGTGCTACAGCTGACCCTTCAACATCCACTGCAGTCAACGAGTTTGTTGGTTTTGAGCCTCCCACATCACCCTCATCCTCCCCTGCCAACTCAGCCCAAGATGAGTAAGGGCTGAAACCCATACTGTCCCTTAGCCTCGGGAGGGACAAATGAAGTGGCACATCATTTGATGGACGACACGGCATGTGTAAGGTACAGTAAATAAAAAAAAAACATTATTTCTTTTCTGTAGGGATGACTTTTTCGGTGTGCTGGAACGCATCCCTATCTATTTCATGTTATAATGGGTTCTTCATACGGTAATTCGATAAACGGTACGGGTTTCGGGAACGCATATATACCGTATATCGAGGACTTACTGTATATATATATATATATATATATATCAAGTAAGAATATTATATATATATATATATATATATATATATATATATATATATATATATATATATATATTGTGTGTGTGTGTGTATGTGTGTGTGTATGTGTGTGAGTGTGTGTGTGTGAGCTTGGCTGGTCTCGCTTGGGGATCCAACCAGATCAATTGGAGACAGTTGCATCTGACAGGACCCACTCAATGCTGAAGCTAACACATTATTGCACCAGCTTTTGCAATTCTTACACATAATTCACTCTTCCATCACTTGTGAACATCATCCTGAGATACTTGAACTTCTCAATCTGCTTCAATGGAACTCCATTCACATGTAGTGTGCACTGCTCAGTCTTAACTTGAGAGGACGAGTGTCTTGGTTTTCGCACCACTGATTTTCATTCCAGCCATGCAGCACTCGGCATCAAACCTATCAAATCTTCTGTCGAGTTGAGTAACATCATGTCGCCTACAAATTCCAGCCGACTGATTTTACACACGCGCTGAAACATCTGTGACCCGTAGTAGACAACTGATGAAGGGAATATATCCATCTATTATTTGTCTCCCTTTACTTTCTAACACTCGTTATCAGTAACCACGCAGCCCCATCCCTCTCCATCCATATATATATATATGTATGTATATATAATTTAGCGAGGTTTTTTTATATGAAATCGTGTGTCGAAACAAATATTGTTATACTTGGGGAGGGTCATATTTGTGTATGAATAAAAAATGGCGTAGACATACAACACAACAGGAGGAAAAAATATAACACCACTGACGATGTTGCAGATGTGCAACGAAAGATTTATGTAAATTATGTAAACTATATATATGTGTTTGTGTCTATATTGTATCTGTATTATTTTTGACCGTCGGTCAGTCAATGGCAACATTGAGGACCGATTAAGTTAGATCGCAGATATAAAAGACAGCGAGAAGCGAAAACCAACCAAACAGTGAATGTGTTCTGTTATTAATTCTGGCAATATTACACAAATATGACCCTCCCCAAGTATAACAATATGTATATATATATATATGTGTATATATATATAAATATATATGTTATACACACACACACGCACACATACACGCACATACACGCACATACACACACAGAATGCTCCAGACTTGGAGTAGTAGAGTATGGCTATATTATAAATAGTCGGAACCAGACAGCTCATCTCTTGAGGTTTTAACAGTTAGTTCCGATCTGGAACTAGCTGTTGAAACAGCAAGATTCGGCGGTCCGGTTTCGACTCTTTCTTATATATATATTCATTGAAACCGTTCGAACTCGCGATGGAATCTTTGCTTCATAAATATTCACCCCGCCTCTCTCTCTCTATATATAGCGATTATTTGGATGATCGTGTTGGTTAGTTGATTCTGTTGTTGTGATGATTCGTTTGTTGCGTGTGTGCTCACTTCTAACTTGCTGTGTCGTGTGGTCACTGCTGTGTGGTACAGTATGAACAGAAGTTGCATGTGTGCAGGTAAGTAAGTGTTCAATAAGATGTTGATGATATGAAAGTTCTTTGATCACACAGAAAATGAATATATATAAATGAACCATGATGACACCAAACTGTTATATTATTAATTTATTGAAAATAACTTACGCCGGAGCTATACGAAGAATAGACAAGAATTATATACGTTATTTGTTTGTTTGTAAAAGTAGGATTAAATTGTTTTTATCAAGAAAACCTCATGAAATTCACTGGTTTGGTTAAGAGAGGGACCAAGAGATAGAGACTGAGTGAGAGAGAGAGAGAGAGAGAGAGAGAGAGAGAGAGAGAGAGAGAGAGAGAGAGAGAGAGAGAGAGAGAGAGAGAGAGAGAGAGAGAGAGAGAGAGAGAGAGAGTCTTTAGACAGCAAATGATTTACATATTTACTCTATCAAGAACTGCTTTGAACTGCTTCCCGCTTGATCTAGGCCTGGCTATTTAATCTGTCACTTCCTCTGTCCCCTGGTCGTCCACTCTCAGACTTGTTTACGCCCGAAAGGAGATAACCCAGAAAATGACCGTTAAATGTCACCCAGGTGTCAAGGTGTGGACAAATTTCGTTACATATATAAGTAACAGCCACTTCCTGAAGACGTCCCTTGTCCTCGAGTCAAGCTATTCATCTTTGTTTATTTAAGGAGAAACACTTAGATAAAACATATTTACAGAGGTAATTATGCAAAAGAAATGTGGGGTTATATACATATATCTTGCAGCTTCGGTTAAAATCTTGTACTGTATGCTGTATGCATAGACAGGAATATATGTTTCAGACACTTAGCGCATTATTTTATATATATATATATATATATATATATATATATATATATATATATATATATATATATATATATATATATTAAAGTTTAAGCAAAGAATCGCTGCTTTCACTCTTAACGGGATCTTCTGAAACTAAAAAAGTCAATCTGTGAACGCAGAAGTGAATATTTCAAAAAACGTTGGCCAAAAGTAGAAACAATTATTTGTTTCTGTTTAGGTTTACCTAACATTTTTCTGAACAGCACACCACTACACCGACTACACAACCCACAATATATATTTTAAAATTATGTTGCTTGAGATGCACCAACATACATATATGCTTAATTATCTTTACTGTTACCCACTACCAATTATTCTCTTTCTAATTATATAGAATACTAAATTAGTCAGGAGAATACTGTAATAACGTACGTAGCTAGAGAAACTACATAAATTAAAAATATATACGAATAATCATATTAAATATTCTAATTAACATTCAATTCTATATCGGTTAATTGAAAAAACCTAACAAAACGTTGATTACAATAGATAAGTGAACAAGCACAACAAGAGCAATAATAATAACCATAGCAACAACCCGAATCTACAGTAATCACTCACTTTTTTAAAAATGTCTTTCCACCACTCCTCCACACACCCTAGGAACTCTCTTCCTACCCACTTTTCTCCCGATGAAGGGCTTATGCCCGAAACATCGTTCCCCACCCCCACTCTCAAAAGCGTGAACCTAATAAACTAATATTTGTACTGCCACTCTGTTTGTGTTCCTGTCTAAGATTTAACTATATATATATATTTGTGTGCACATCTTCATTATGGTAAAATATATTTTCAAGAATTGTGGCCAATATTTTCTTTATAAATTACATGATGCATTTTACAAACAAACTTACGCATATTTTACTTTAAAAACTCTATATTGAATATGTTGAGTGAATTCTGACATCACCAGATACGTTTTTCATAATCAACGAGGTGTTAAAACAATGGATTTTGCTTTTAAAAACTTGATTCAGTAAATATATATAAGTATAGTGTGTTTTACCACAGATTTTTCTGAGATTTTTTTCAGAAATCGATAAACTTTATGATATTGTATTAGTGAATACACCTCACACAGTGAAAAGTCCTCCCATCTGATGCATTTAGAAATAACATCTCACTATATGAATTCTCACTATGTGGTTATCGGGGAATATGTGTTTTGATGCATCATAAAACCTGTACCTCACGCCATCTGCTATAACGTAACATTCTCACAGCATATCAACAAAAGTCTGTTACGCAATTCGTTAATTCAGAAAACACCTCTATCACCATATACATAGATATACATAATATCGATAAATAAATACTCACACACACGCATATATATATGTACGTGTATATATATATGTGTGTGTGTATATATATATATATATATATATATATATATATATATATTTATTAAAATAACAGATTAAAGTTTAAGCAAAGAATCGCTGCTTTAACCCTTAACGGGATCTTCTGAAACTAAAAAAGTCAATCTGTGAACGCAGAAGTAAATATTTCAAAAAACGTTGCAACCGAAGGAAGACAGGAAGACGATACTTTGGTTCGTGGAAACGTTCTCTGGCAAAGAACGAAAAAAAAACGAAGATAATACGTCATTATGTGTAGCGTTGAGAACAATTACACGCAAAGACAAAACGACGTAAATGGTAGAACAGAAATCGTAGACTAATATTCTATTAGGTGGTTCATGGAGACGTTCTCTGGCAATGAACGGAAATCATTGTTTCTACTTTAGGCACAAGGCCAGCAATTATCCAGTGCATTACTGGTACTTTATTTTATCGACCCCGTAAGGATGAAAGGCAAAGTCAACCTCTGAAATAATACGTCATTATGTGGAGCGGTGAAAACAATTACACGCAAAGACAAAACCAGCGATTCTTTGCTTAAACTTTAATCTGTTATTTTAATAAATATTTGCTCTACGGTTCTTATATATTTGATATATATTTATCCTTATCGAGCCCTCTGGGTTCATGCAGAAGTTAGGTGCGTAGAGCTGGAAATATTCAACTGAAAAAAATGCAACCATTCTGGTTGGAATCTCCTATCCAGGAGATTCCAACCAGAATGGTTGCATTTTTTCAGGGTATGTCAATATTTATTTATAAAACTAACCTATATTATATTTTATCTGATGAAAGCGCACCATAGTTTGCCTTGATGGCCCTTGAAATATGTATAATGAAATAAATATGATTTTATAAATATAGTTTCCATTTGTTAATATATTGTATATTTACTCCAATAATTTGTTGAGTGCTTTATAAAAATATTTTGCTTGTTGTATCCCAACAAATTAAATATAACCTCTACATATATATATATATATATATATATTCACATGTATGAACACACACACACACACACACACACACACACACACACACCCCACACACACACCCACACACACGCACATATATATATAAATGTAATCTGAGTTTTTCGAACATTGATGATAACATTCGATTCGTTTGCAATTATGCAAACAGCCTCTTTAAGCCATGTCAGTCGGATGACTCCGTCATTCTTGCTCTTGTGATGGCATATAAACAGAACCGCAGAAAATAATGTACTACCGTATACTGCTGTCAGAGCTAGTGAAAATATATGATATTAGCAGATCCACTGATCCACAGATTTGCATATCACCAGAGAGGCCAGTCAGTTTCATATATACGAGCGATTAATGGCCGGCTTTGCCATATTCAAATAACAAACTAATAGTTATATCGCTCTGCATGGCTGAATACAATAAATGTAAAAGCGAGGTTTTCGAACATTAATAACAACTAGCATGCAAACAGCATCTTTAAGGCATGTCAGTAGAATGACTCCGTCAACACAGGAGCAAGACCCACGGGGTCATTCCACTGACATGGCTTAAAGAGGGTGTTTGCATAATTGCAAACGAATCGAATATTTTTAATAATTGTTTCTACTTTTGGCACAAGACCAGCAAATACCCCAGTGCATTACTGGTACTTTATTTTATCGACCCCGTAAGGATGAAAGGCAAAGTTAACCGCAGCGGGATATAAACTCAGAATGGCAAGGCCCGTAACTCTATGCGTCAAATCCACCGAATATTATTAATAATTGTTACCCAGTACATTACTGGTACTTTATTTTATCGACCCCGTAAGGATGAAAGGCAAAGTTAAGCTTGGCAGGATTTGGACTCAGACCAGAATATTATTAATAATGTTCGAACAAGTCAGATTACATTTATTGTATTCAGCCATGTAGAGCGATAAAACTATTTGTAGAGCGATAAAACTATTTGTTATATATATATATATATATATATATATATATATATAAAGGAACGATCGACGTTCGTCAAATCGGACCGAGGAAACAATGTTTCCGTTGGTCTTTCCAATTGCTAATACTATCTATCGGTCGCAACTCCAGGTAGAAGGAGCGACGTGAAATAAAGTGTCTTGCTCAAGGACATAACGCATCGCCTGGTCCAGGAATCGAACTCACAACCTTTCGATTGCGAATCCAATTCTCTAACCGCTCAGCCACACGCCTTCACACACACACACACACAGAGAGAGAGAGAGAGAGAGAGAGAGAGAGAGAGAGAGAGAGAGAGAGAGAGAGAGAGAGAGAGAGAGAGAGAGAGAGAGAGAGAGAGAGAGAGAGAGAGAGAGAGAGAGAGAGAGAGAGAGAGAGAGAGATAGTCATATATATTGTTATACTTTGGGAGGGTTATGTTGCCAATAAGAAACACACGCACCGGTTGCTTTCAATTCAATTTATAATAAATTGGAGTGAAAGCAACTGGTGCGTGTGTTTCTTATTGGCAACATGACCCTCCCAAAGTATAACAATATCGGTTTCAACACACGTTTTCAGATAATGAATCTTGCTAAACAAATTCAGAAACGAAATATATATATATACTATATATATATATATATATATATATATATACTATATATATATATATATATATATATATATATATATATATATATATATATATATATACTATATATATATATATATATATATATATATACTACTATATATATATATATATACAATATGTTGAAAAGGTAACACACGAGAGAGAGATAGTGCGCCATCAATAAAACAGGGAAAAAGCATCAGAGTATGGAATCTATAACATATGAAAGGCAGGGTAGACACACGATAATTAAAAATATAAATTAAAGTGTATATACATACCTCTATAACTATATAACATTCCATACACTGGTGGTTTTTCCCTGTTTTATAGATAGCGCACTATCTCTCTCTAGTGTGTTACCTTTTCAACATTTTGTGTATTTTAAAGAGCTCAGGATTCCTTCTCATTTGAGCACATTATTGACAGGGAATAGCGAAAGTCTATGGCTCCGTTAATTTATCGTGATATATATATATATATATATATATATATATGTGTGTGTGTGTGTGTGTGTGTGTGTGTGTGTTCATATGTATGTGTGTTTGTATGTTTGTATATGCATATAACTTGGGTCCTAATTTTGATTCTTCTATCAATAATATTTCATCTTTGCACTGGTATTATAACGGATATATTCAATGATGTGTTGCATAATTCTCTTCCTAAACCACACATATGTATGCGTGTTTATATATATATATATATACATAATATATATATGTGCGTGCGTGCGTGCGTGCGTGCGTGCGTGCGTGCGTGTGTATGTGTGTGTGTGTGTGTGTGTGTGTGTGTGTGTGGATGTATATGTGTGTGTCTTTATTTAATAAGTGCAATTGAGAGACCACGCATGTTTCTGAGTGCATCGAAGCTGAATTATTTTACAGGTTGTTGGAAAACAAACTCCCTTATTATCAAACATACGTGTTCTCTCCCGTGTCTATTTCTCTCAAATCAATTTAGATCAAAGCCAGGAATATATCCGTACATAGAAATAATTAACTGTATTAAGTAACTGTTCCTCTCGTGATGCATCAGCAAAACACCTTTCATAAAACTACCGCAGATATAACTCTATGTGTAATATATTTCTTTCGTATAGCTTCAATGATATTATCATTCACGCTCTATGTATCAGAAAAGGTCTGACACGAATATAACGCCTCTGCTGTGTGCTGTATTAATATAGTATCACTGACTTTTGCGTGATGACAGATCATTATAAGAAGCGTGATAGAGAGAAAAACAATTTGCAACAATAATATTCATTCTATGGAAATTGGAATATTAAATAAAATTTAAATCAAAAAGAAAGGAGAAAATGAGAAACATAGGAAAATGAAATCCTTCATCCGAAATTTTATTGCTCATATTTGTATAAATGTTAATTTATGTAAAACATTGGAAATTTTATAATCAACAGCTTAATAGCATGCTTTGTTTCATCTTTTAGATTGTATAGTATTATAAATCGTAACAATATTATTTAATTTATGCAGATTGTAGCATTTGTGTTCTGAATTATTATCTTAGCCACGCTAAGGAACAATTCCGGATAACACACAAAACTGGTTGTTTAAAAATACAAACTGGTAAAAACATTTGAAAACTTGTTTCAAATAATGGTGCAAAACATACAATCTTAAAATAAAGAATATATATTAAAACATCTCAATTTATGTTAATATATTCAGTGTTCATATAAGGACATTTTGTAAGCAGCTTTATTAAACTCTATACTGTATATACAGATTTTAAATCACACACACACACATATATATATATAAATATATATATATATATATATATATATATAGCGACGTGGTTAGTCGGTCTGGTCACTACTTCTGATCGGATCTGAGAATAGCCCTTAAAAGGATTGTTATCGTACACGGTCTGATCGGATCTGATGGGTAGCCCTTAAAAGAACTGTTGTCACATACGGTAAGGATGAACAGACGAAGGAAGAAGTTGAAAGGACGAGCAAGGCGAGAGATGTAGTTTCGGTCAGCTATTTATTTTCATACATGAAGCGACGATACAGAGGTACAAGGCGTGTGTGAATGACAAGTGTGGCAGAGGAGAGGAACAACGATACGTGAGCTGACTCTGCCAAAGGTCGACTGGCGAAAGTGTTTGGGACCACTCTATTTATACAAAAATAATCGTTTGATGTTTAGCCGCTGCGTAGGCGTTTTATTTTGGTGGCTTAAGGGTTGTTTGTTTCACGGTGATGTAGCTAGCTAAGCAGATAGATAGAGTTGTTTATTTCACAGATGTTATTTCCGGTGGCTGTATATTAGCCCCCTGCCAGATCTTTTATACAACAAAAGAGCGAAACATCGTATAGTAATGAGCCAGTGGTGCATTTGTCATGACAATAGCCTAAAGAGTGTCCAGCACGTTGTGGTAATTTGGTGATCATCGAGTATAGGACAGAGTTGATGTAGAGATGATATGGCAAGATGTGTGTGTCAGGAAGAAAAAAACAAACAAACTATAAAATGACTTTGACCAGATTTATGCAGGCGTGATGAATGAGCCTGTTGCAATTTGGGTTGAGCTGCCTGTGGATTGCGTGACAAAAAGTCTAACAGGGCAGTGAAAATAACAGTAATGTGTGAAATGAATGGCCGTAGGCATGTTGCTTAAAAGTAACAGTTTGCTCCAAAGCATATGACTTGAGCGAATGTATGTGTAGTGTGTATCGTTTTGGTTTGGTTGCTTTGTTTTGTTTGCGTTTGTTGTGCGTTTGTTTTTGTTTCGTTTGTTGGTGATTTTTGTGGTGTTGGTGATGGTGGTGTTGGGGTTAATGTTGGTGTTGGGGTTAATGATGGAGCCTTTAGGTGGGTTCCTTCGCTACAAACGACACACCTAGGCCTTCTACCCTCAACGATTACGGTCAGCTGGCTGCCGTCATTGAGGTATATCACCTCTGGAATTCCCTGCATGTCTTTTTGGTCCGCTTGGATCAGGAGCTCCATCCCAGATCCAGACCAGTTCTCCTGCTTTACTTTTATCACCTCAATTACTTTAGTGTCGGCCTCGATGTCGCCGAGGACGGCAGCCATTAGCCAGGGAACTTCAATGGTCGGCGCAACCTGGGTCACCCTGATCCTTACCAGCCTCTGACCACAAAAGCTTGGGATGAGTATGAATTCGTCACTTTTTAATGGGGCCATGGAGTGCTCTCTGGCTTCCTGTGGGGTTACAAAGAACACGTCCACAGTTCCATATTTTTGCCCACGTCTGATGTGGGTTTTTTGAGCCCACACATGTCCCAAAGCTTTTTGTATCTGGGACTCGGAAGCCCGTTCCACTCGGCGTGTTTTAATATTTATCGTCCGATATGACACGGTGCATTGGGATGATCCATGGTATTATATAAGGGGGGGGGGGGGTCAGGCTGACCCTGTAACCATATTTTTTTACTGTTCGCTTGACTTCATTCAATTTTTCCTGGCTTACCTCAAGCGTTTCATTTTTGTTTGTCGCTTTAGCAAACGGCACATTTGGTTCGGCGCTGTTATTGATGCTGTTGTTGTTATTCTAGTTGTTGCTGTTGTTGCTATTGTTATTTTTGTTATTATTATTTTTAGTTTCAGTTGTATTGGTGGTGGTGGTGGTGTCAGTGGCGTTTGGCGTGGAAGAGTCGATTTTCGGAGAATCCATTTTGATATCACGAGAAAATAATTTATTTTTCGTTTCAGCTGTTGCTGTGGTGGTGGTGGCGGTATCAGTGGTGTTGGTTGTTCTTTTTGACATTGTGGTGGTGGGGATGGCAGCTTTATGCTGTTATGCCTGCATTTTATTGGGGTTTTTACTCTTTCATATTATGTACATGGATGTCTTCCACATTGCTGTAGCTTTTAAAGTATTTATTATCGGGGCTATCTTTTTTTACGAACTGCATTGTACAGTGTTTTGGTCACTACATCATGCCTCATAGGTAGATAGTACCCGGATGACATCTTTGGACAGCTGCTGATGACATGGGTGATATCCTCGATGTTAGTTCTGCAGAGTCTGCACTTGTTATCACATCTAGGTGTTTTGCCTGCATCCCTATCTCTTTTGTGAATCAGGTATTTCGTGTTAATCTCCTGTTCTTGGATTGCAAAAGCGTATCCTTCAAAGTGGGAGCCAATATAGCGCTTGTTGGTCCAAGATAGACTACTTTGCTTATCTATATTACTCTCACTCTGGAGCTTCCTGGCAACATATCCATGCATGATCTTTTGCTGATAGGAATGCAGTTTTTCATCCATGGATTCACTGCGATACTGCTGAGCGACTTCCATGGGTGTGAGGTTTTGATTATCACACAGGAAATATCTCTCGAGGAGTTCCTTTCCAACTCTCATGATCTTATCGGTTTCATGCAGATAGACTTGCTCGGGAAACGGGCTCCTACGCTTCGAGGTTCGTAGATGTTGTCGGGGAGATATGATGCGACATTCAAATGCTGTCTGGACTGATGTTAGGCCTCTGCCTCCCAGCTTACGTTTGAAGAAAAGGTGGTCTATGTCACTGTTGATGTGGAAGTTTCCGGTGTTGTTCAGTATTTTTCGAGTTCCAACATCAACTGCTCGGATGTCGTCTATCGTCCAATTGAGTATTCCAAACATTGGTGTTAGGACAGGCACAGCAAACACATTGTGAGCCACTGTTTTGTTTTGCGCAGAGAGTTCCGATGACCAGATCTTTCTTAATCGGGTGTAGTATTCCCTGGTTACGCGTTCCTTATTGCATATACCATTATAGGATATGTTCTCATCTGTCCCCAGGTATCTGTAGCAGTCCTCATCAGATATCGGTGAAACAGTTAGGCCATTGATGACAATGTTGCTAGGTTGGGTTGTTGTTTCCCTCGCTTTACAGTCATATATGAGCATTTATCTTGGCCAAACTCCATTCCTATATCCTTTGAGAATGTTGTAACCAGGTCAAGATTTTTCTTCATCCCATCCATGTTCTTGGCATAGAGTTTCAGATCATCCATAAAGAAATTATAGGTTAGGTTCGTATTTCTGTCCTCCTGTGAGCCAATGATGTATCCATCACATTTCTTGTGCAGAAAGGACATGGGGTTTAATGACAGGATAAATAATATCACAGAGAGACTGTTCCCCTGAAATATACCCCTGCGATATTTTATTTTATCAGTGAAAATAGAGTCCTCCTTCTCTGTCTTTAACCTTAGCATAGTATCCCAAGAAGAAAACAGCTTCTCTATGGCTCTGACAATAATGTCTGGGACTCTAGCAAGTTGGAGGGCCTCTATCATCCAAGAGTGAGGAACAGAATCGAAAGCTTTCCTGTAGTCCAGCCAGACTGTAGCCATATTTTTCCTTAGTTGTCGCACCTCCGACATCGCAGTTTTGTAGATTAGGAGTTGTCCAGCACATCCCAAAACCCCTTTCTTTCCAGCTGCTTGTTCATCTGTGATGTTGTTGTTATTTTACAGTGATGTATGTATGTGTATATGTATGTATGTAAGTATGTATGTATTTAAGTATTATGTATGTGTGTAGGTATGTATGTGTGTATGTATGTTGACATGTAAAGACTTACCCATACTTGGCCAAGCATACACATGCGTACGTTCAGGCTATTATACAGTCAACAGCCAACTTAATATGACTTTTCATTTCCTAAACATAGGCAAGGTATTTCAGTGTTCCTTGTTCTTTGATTGTATGGTGCCAATATTCTTTATCACTCATATAATATTTCCAGCGCAGTCTGCCGAATAGATAGATATAATTGATAATAGTTTAACTCGATAGATAAATATATATAAAGTTCTGAAAACAAAGACAGGTAAATATATAAATATACACAGTTTTCTTTGATAAATAAAGGAACATAATGGTGATGTATTGCTTTGGTATTATTTCGTTGTAGAATAGAATATGATAAAGTCTAATGAAATCGTTTAACGTTTTTATTGGTAATTTTAGAGTTTCATTTCTGACAGTCATACGTCAATATCGATTATGTTTGTATTCTTTTGTCACGTTCAGCACATCTAACAAACGTTAAGTGTCATTTATCGATTTAAAGTTAAATTTCAGACATTTGCTTTTTATTTCGTGACATTTTATGTTGGATATTCGAAGAAAAATGTTCAAAAACCAAGAGAATCGATAGTGTTGGGTGTAAGTTGATTATCTGTAGAGACATCTGTTCATATCCGGTTGTACCTCCTACATCATATTCACGGAAAAGACACTTATCTCTCAGTTGGACATATCAAGTTTAATGTAAATACCTAACATTGTCTATTGAGAGTATTATAAAATTAATGAGTGTTTATGGTTATATTTCAGTGCTGATTTGAACTTCTGAAAGACGGGCATCTTCAAACTAAATTTCCCTTGATAAAGAATGTGCACCTGAGATATTAAGATATGTTTCTATTGGCTGCTTGGTTCGTGAGATATCCAGAGGTATTTCTATTGGTTGCTTGGTTTTAGCTGATTTGTGTTTGAACCACCACAACAATATAACATAAAAGAATAGTTCGTATGGATGTAGTCGTTTCTGTTTATCTATATACTATTAAAACTCTTTGATTGTGTGCTTGTCTCTAATTTAATACAGCCAAAACAGCGCATAATGGGAGTAATACTTTGACAAGAAATTGCCTCTGAAACGGGAATACAAATGGCCATACATACATACATACATACATACATACATACATACATACATACATACATACATACATACATACATCGTGTAATTGTTTATAATATTCAACTATAAATCTATTATCTTCACGGTATTGTGAAGGTTCACAGGCAACCTGATGCAAGACCTGAAGCCAGAAATATCCATAGTTGTCGTCAGTGTGCGAAGGAGTGAAAGTTTCTAGCAGGCTTGAAAAGCCGTCCAACTCAATATATGACCATTGAACAGGCTATCTAATAATAATTATAGAGAGAACATACAGGTATGCTTTTATATTTCCGTCTCTAACCCCATATAGAGAACTCGGACCCAGCACTGGCAGGTAACGAGATTTTAAACTTTAGTCTGTACTGGTTATAAAACAATGAACCGTATTACGTTATGTCACGTATTTACAAGTAACTTCATCGATGCTAGTTTTTGCAATAGCACAATCCTTGTTGTAACACATTGAACACGTCGCTATTTGCTAGACAGCCTCACAATATATCCAACCTATTCTCTATCTCTGACTATGTGTTTTCTGTTATCAATATTATTTTGGCAAACATATTGATCCACACGTTTATAATCATTTTCATACGAGGCCAATCATCTGCAGTTAGCTGATGGCGTGAATCATCTGCAGTTAGCTGATCGCGTGAATCATCTGCAGTTAGCTGATCGCGTGAATCATCTGCAATTAGCTGATCGCGTGAATCATCTGCAGTTAGCTGATCGCGTGAATCATCTGCAATTAGCTGATCGCGTGAATCATCTGCAGTTAGCTGATCGCGTGAATCATCTGCAATTAGCTGATCACGTGAATCATCTGCAGTTAGCTGATCGCGTGAATCATCTGCAATTAGCTGATCGCGTGAATCATCTGCAATTAGCTGATCGCGTGAATCATCTGCAATTAGCTGATCGCGTGAATCATCTGCAGTTAGCTGATCACGTGAATCATCTGCAGTTAGCTGATCGCGTGAATCATCTGCAGTTAGCTGATCACGTGAATCATCTGCAGTTAGCTGATCGCGTGAATCATCTGCAGTTAGCTGATCACGTGAATCATCTGCAGTTAGCTGATCGCGTGAATCATCTGCAGTTAGCTGATCGCGTGAATCATCTGCAATTAGCTGATCGCGTGAATCATCTGCAGTTAGCTGATCGCGTGAATCATCTGCAATTAGCTGATCGCGTGAATCATCTGCAATTAGCTGATCGCGTGAATCATCTGCAATTAGCTGATCGCGTGAATCATCTGCAGTTAGCTGATCACGTGAATCATCTGCAGTTAGCTGATCGCGTGAATCATCTGCAGTTAGCTGATCACGTGAATCATCTGCAGTTAGCTGATCGCGTGAATCATCTGCAGTTAGCTGATCACGTGAATCATCTGCAGTTAGCTGATCGCGTGAATCATCTGCAGTTAGCTGATCGCGTGAATCATCTGCAATTAGCTGATCGCGTGAATCATCTGCAGTTAGCTGATCGCGTGAATCATCTGCAATTAGCTGATCGCGTGAATCATCTGCAATTAGCTGATCGCGTGAATCATCTGCAGTTAGCTGATCGCGTGAATCATCTGCAGTTAGCTGATCGCATGAATCATCTGCAATTAGCTGATCGCATGAATCATCTGCAATTAGCTGATCGCGTGAATCATCTGCAGTTAGCTGATCGCATGAATCATCTGCAATTAGCTGATCGCGTGAATCATCTGCAGTTAGCTGATCACGTGAATCATCTGCAGTTAGCTGACCACGTGAATCATCTGCAGTTAGCTGATCGCCCCGATCAGAAATATTCCCCGTTTGGCGATCGGCGTGAATTACCTGAAGGAGGAGTTGTGTTATCAAAATCCCTCGTTTCACCAGGTTCACAAAATATTGAACTTAGTATTGGTTTCTTATATAGGCATAAGGCCAGCAATTTTGGGGGAGGGAAAAGTCGATTAAATCGACCCCAGTGCGTTGCTGGTACTTTATTTTATCAACCCCGTAAGGATGAAAGGCAAAGTTAACCTCGGCGAGATTTGAACTCAGATCATAAAGGGCCGTAACTCTATGCTGTGAAGCCTGTTGTCCGACGCTCTACCGACACTGCCAATCCTCTGCCCTTAATATTAAAAGCAAACTAAAATATTCGTTGATTAATTCTGAAGTGTTGCCTCTACCTGTATATTAATATTCTAGGTGGGTTGGTCAGTCTGAGAACTGGAGCCTCCAATTAAAACAACTTCAGGATCCATAGCACAGACGGTGTGTCTAGATATTTGTCGTTTCAATTCAACCATTTGCACTTAAATCAGGTTTATATAATTATTTTAACGTGGGTTCTGTACGAAATAACAATACAAATTATCACCCACACGGTTGAATATTGATAAATATCTTCATGAGATACATGATCCCATGAAGGTTTTGCTTAGCGCTGTAAACAGTAGTTTTATCTGGATGATAAATCAATCCCGCTTCCTGGAGATTTCCAGCAGCTGGAAATATACATACATAGACATACATATATGTATATATGTATACATACATCCATATATACATTAATACGTATGTATGTACACACACACACACACACACACACACACACACACACACACACACACACACACACGTGTATGTATATATATATGAAGAATTATAAAGATTTGTAAAAAAGCACCTAATGTATTTTATTTTATATCCATGTTTTGTGTATAAGAGAAAACAAAAACATAAAAAAACAATAGTTTATGTACCAATTTCGCTTAAAACAGATTTTCAAATGATTTTTCATGTTTAATTTACTGGTTTTCCCTTTGTAATATATATTTATATATCTCATAAGGAATGATAACATTTCTATTAAGATAAAAATAAAAGAAATGATAAATCTATACAGTCAGACACACATACACAGTATGTAAAGATACACAGATTCAGACATATACGCCAGTACACACAGGGACACATATCTACACACAATACATTGAGACAATCACATACACACATATTTGCGTAGGAGAAGGCTTGTATTCACACATATCCAGGCATACAAGCTCCTTATTAGGTGCAAAGAAACGGACAGCCTCCCTTGCGCATGCGGATATATACACATACATTAGAAAACAGAAATACTTATTAGTAGAAACAGATGCAAACACACACAAAGACACATTCAGAAACGCGGATACAAACACCCAAAATCACCCATACGGATAGAAACACATACATATGGATAGATAAAGACTCACAGTGAAAGACATTTTCGCCAAACACGTAATAATGGCCATGAATAAAATAAAGCATATCAACGATATTTGTTAGACAGTGACTGTGGTTAAATAAATAGAGAAAGAACAATATGAGAGAGGGTAGTGTGAGAAAACAGAGACAAGACAGAAAGATAAAATATAATAGATGAATCTAAAATATGATACAATAACAGACATGCCCCTGTAATTCCAGAAAGAGTCGTAAGGGGCACCATATTGATATACTACGTTTCTAGGGCGTTTTTAAACCTTTCCAGATCTGAATACAAAAGATTTCTTCTCGAGAAGGAAAGAGAGTGTGGGGAAATGGAAGTGAGAAAGAGATATAGATGAAGAATCGATCCCAGTATTAGACTTTAACATTTTTATCAACTTTGAATGGATGAAAGGTAAAGTTGACCTCGGCACGATTTGAACTCAGAAAGCACAAAGCCGAAACGAATATTACAAAACATTCTATTACATTTGGCTTATTGTTGCTTTCAGCGGAATCTACTTTATCATAAACATTCAGACGAGATCTTCGGATATTTTCCTTCCCTCCCCTCACCAGTTTCGAAAACCCTGCACAAAAGTTTGGTTGCTACACTTTCTATATAACTAAGCTATAAAGCATTTCGAAAATAGTTCGTTTCTTGTAGATTAAATGGTAACATCAGGATGATATATTGCATTAATGAGGAAAAACAAAATATGGTTTTGTGAATTCAACTATAGGCCATTCAATGTTGGAGTTCTCGCCAATTGGCAAAATGCCAGATGTGACAAAAATATTCCCCAGTGCACTTGAATTTTCTGTTTCTAAAGAAGATTGTGAGTTGTCAATGTTTTCAATGTGCAAAAACTTTCAAGGGAGGAGTCTCCAAATGGAAACGGTTCAATACCTAAAACCTGAAAAGAAATTAAATATGTAACAGTAACGATAAGTCAGGTAATGCTCAGACGACGGTTTAATCGTTTAATTTTCGACTTACATTTAGATATAGAATAAATGTATACAAGATTCAGAAAACACAACATCGAACTATTGAATCATAGCTTCATATCTTATAAATATAAAATAAAACGAGGAATATTGAATCCCAAACTGACCTTTAAACTCTGTAATGCTTCATGTTGGTGTCACTACTCGGTGTCATGGTCACACATACGCGTAAATGGCAGCTCAAAATCATGATGAAAACCAGGGAACACTTTTACTAGAACTCATCCACTCACATTCTCATATATTTGATTCAGTGTCTGAAATATTAGAGATTGTATTATACAATTGTATTAGACAAGTACTAGCTATTTTAACCTAGTACTTGCAATGTTTAATATTATTTGTATCAAGACTATAGCTGTCGTTAATTTAGGTATAATTGTGTTTTGGGTGTACAATTATGTTTTGAGGTACGATTGTGTTTGACTGAGAATTTGGGAGGTGCCCGAACTATGAAAATACTAATTCATTCACTTGCTATTTGCAGTATCCTATATATATAATTGTGGGCTTAATAGTTCAGGTGAAATAATACCTTTCATCAGGTAATACGTTATATTTAGCCTCTGTCTCCTCATCCCGGAGTAAATGTCTTATTGTAATCAGAACTTCATTCTCCGACTTAGAAGAATGGTAATATCATATTGAAATCTACACGACGTGGACTTACAAGAAAAACCTGTGCAAATATAAAGGGATATTGCCTGTAATAATCCTCAACAACGGTTTTTATAACATCAGCGGAAGAAATCAGAATCTGATGGTTAAGCAGTTTTTTAGGTGGATCGAAATAGACTAGGTATTAGTCAGGTCAGACTGTAACAGAAGGTATCTCTTACTGTTGCACTACATTTGTGTCGTGAGACCACCGTGCCGCAAATGAAGATGGTGTGGATCTAATTAATATAATAGATCACTTCTAAAAACAATTCTCGTAGAGATTGTTCACGTCGTTGTTGTTTTTTTTCTTCCAGCAGAATATTTATCCGAGTGAGTTATTTTGTTTGTCAAATTCTGAATAATAAAAATAAAACATGATACCATTTTCTGGTATTGTCTGTCTCCTCACCATGTATGGCTAGTGGTTGGCATCTCTGTAAGAAGCTCTTCTGTCATTTGGCAGGTTTCACTTTTAATCTCGCGGGTTTCCACACATCATCATCGCCCAGTAAACTAGGCTTGATTGGCTGATGTATTCAGCGACCACCTGACAACACACACATGCGCACTCACCACCGCCCCCGCCCCCCACACACATACTTACACTATATATATTTATATATATCTATTTATTAAATATGTATATCTATTTATTAAATATTTAATATTAAATATTTATTAAATATATATATCTATTTATTAAATATGTATATCTATTTATTAAATATTTAATATTAAATATTTATTAAATATATATATCTATTTATTAAATATGTATATCTATTTATTAAATATTTAATATTAAATATTTATTAAATATATATATCTATTTATTAAATGTCCAAGAGAATGACTTACAAAGATGCCGCAAAAACTGAGAAGAAAATTTAATTTTCTGATTTGAAGAAAATTATTTAAAATTCTTCTTTTGTAAGATGTGAGCGTTCACGAATTTCTTTCATTCTTTAGTGAAATTGCGTGAGCAGATGTTATCGTTCTTGTAAATACCAAATTCGACATTTGGCTTTACAAGATATCCGTATTTATCGTATCAATGGATTAATAAATCAATTCCATTACTTGCTAAATCTTACTAAAATACTTCTCAAATTACGATAAAGATTAACTTATAATAATATGGATTAAAGGATAACTACAATTGTAATGCATTAAATTTTTATTCTCAATTCTCAACACTTGTAAGATTTTGCTGCTTTCATCAGCATAATAATTTTTGTTTTAGGACTTAATACCAAAGTAATCTTTAAATGAAGCCTAATTCTAATTGAATGGATAACGGTACCTTCGTGAGTCTCTAGGGAGATAAGCGTTTACTCTTTCGGAGTTCGAAATTTCAGTATATATATATATATATATATATATGCACACACACACACACACACACACACACACACACACACACACACACACACACACACACACACACACACACACACACACACACACACACACACACACACATATATATATATAGACATACTTATATATATATATATATATATATATATATATATATATATATATATATTATATATATATATATATTATATATATATATATATATATATATACATGCATACATATATATACATACATACATACATACATATATACATGTATATATATATATATTAGAAAGTGAGGTTTTTTTTACAAAATGAAAAATAACCGAGGTATCCTACACGAGTGAAAGTATAAAGAAAAAAAGATGAAATCGAAAATGCAACTGGTGTCTTATTTAAAAAAAAAAAATATTTATTTGGTTCCTTTACCGGTTTCGCAGTTCTTCTGCTTTTCAAAAGTAGAGTTGAGATGGAGGGTCTGCGGTTTTTCTCACATCTGGTTGGTCTTTGAATGTTACTTGTTTTATATGGTAAAAAGTGGCTCGAAACGCCAGGTTTTTAGAGAAGTAAGTTGATTGGTTGGTCAATAAGTATAATAAATTTCGCGCCAGTTCGCGTTAAAAAGTTCTTCAAACAGGGGAGGGGGAGGAGGGCTCAGGTTGTTTTTTCATATATTAGTGTTTGAATTTCTTTTTACTTAAAAAAGGGGTTCAAGAAGGTTTTTTTTAAATAAATGTAATTTGATTGTTTATAAATGAAATTATGGTTGTCACATGAACAAGTTCATTAAATTTCACGCCCGTATTTGGGAATTTATTTTGTAGACTTTTAGAGAATTTTATGACAAACAAAAGATAATGGTCAAGAGAAATGGGATGGGAGAATTGTTCTGGTTCAGTGAATATAGCAGGTTGTTTTTTCATATATGAGTTAAGTTTGGTTGGTTGATGTAGTCACGTGAATAAGTATATCAGCTTTCGCGTAAGTTTGTTTAATTTCAGAGCACCAATCCTAATCTTTAATTTTTGCTGGACCGGCAATCGCTCTGTATAATAGGTTCCTGATTATTCCTGGAATTCTATAAGAATCCAGCCTCTATAATTTTCGGCAGAGGTCGGCGAGTACTAGGCTCTGAGGAACACAAAGAGTGTGAAACAGATCTGTCAGCTTATCCCCCTTCCTTTGCTGAAAAAAGAAGTAAGTGACATAGTCACTACTTTAAAACAATAGCACAAGGTCTTCAAAATGTTTTTAATTAAACATACAGTATAACACCAAATATATTATACATACATTCATGTATACATCGCTATTTCAGAGCACCAATCCTAATTTTAAATTTTATAATGTATATAAAGTTCAAAACAATCAAAACTATTTTCAATACATTTTATTGCTGACAATCGTTTCTTCCAAAGAGCCGTTTGGTATCATCGGAGCATTTGCAAAGTTTAAACACATAATTAAGTTCCTATTCCACAGAACAATGATAAAGATACGTTGATATTATTGTTGCTATCAATAGTGTGATATTCAAAGAGTGAGAATGTTGTGGTCTGTAGCAATGGGTATAATAAAGATTATAAAAGAATTATAAAAGAAGGTTACTCTCAAAGGAGGACATTAATGGTACATAGGCATATATACGGTAAGAGTTCAGAGGTATCAAGCATATAAAGAACAACATGGAGAAAAAAGCAAAGGTATTAAGTATATATAGCATAATATGGCAAAGATATCACAAATATAGGTGTAATAGGATGAACATATTAAGCAGTCAGGAATGCATGGTTAAAATATTAGGTGAAAATTGTGAAGCAACTTGTGTAGTATACATATACAGAGTTTCGTTGGTGCATGCGTATATATATATATAGAGAGAGAAAGAGAGAGAAAGAGAGAGTGATAGAACAACAAATTTAGAAGTTAAACTAATACGTAATAATAGTGTATCCTAGCGGTTGGAGGTGTGAGGTAAAAGTTAAATATGGTGAAATATTGTATCCACTCTTTGGTGACTCAGATATATTTCCTCTTTAGTTTTCTGGTCAATATATAGGCGGAAATGATTTTATATAATCCACGGAGGAGAAGAAGAGCGCCTACCATAGACCTTCCAGATTGTTAAGATTAATGTAGCTTGTGGTCAGCCTGATTATATGATGGTCAATGTCTGCAGAAAAACTCAAGATGGGAGAAAACCGGAATTCTGGTCTGAATCTTTGAAACAGAGGGAGCTCCGTCAAAGACATCCAATTACCCAATGGTGTTATTGAATAGAGCAGTGGACATGACTTTTAGTTTATGATTCCGTGTGCAATTCATCGTCACGAAAGTCTTATTGTGTTTATGACAACAAAAACGTTAAATGCAGTAGACTGAAACTCTAATTGTGGAAGACGTTTTCACCTTATATATTCTACAGAAATTGGTTAAGATTGCAAAGCTAACGAATCACAACAAAGGTAAAAAAGGATTAACAAGGTACGACATTGAGAAATAGTAAAGTCATAAGAGTGTATTTTATAAAAGTATGTCCAAAACCTATTGGCATAATCTTATCCAGAATCGATAAAATAACTGTTAATCAAATGAAATTATTTCTCATCACAGATTTTGTTTCTGTGCTTAGATAAAACAAAAATCAATATCTTAATTACTTCACGAAGAAAAGCAACAAAAGTAAGAAAACAAACAAAACATTTATCACGGAACCATTAGGAATTAGACTGTCGAAAGTATAGTCAGGATGATTAAACCTGACAAAATATAATTTATCATGCAAATTCCAAGCATTGCTGTCTCTTTATTTATACGAATGAATATCTAACGAAACTACATTTATTTCTCTATATCATCACATTCGGTATGAGATGAAAATAATAATAATTGTGAAATCAATAGGAAAAGAAAATCAATAATACAATTTTTTAATAGCTTTAATCTTAAGGTAGAAGTAGAGAATAATTATAAAATAGTTAATTTTTTAGATGTAATATTTAACCTTAATACTGGTCTTTATTATCCATTTCATAAAATCAATGAGAATTTAAACTATGTTAACTTTAATTCCAATCACCCGAGATCCGTTAAAAACACTATTGTAAATTCCGTACAGCAACGTATTTCTAGAATGTCAGCGAATAAAAATATATTTGAAGATAAGTCACAATATTATAATGAAGCTTTAAGTAGAGCAGGCTATAATAATGAAATTAAATACATTGATAATAAAGATATGCCAATTAACCATAATTATAATTATAATTATAATTATAATAAGAAAACCTAGCACTAATTCTAAAATTAAAAGATGAAATAGAACTAGAAATGTATTATGGTTCGCTCCCCCTTTCTCATTAAGCATTAAAACTCCAATAGCTAAACTATTTTTTAAAGCTCTAGATAATTGTTTTCCCAAGACACATAGGTATCACTCAATCTTTAATAGACATACAATTAAACTATCATATTCTACCACTATGAATTTAGCGCAGAATATATATAGAATTAATAATGCTTTCTTTATTAACCACAAGTGTTTACACAAAGTAGACATTAAGGACAGTACAGGGCAATACAGGATGGTACAAATGGGCATTTCTGCGTGTAAAAAACAAAAAAACAGGATGTAATAAAAGAACAATAAAAAAATTCCCCAATAGGGGGGAGACTTCCGAGGGCCATCGTGGAGAAAGCCCATTAAAAAAATCCACGGTGACCCTGACCACCAGGGCAAGTGTCCTCTCCCAGTTTTCCACCTTCAATTTACAGGCATATACTCAGAGTAGGTCCATTCACTCGAGCCATCTTTCACCCATCTTTCAACAAAAAGCTGGGAATTAATAATAGAAACTTAAAACTTAACCAGAATAGCAATATCCAATATAATGATATGGTTCCCAATAATATAAATTCCGATAAATGTAATTGTAGAAATAAATCTAACTGTCCTTTAAATAATAACTGTTTAGTTAAAAATGTAGTATACAATTGCAATGTCAAAACCAATGATAATTCCTTTAACTATGTCGGCTCTACTTCGACAGAGTTCAAATCTCGTTTCAATAATCATAAATGTTCCTTTACGAATATTGGTAAAAAATCTTCAATTTCTCTATCCAACTTATAATGGAACTTAAAATCCAAGAATATAAACTATTCTTTATCTTGGAATATTGTCTCCAAAGCACCATCCTACACAGCTCTATCCAAACTTTGCAGCCTATGCGCCAAAGAAATATTCTTTATACTAAAATGTAAGAACTTTATTAATTTGCGTAATAATTTATTTAGTTCTTGTAAACATCGTTTAAATTCAACTTTTAGATATATATATAAAATGTAATATATGGTCAATCTTCCTTACATAACGTTTTCTATATCCAAACACCTATAATCTCATCCCTCAGATTATATCTATATATGATTCAAGAATTTAATATATTTCTAACCTTAATAACTTCCTAAATATACAAAATACACCTATTAAATTTTTAATTTACTCCTTAAAACCTTTACTTTTTAAAATTTCTACTTCATAAATATACTTTGTATTATTACACTTATCAATCCTACCTCCAAAAGATATATCATAACCTTTTTATATGACTACTTGAAATTCTTTTAAGAAAAAGTTTTGAAAATTCTAAAAATTTCCTTTGAAAGACTTTCTGAAAGTTTTTGAAAAACTTCTGGTAAAGTTTTTGAAATTTCCTTTTGAAAGATACGGAAAAACCATTATTTTCATATCTTCCAATATTTTTATATCTTCCAATATTTTAAACATTTTTAATATTTATGTATTTTCATATATATCCAAATATTTATATATATGTGGAATACTGTATGTGTTATGTTTTAATTATATTTTAAGATGAATTTTTATAACTTTTTATAACTTCCTATAACTTTTTAAAGAGATTTTTTATGTATCTTTGGAGTCATTTGAGTTTTTAAAAAATCCCTTTTAACTTCCTTTAAATTTCCTTATTGTTTTTATAATCTCAATTTTTATAGTCTTAATTTATAGTCTGAATTTTTAAAAGGTTTTAATATATACTTCTAATTAAGTACTTATTCCTTTGTAAACTCTCGTAAATTTTTGTAATTTTTGGAATTATTTGTATGTTTAAGATTTGACTTACAACTATTAATAAATTCTGGATAAATATAATTTTGCCAAACTTATTTTAATCAAATAAACTATACTAGATTTTTTCTAATGTAAAATACTATACATTTAAATAATTTATAATCTATAACATAACATACCCATCTAAACCCATCTAATACATCTTAATATATTTTAAATACTTCTTTTTGTAATATATCCTATTTTAATTAAATTTTAATTACATTTTTAATTAAATTCTAACAATATTTTAAAATCTTAACAATATATATATATATATATATATATATATATATATATATATATATATAAATAAATAAAATGACTTTCAGAAGTATCTTTAATCAATATTTCACTTGTTTACATTTTATATGTCTTTACTATGTTTTTGTCGAGATTTTGTGGTGATTTTTAAATGATATTTTTCTTTTTATCTAATATTTCTCAAATGATATTCTTTTTCAAATGATATTCTTTTTAATGGTTTTAAATATTATTTTGAAATATATATTTTTTGTGATAATTTTGATAATGTTTATAAATATACTTATGATGTCTCTAATAATATTTTTTCTTACTTTAACACATGCATCGAATTCTCATCTTTGAAAACATGTAATATAAAATACCTTATAATCATATACAAAATAATATATTAAATTTTTCTAATTATTTTCCGCACATATCCTAATTGTATATTTATTTAAAAGTAAATTCTAGAATTAAATGACAAATGTAACATAACTATTTTAACTAAGAAACATTGGAGTTATCTTTTCGTTTATAATCTAAGACGCCTAAACATTCCTTCTACGTAACAACTAAACTTTACATAAATATTAAATTCTCTGTATTTTTTCGTTAACTTACTAAACTTTTTGATGAATGTTTTCCTATCTTGATGGAACTTTCTGAATGTACAAAATAATCTCAAATAAAATTCATAACTACGCCCTTTTCTTAACTATATATTGAAAATGCAAACAGAATTCTTTGTAACAATTAACATATATAAAAATATTTAAATTATCTATCTAGTGAAAATAACATATATACTCACATATATACTTTCCAGCACATTTACGTCTCTTTACGATCTGAGTTCAAATCCCGCCGAGGTTAACTTTGCCTTTCATCCTTACGAGGTCGATAAAATAAAGTACCAGTAATGTACTGGGTAATTGCTGGCCTTGTGCCAAAAGTAGAAACAATTATTTTGTGGTTGAGAAACGATGTGTGGTTGGCCCCCAACTTGTAATTCTCTTTAATTTTATTTGCATGAATCCTGTCATTGAGATGTCTCAGTAGACAGATAAAAAGATCGTTATTGTAAATGGTGTTCCGTTTCATATCAATTTGAAAATTCAATTTAAATTGACAATTTCTAAAAGTGACCGAACGAAAATCTAATCTGAATTATTAACAAGATAGAGATTTAGTTACTGACATCATGTTTGCAGAATATTTCTCTGACATTTCATTGAGACTCACTGGAAATATAGATAGGCTTTGTCTGGCTGCATAAAAATATCAATGTCAGAATGGGATACATGAAGGCCGATATGTATATATATAGTGACGAAAGATAAGTCATGAACTCATAATCCTTTATTTACTGCTATATATATTTCGATGATAGCCATTGAATGGTTATGACCTCATCAGGCAGTTAGTCAGTTCTTAGATATGCCAGCTCTGTGTTTATGATGTTGATGGTTTTAGAACCTTGGGACATATGAGCTTGTTAGGGATAATTTAATGTAGTCAGTAGGAATAATCTTAATTCTCATTGGTCAGTTTGTAGATGTTAGTAGGGTTGGTATTTGACCTTAAAGAAGCAGGTGGTGTTGTAAAGTGGTCTTCAAACCGCCAGGCAAGATGAAAATAGTTCCATATGACTGATTTTCACAAAAAGCATTCTTGGTCAGATATATATTCAATTGAGGTTTATAATATGAAATTCGATACTACAGGTCATTCTTAAATTGAGGAATTTATGTGGGGTGGTACTACTGAAAATTATGGTTAGAGTCAAGTACTAGAAAGTTTACATATAAAAAGACTTATGTTGGTTGACTTGCACATACACTGCCCCCTCCCCCCCACACACACATCCACATATACAAATTGAGGAATTTATGTGGGGTGGTAATACTGAAAATTATGGTTAGAGTCAAATACTTAGAAAGTTCACAAATAAAAAGACTTATGTTGGTTGACTTGTACATACACTCACACATACTCCCACAGACACACACATACATCTACACACACAAATCCAAACAGGTGTGTATATATATGTATGTACACACAAGTGTATATATATACACAACAGAGGCCCCAAAATCCAAGTATATGGCAGACATAAAACGAGGTGGGTGTTATTTTTAAAGAAAAGTAAAGTAGGTGTTTGGAAAAGTCATTGTTTAGACTAGACAAAAATAGAGTGTGATATATATCTTCACAGCAATAGCTTGGGGGCTTTGGAGCTTAGGCGAATCCCTTAGTACAGACATATATAGGTACAAGCACCCACCCACACTTGTATACCTCCGGATGCGTATGTATGTCTATATACACATGTGCACTCATATAAGAGAGCATATACAAATATACTCTTAAGCATACACTCGAACATTTTTCAAATGCAACCTGGGATATTATTATTTCATTGCGTTAACATAAGTGTGTACATTCACGTAATCCCAGTATACACACACAACGCACGGTTGCGGGCACGCATTCATGCGTATTCGGTTAGTACCTATGGATAATAGTTCTTCTGTGTGGGCCACTCCCGGGGGGTGAGGTGGGGTGGGGTTCCTCAGGTTCAATAAACGTGGTTTTGCTGACTCCTGACCAGTAGAGGATCCGGTGGACAATCCACCGTAGGGACCACAAACTATGGGTGGGTGTTGTTGCCCAATGGTCATTGGTACGGGGTGTAGGGGACCTACAGGGGTGAGGGCGTTGTGGGAGGCCATAACCGGGGTTTATCCATATAGCTTGAGGAAAGTTCCCGTCCTTAGGTGTCTGTAGGCGCCGAATAAGTCGGCCCTTCTGTTTAATAGCTTGGTTCCGCCATGAAGTATCTTGAGTGTTTCACTAAGACAGAGGTTGCAAATACCAGACCCACCTCTGTCTGGGGGAACCACGGACCAGACCAGAGAATGCGGGATCTTTTCAAGTTTGAGCTTCCAGATCAATTCAGAAAGGGCTGTACATTTCCTTTTTTCTATTCTGTTAAATGAGTGGCGATGGTTATACCACCTATCTTTGAAGCTCGTCTCCATGGATCCTATGTAGAGGTGCTCCGAGTTAGGGGTTATGACCTTGCACCTGTAGACTAAGTTTTTCGTCATGCATTCATTACTAAGTGGGCATAGTGATGGGTCTCTGCAATTGCATGACTTCTTAAGCCCCTGCACATGTACCGCGTGGTTACCATCACGCGGGGTTGGCTGGGTAGCCGCCGCAATCAGCACAGGATCGTTGGGTTCCGCTGTGCTAGTTGGGCCTGTCCGGGGTCTGGTTCGTCCTGAGTGCTGGTTCTGTTGGGTGGCTCCGGGGTTTACGGTGGTATTAGAGGCATTGAGCCTATTCCTATTTATGCCGGCTATGTGCTGGGCTACGGAGTGTGTGGTTGAGTAGGAAAGTTTCACCGTGTGCCTGTTGAATATTTTATGGTACCTGTGGGCCCTAGGGAAACATTTATCCAGTACTCTAAAGAATGTTCTAGCCAGGCTGGTACGTAGACCCACCGAGTACGGGGGGTTTTACCATGTGACCTTCCTGGTCCTATTCTTGCGGGGTTGTTGAATGTCCGCCGTGGTCCATCGCGGGGTTGTGCACAGCTCAGGTCGAGCTCGGTTGGTGTCACTCAGGTGTGCAGAGCGGTCACTATCGTGAGGGTTATATGGGCCCACAGTGGGGCTATAAGCCTGCACGGAGTGGCCTCCCTGCTCAACGAGGGTTCGGCAGGTGGTGGGGCCGGTGCAGGGGTGCCTATGCTCCGCACCATAGTGGTATTCAGCGTTGTAGGTATTAGACCGGTGGGGTATGCGGGACCTTCTACCGGGGGTGGTGACGGATCGGGGTCTGGGAGTGTTACTACTTGTCACCTGAGGGTATTGGCCCGGGGCACCCTTGGGTCATCTCGATCATGCCGCTTAGGGTTATTGCTGATCCTATGGCTGTGGGACGCCTTAGCTAGTGCTGAGTATTAATAATCAGCATTACTATTGAAGATCTCTTTATTGGCAGACAAGTTAGAGATCCTGTCAGAGACACTCTTAACTACGGCCTTAACTATAGATCTAGGGTGATTGGACCCAGCGTTGATATACACCAGCTTCTTATTGGGTTTATGATATGGGTGGTGTAGCTTAGGTGTTGAGGTTGAGGGTGGTGTCCAGGAAATTCACTACTTTTCTATTGGCTTCCATCTCTACTTTAAGTCCTACCTATATATATATATACTTTATATATATATATATATATATATATATATATATATATATATATATATATATATATATATAATATATATTAATAAAATAATGAATAAACAAAGAAACAGTTCCTTATATTAAAAAAATTCATCATTTTACGATCGTTTCTAGGATATATATGTGTTAGAGTTGGTATGCATATTCTATAGATCTATGTACAATATTTATACAAACTATCAGAGGGAATATACATACCTACACATATATATGCTGTCTTCAAAAATAATGATATTTGTTTATTGAAAAAAAAACAAATATTCAATACAATAGGTCTGTTTGGGAACAGGTTTTGAATTGACCAATAGAGAGATAGTGAGGGTCAAGATAGTAATATAGTAGTAGAAGAACCTTAAATTATGGGTAGAGGAAGGTAGATTTCAGTTTTGGATGGAAAATAATATTATGAATGAAGGATTATTTTAGGGAAGAGATAGGTCTTATGCTGACCTCAGAAATAATTTTATTTGTTCATTGAATAAAACCAACAAAGATCTAATATATTCTGTCTGTTTGGTAAGAGGTTTAGAATTAACCAATAGAAAGTTAATAATTGGCCAAATGGTAAAATAGTAGTAATTGAAGCTTATTTTAGGGGTGAAAATAGGTCAGGTGGTCAGTAAAAGGTATACAAGCAGTTGCTGTTATAAAATAGTAATGCCAATACAAATATCTAAGGTGACTAAAGTTTTACGATAAGAATGTTAGTGAAAAAAATACATCTATGAAAAGAATATAAATTAATTTAATTGATTGGTATATTTAATTTGATAAAATTACACTAATACATATAGATATGATAAATAAAAGTTAGATGCAGTTGAAAAGTGTTGTTAAAGATGAGGGGAAATTAAAAGAATATAAAAATAATATATATATATATACTTATATATATATATATATATACATATATATACACATACACACACACATATACACACATATATATATATATATACACATATATATATATATATATATATATACATATACATGCATATATACATACATACATATATACATACACACACACATACACACTTACATATACATATAATTATTGGGGGGGGGGGAAGTAAATTTATTAGTGAGAAATAATAAATATATATAGTTTTCAAGGAACATAGAGTCATAACCTGAAGTTAAAGCATTATATATGTTTACTTAATGGTATCAGTTTTAGGAAATGATAGTTGTAAGAAGGAAAGCAAAATTATGTAGTTCATCAGTAGTAGAATATTAATTATAGGTTAACTAAATTAAAAATAGTTTATATATTAATTTCTAAAGTGTATATTAATTAGGTTTATAATATTTAAAGCAGAATTATGTAGTTCATCAGTAGTAGAATATTAATTATAGGTTAACTAAATTAAAAATAGTTTATATATTAATTTCTAAAGTGTATATTAATTAGGTTTATAATATTTAAAGGTTTTTCTCAGTTTATGATTACACGATATTATTAATTCCTGTCGCTTATTTAATAGGATATCCTTAGATTTCATTATTTCAAAAAGTTCTTGGGAACATAATCTACATTCATATCTACTATTTTGATAAGGGGTGGCCCTTTTGAGCACACTCCAGGTCAGGTCATAATCTATATTCCTCTTTCTATAACTATTAATCTATATTCCTCTTTCTATAACTATTAATATTTATTATATTTTGTTTTATGTTTTTGGTTGTTGAGTAGGAGAATTTAACCGTTGATCTATTTAAAATTTGATGGTATTTGTGGTTTGGCGGGAAGTTTTTCTCTAGGATATTAAAGAATTTTTTAGGTATATTATCCTTAATTTGTAAATTAAATGGAGCATTATACCAAGTAACTCGTCTATTACGGTTTCGATGTTGTTTATTGTTTTTATAGGGTGCATCCTGATGTTTATTAAGAGAATTATTGTTAATGACCTCACCACACACATTTCTAGTTAGATTTATTGATTTAGGTGTTTTAGCTTTATATATATATATACTTCATATATATATATATACATACACTCTGTCTCTCACACACTTACACATATGCATATATATGTGCGTGTGTGAGTATGAGTGAGAAAGGGAAAACGAGAAAGAAATGGAGAGAGGAAAAAAAGAGTGAGAGAGAAAGAATGAAAAGCCATTATGTTAATTAGATATAAGTGTCTTCCTTTGGTTAATTATTTGAACTTAATTTTATTAAAATTTCTGCTTACATGGCTTTGGTATTTCGCTTTTAATGTATACATATTCTGAACTATTCAAAGGTAGATGTAAATTATATAAGTTCCCGATATTAAATTATCATTTCGTGTGATAGAATAATTACATTTATTGTTAATTGTTAAATCAATATTTACCAAGTTGGTGTAAATATTGCGATACCGTTTAGAAACATTTGAGCTATTTGAACATTTCATTCGTTTTAACAGTTTTTATTTTCCCATTTTGTAAAGTAGCATATGTGAACGTTAGAAATTAGTGGTAGACTAACAACATAGATTCCTGTATTGTCCACTATACTCAATATCCGTATTTGTGGTTGTACTCGCGAAACTGGATAGAGGTAAGTTCCAACAGCATAGTATTCACATGGCACACGTCACTATAGGGCATTCTGCAGCGTTTTAAGAGTACGTTCAATGTTATAGAGCAGTCATGGGCAACCTGCGGCTCGCGAAGCTTTCTGAATGGCTCGCCTAAGTCACCTAAGTGAAATCTTTCTGATTTTTTTATCCCAACTTTTCAGTCGTAATTTATCTTTCTATCATTTTTACAATCAACGAAAACGTGTATGAATTCTGAAGAAACAAATCAAAACAACCTGAGTTACCGCCCTTTTCTTTTAATGTGACCGCGAATGTAAATTAGCGCTTGCGGCCTCCTTCTCGAAAAAAGTTGCCCATGCCTGTTATAAAGCAAGGGGCATGTGTATCTTGGTACAGCAGCCTTTAATCATCTTTACTGTTTCACGAGTGATTCAACAGTAGTTAGGAACACATATTTGTTTCTCTTGGCAGTTTTAATTTCTAGATTTCTGCAGTTTATGGTTTACTGTCTATGCCTGATCTTGTCTGGTTTTTATATAAATATGAGAGCTGATCACTAATCTAGTTACTTGATACACTCATACACCTATATGTAAACAATGCAATCGAGCTAAGAAGCTTTGGAAACTTTTGAAATTTGAAATTTGTTCCTTCCAACTCAAATCACTATAAAAATAGTAGAATACTGTAAACAATAGCTGAGAAAATAAAGTGCTCCTGTCCTTATTTTACCATCTCCAGAGGTTCTTCACACAATTTTCGCATCTATTATTTATAATGATCGACTATTTTAATAGCCATTTGTGGTGGGACGCACGCATATATCTATATTGATTTTCTTAAGTTTACCATTACTAATCTGTGACGAACGTGTTCTCCCCCACCCCATTAATTTCAATATCTCACATTCTTTAACACGATATCTTGCTTTCTTCTTCTTGCCTTTATTTTCCTTCTTTTTCTTTTTTCTTTTTTCTTTTTTCTTTTTTCTTTTTTCCTCTATTTCACTCATGAGAGTTTCGTGCTACAAGAGGCACAATGCCTTTTCCTTGTCGTCACGTGAAATTCTATATTTATTTGTCATAGCTTAATTACTATAAGTTGCTGTTTTGTCTCTCTTATTCCACAGGACAGCGCGTTGGTTTGCATCAGAGACTGTGACCCTGGGTGGACCAGCAGTACCATTAGTAGGGGTCGCAACTGCCAAAGGCCATCTCAACAGCTGATGACCCTGGATTTCTGTGTGTTTCATTAGTATTTTTATCTTCAAAAAATAATTTTTTAAGATTTCCCCTTAAAAAAAAATTGATTTTCGTTTTGCCTTGTTTTCGTTCGTTGTCTTGTCTTCTCTTTGTTTATTTCTCTAAGTATATCATATATACATGATACTGCAATATGATGAGTAAACCAAGAATGAACTATACCGCATCGTCCTTCGCGCAGGATAATAAGGGACAGTTCAGACCTTAGGTAGAAGGGCCTGTTTGAAAATATATATTGCAGTCTCCATCTCATGCTGCAAAAACTAGCGATAGGCCTACTACCTGTCCTGGGAGGCGTGGGATAGACACACAAAGTCTGCGTATCCTGAGACACCAACGAGATCCCTGAAGGGAGTAAACCTTAAGAGTTGGAATCTGGAACATCACAACCATTACAGATAAGAAGCAGGAACTAGAGAAGGAGGCTAGATGCAACCGGCTGGATATAGTCGGAGTTTCCTCAACAAAGTTCCGCGTCTATGATACTGTAGATTCGGATGAAGGATGAACACTCTACTATTCTGGGGCCAGAAATGGCTGCACAGGTGGTAATGGGGATATTCACAAGTCCCCGGCTGCCAGAATGTGTTATGGACTGCATAAGCTTCAAGAAGAAAATCCTCCTCCTAATAGGATGCAGTCCATAACACATTCTGACAGCCGGGGACTTGTGAGTATCCCCATTACCACATGTGCAGCCATTTCTGGCCCCAGAATAGTAGAGTTTTCATCCTTCATCCGAATCTACAGTATCATAGACGCGGAACTTTGTTGAGGAAACTAGGTTTATAAAGAAATAACTATTTGGATACTGGGTGTCACGTTAATCGATAATATCGCAACTTATGTAATTTGTAACTTTATACAAAGGGTCCTTTACATTCTGAGATAAAACCCATCACTTTTATCACTGTTGAGGGCTGAAAAAAGTACTGTAAATGAAATTTGTTGATAGAAAGTGAGAGGAAGCCCATCGTATATATATATATATATATATATATATATATATACACACACACATACACACATTATATAACACTTGTGTAAGTAGGATCATTCTTCATAGTGTAGCTCCACTTTATGATATCACATAGGTGTCTGTATGACACAGTGTTGGTATAATAAAGAATTAGAAGGCAATGTATTTGAATTTCACCATACTCTATTTATTACGTAATCACAGTTATACATTTTACGATGGCATCTAATATACATCTAATATACATGGCACCTAATATAAATTAGATATGATCTCATCAGACAGATTTTTACTCGCATAAACATTAGTCAAAAGCCTGAATGCTTTGGTTTCACTCTGACGAGAAAAAAACGTTTATCCGGACCAAAAGATGGACCAAAGACATTACAGATAGTTAAGACACTAAAGACGTTCCAATGGTCATGCACACAATGTGACTGGCAACTGTCACATCCTTCCTCATGACTTAAAGATCAATGTTGTTGACTATAAGGAGGTGTTGGCGAAGGATGTGAGGCTTTGGATAGAGAGCGCGAGCAAAGGAAGCTCGTGTACCTACCAACAGGTCTCTCCGCCGTCTTATAAAGGCAAGGCGACTCAAGGATTGATGAGTTACAGACACTACGATCAAGTCACCCCAAACATATAGAATCTAACACTCCAGACCTGAGTCTGTTGGACTACTACGTATGGAGAGTATTCGAGTGGGAAGCCAGTCAACGCCCACATAACTCTATACATTCTCTGGATTCCACCATAACTAGCAATGTCCCAAATAGATGAAGATCAGCTGATTTGGTTATGTTACTTTTTATGTTATTTATAGGGATAACGACAAAGCTTATAGAAAATATTAAGATTTATCGAATTTGGAGGTCAAAATGTTTTACATTGAAGTTTAACTCTTTGTCATATTCAATGTAGAGATTTTTATCTATCTTTAGGTCACCTCTTTCAGACTACTGCAAAATCAATAGCAACAAAAGAAAAAAATAACAAATTCTTAACTTTTTCTTAGAATCAAAGCAGGTGTTTTGATAAATAATCTTTGTAACACTATTCCTCGTTAAAAGATGTGTTATTCTCTTTTCAACATTCATTTAGCTTATTTTGCAATCTCGTATATGATTTATTGCCGAAAATTTATTAAGAAAACCAAAATGTTAAAGTCATTAACACGTTAAAAAACGGCGTGGGTTGTCAACTCTGTCCATGGAAACTGTGTTTCCATTAGTGATTCTATTTCTGATTCTATTCACCCGTTAGAGCTGCGACTGGTCAGATAACACTTGTCCACTCAGTCGTCCTTGAACTGGCATTTATTTATCGAACTCCAAAGAATGAAAGACAATGTTAACTTTGACAAGTTTTGTACTTAGACCAAAGTGATGAAGAACAAATATTCAGGCATTTAATTCGCCGCCGACACATTAGGATACTAGCTAGTCATAATTTGTGTTTTAATCAGTAACAAGGTACACATCATCAATCTTTATGCAGATGTTCGTGCACTGGTTATGTAGAAATCATTGCTTGTACTCATTAATCCCTCACACCCTCAATAAAAACACACACACAAAAGGTTGCTATCCTTGAGAACGATTTTACGCCATTGTTAACCCATTGATGAGATTATGAAAAATGAGATACTAACATACGGAAGATGACTGCATATGACATTCTATGAAAATAATTAAAAAACGACACGACACAATAAGAAGTCTAATTTGTCTAAACGAAACTCGTGATATTAATATATAATTTGGATCAGATACTTACTTTTAAGATGTAGGGGTGTAAATAATATGTACAGGTCCTTTTAGTCTGATGGGATTGATTTGGATGATGATCAGATTCAAAATGTTGTAGGCTGACGTTTATAGGGAACGAAGTGCTCAGTGGAACGACCAGAACATGGAAATTCTGAGTTGAGGGAGAACAAACATTTATCAAGATCAAGGTATGAACTAAAGAAATGTCAGATGTTCCAACGGTCATGCACACACAAAGTGTCCGGGCAACTGTCGTGAGCAAGGAGTGAGATGTCATGCTTCCTCACATCTTTCCTCATGACTTAAAGATCAATGTTGTTGACTATAAAGGGGTTTTGGCGAAGGATGTGTGGTCTTGGATAGAGAGCGCGAGCGAAGGAAGTTCGTGCACCTACCAACAGGACTCGGCGCCGTCTCATAAAGGCAAGACGTCCCAAGAATTGCTGAGTAACAAACACTACGATCAAGTCACCCCAAACATATAGCATCTAACACTCCAGACTTGAATCTGCTGGACTATTACGCATGGAGAGTATTCGAGTGGGAAGCCAGTCAATGCCCACATAACTCTATACATTCTCTGGATTCCGCCATAACTAGCAATGTCCCAAATAAATGAAGATGAGCTGATTTGGTCATGTTACTGTTTTTAGACTACGCAGATATCTGAAAGGCAAGATCCAGTGTTGATGACAAAGATAGACGGGTACTTTTAGTGGATCTGAGTACATGCACTATGTAGATAATTTGTTGAGAAAAGTAGTGGTTCTTGTACCAATAGTTAATTAGTTAGAGAGATTTCTGATGACATTCTTCTTCTTCTTCTTCTTCTTCTTCTTCTTCTTCTTCTTCTTCTTCTTCTTCTTCTTCTTCTTCTTCTTCTTCTTCTTCTTCTTCTTCTTCTTCTTCTTCTTCTTCTTCTTCTTCTTCTTCTTCTTCTTCACCACATACTAACATATATTATGAAGTTAAAAGTGTTCAGAATAAAAGTGATGTATTTTATATGGAGTAGTCTGAGAGGAAGGGGAGGCAGTGCTAGTGGTAGAGGAGTGTGATAGTATGGTGTGTCGGATACAAGGAAATGTGATGCAATCCTTCGTTACAGCGATATCACAACGAGAGAGATTGAGAGCAAGAGAGAGGGGTAGACTGATGAGAATGTTGGAAAGGAGATTAAATACAGAGCGATACAATGCCATCTCTTGTTTCTTGGGTGTCATGATATAGTGAATACTTGTTTCTACTATAGGCACAAGGCCAGCAATTTGCAGGGGAGGAGAAAGTCGATTAAATCAAACCCAGTGTATTATTGGTGCTTTATTTTATCGATCCCGTATGGATGAAAGGCAAAGCTAACCTCGGCGGGTTTTGAATACAGAACGTGAAGGCCCGTAACTCTATGCTACGAAGCATGGTGTCCGACGCTCTACCGATACTGCCAATCCACTCCCCTGGTTTAGTGAATAATAAAGGAAAGGAGTAGAGATAGTAAATGATAGGAAATTGGGAGGGCGCAGAAAAGGTGGGTTGAAACAAATGCAGAATTAACAGGAACATAATAGAGACCCAATTGCAGATATATAATATATATTCCACTATTTTAACCTTTACTACGCCGAACCAACCTATACAAATGTCGTTCTTCAGCACAAATACGTACATTACACCACTATATAATATAATTGTTTCTACTTTAGGCACAAGGCCAGCAATTACCCAGTACATTACTGGTACTTTATTTTATCCACCCCGCAAGGATGAAAGGCAAAGTTAACCTCGGCGGGATTTGAACTCAGACTGTAAAGGGACGTAACTACGCTAGAAAGCATGCCGTCCAACCCTCTACCGATACTGCCAATTCACTATAATAAATTACTATATGCTCTAACGTAAAACATTATATTTGGCATATCACTTTGCGCAGAACTTTTCTTTCTGCCAGCATTTTCACTACAGCCTATTGCCTGTATTGTCTTTATTGTTATAACATGTTATTCTAAGATTTAAGACACTTAGATATATAGCTATTATTTAAAAAATGTGAATATTGCAGACGCAGCAAATCAGACAAAACATACAATTCTCCCTTGTTGGTTTATGTTTCACCATATCTCCAAAATAATAAATCATGGTCGCCAATGCAACAAAAGAAATATACTAAATACAGTAGTTATCATTATATTAAAACCTACCCTTAATGGATATACTTATAGATATTTAGTTGATGGATGAGGTGTATTGTTTACTAGCTGAGGTACCCGGCTTCGCCCGGGAGATCAGAGAAAATGACTGTATTGGATGTGTTGTCTGGTATGAGGGGGGACCGTAATGTGTGTGTGTGAAAGAGACATAAGAAAACCAATAATAAAACTTCCTTATTAGGCTGGAGGAGTAAACTGCCGATTAAATGGTAGCATTGGCCTTGAATTTTAAATGGTGTGAAATAACCATAGTCAGTATGATCTCTTTTTCAGCCCCAAAGGATGTCATCTGAAACACAACAATATACCGCATAACATTGCTTCTGAAGTGTTGCTTAGTTAGTACGAACTGTAAGTAGTATATGGATAAAAGCTGGAGGGTAGATTAATTTCAAATAGTATCAATTTTTCTGTGTTCTGTAAAATCAAAGATTAAAACGATTTTATAAAAGCTAATGTAATATTGTTAAACCTTCTATTCATCAAAGGATCTATAGTTTAAGCCGTTTCTAGACGCTATTCTCTCTCCCTCTGAATATCTAACACTTTAATTGTATCACTATCTTTGTATAACGGCCTATTTCTCTCTTTTTGCCTCTCTCTCTTTAGATGTGTGTGTATGTATTTGTGTGTGTCTTTGTGTGTGTGTGTGAGCGTGTATGTGTGCATGTATGTGTGTGTATGTATATGTCTCTGTGTGTGAGTAGTTTTCGTGTGATTCAACCAACGGACCAACCAATAAACATCCTTTATATTATATATAGATGACCATTACCAGTTGGTTCCAATGCATAGTGTCCGTCTCAATTCATCCAAATATTAAACTGGACGACTACATACATGTTAACTATTGTACATCGTATATTTAACCATTTCCCTATCTCATCCAGGATACAATAAACGTGTTTACACTAAACTAAACACGATATTAATTTTACGTATATACAGTTCTATATTTTATAATGAATCCTGAGAAACTAAGATTTTCATGTAAGTCCAATTTGTTCACTTCCATTAAAAGGACTATTGTTCCTTTAGAAATCAGTGTTCAGAATAAGAATATGCAAATTAACACTAGACAAAATCTTTGAAATTCTTTATTGCACACATAAAACACCAGTCTACTAATCAAATTTGTTTGCGTTAACTATTCTTTACTGAACATATTTAATAAGTGTTAGTGGCTGATAAGATCTTTGCTTAAGCATGCAAATTGCATGTTATTGAATTAATGTTTAAGTTCTTAAAATTATCTCCCTTTATATTTTGTGATCCAATAACAATACCTGCTAGGTTTTGCTTTCCTTTTCCTGTTAAAAGGGAAATTTCAATTTACTATAAAATGTTTTTTATACACCTTTTATTATATCAACACCTATTTGATGTACCTCAATCCATGTCATAATTACGTTTTTCTACCTTAATTCAATGGTATTAAATTTAATTTCACCTCCTTTTCATTTTTAGTTCAGATTCGACTGAGGTCAATAACCTATATTTGAAACAACAATAAAAGAAACTATAAACAATCAGAAGTATTTAATGAAAAACAAAAAAAGTATAATAACAGAAATAAAAGTGGAATATGCCTAATACAATAAGGTTTATTGATAAGGATTATTGGAAAAAGAAAATAGATAACTTTATCTAAATTTTGGTTGTCGTGACAGGTATCAGCAATAGTTTATCATGTTTTTATTGAGATGAGGAAGTTTTGTTTGAAATTGAAATTTTGAAATTTCATGTGTGAAACACTTTATAGGGAAAATATGAATTTTGACAGGTACATGTGTAAATGACAATATGGATTTGAAAATAAAAAGCATTTACAGTTTCTTTTCATTTCTTTGCTTTTATGAAGAAAAGTTATATTTTATATTGTTGTTGACAATAAAATATCGATTTACAAGAGAAGAGTAAAAAAAATCAATTATTTTTCATTTATCGCAGTTTTCTTTTTTCAACAACGCTCATCCGAAAGCTATAAATATGCTAACATACCACATGATGACAAAACAACATGACCATGGAGAGAATAGTCATAGCCGTTCTTGTGATTGTGTTGGCAAGCTGCTCAGCTTTACCTAGTAAGTCTCCTTGAAGATTACTTTTGTAATGCTCTTATAAAAAAATTTCTATCTTTCGACATTTTATATTAAGTTAAACACTTGAGAATGGTAGGATTTATTGACCGTGGTTGGATCCCCTGTTGTTGTTAGGGTGACAATCTTGAAATTCATGTTTGTTTTGTAAGGCTCGAGAGAAAATAATAGAATACAGTGGAAATTAGGAAATTATTTATCATCAAATTCCTTTTCTTGAGATTGATTATAAGCTGTCAGTGATAGCGCCAGCAAATGACACAAGAGATGTATTACCGAACTATTTCATAACTATATTTTATTGAAATATCCCTTTCAAATAACAGGATCCATTTCTTTAACCAAGATACAAAGTCAGTTTGACAACCCACAACCATTATTTCATAATTTAGAATGCAATTAGCCGTTGAAGCTATTCGGCTACATTGTGTCACAAATTAAATTAGATGAACCCTTATAGGAATGTGCCTAAATAATAGCTTCACGTACCAATTATTAATTGAATTCTAAAATAAAGTTAATATATGTTGATGTACGGAATTTTATGTTTACACTCAAAGTGAAGATTTATATACATAATATTTAAATGATTCATTCATAACTACTAATGGAAGGTTCTCAAAAGTCTCTTTTGTGTTGTTTAAATTTGAACTGTCAACTTTCAAAACGGTCAAACATTTCACTGTCAACCACGTTGCAAGGTCAAAAGTGTCGTTTGCTAAAAAGTATTTGTAACAGAGGAAATCCAGGGAGACATAAAAAAATTGTAGATGATGATAATGAGCCGGAGTATATACGTACCCCCGGACACACAGAAATACATTTATACGTACATACGCCCCCCGCCACACACATACTCTCTCTCTCTCTCTCTCTCTCTCTCTCTCTCTCTTACACACACACACACACAGACACACACATATATATATAGTTGCAGAAGAGTATTCATTTATCAGGTGAATTAATCCTGCCTTAACTACCATTATCTAATATATATATATATATATATATATATATATATATATATATATATATATATATATATCTATATCTATCTAAGGCGGGTAAAATTCCCGAGATCCATGGACGAGTTCTCTCCAGCGGTCTCTGTCCCTCATTATCGCTGCCATATCCTGCATCTCCAACAGACCAGTGTCTGTCCTTAGGGCATCAACATATGTTAACCTTGGTCTTCCTCTTCTAGTGTGTCCATGTAGGGGCTCCCAAAGGAGCACTGAGTGCAATGTCAACTCTGGATGTCGGTGAGCATGTCCAGCTAACCTCAGTCTCCTCTGTGTCACTATATATATATAGAATTGGTTACACAACAGTTAGTTCACCATACCGAGAACAATTGTTTCACCTTAGCGGTTCCTATAACCATGCTCGGAATGGGCATGGTTATAGGAACATGGTTATAGGAACATGGTTATAGGAACATGGTTATAGGAACATGGTTATAGGAACATGGTTATAGGAACATGGTTATAGGAGCATGGTTATAGGAACATGGTTATAGGAACATGGTTATAGGAACATGGTTATAGGAACATGGTTATAGGAACATGGTTATAGGAACATGGTTATAGGAACATGGTTATAGGAACATGGTTATAGGAACATGGTTATAGGAACAGGCTTCCTGTTCCTATAACCATGTCCATTCCGAGCTGACGATCCGCTAAGGTGAAACAATTGTTCTCGGTATGGTGAACTAACTGTTGTGTAACCACTTCTACCTAACTCGTCCCATGGACTGAGTTCTCCACCACTACGGATATTACCTTCCAGTGTTCCACCACTATATATATATATATATATGTATGTATATATATATTTTTATGTCTATTTATTTATATATATATATACATATATATACATATATATACATACGTACACAGACACACGCACTTTCACATACGCACACATTCACACACACACACACACACACATAGGGGTCGATTAAACCGACCCAAGTGCATTACTGGTACTTTATTTTATCGACTCTGTAAGAATGAAAGAAAAAGCTAACCTCGACGAGATTTGAACTCCGAACATAAAGGGCCGCAACTCTATGCCACAAAGCCTGTTGTCCGACGCGCTACTGATACTGCCAATCTACCGCCCTTAACTGTCTTACATAATATGAGTTATATTTGTATCTTCCATTGTTATATATGTACTTGCAGCTGACTAATTAACACACTCGGCGTCTGCTTTGTAATGACTATGGTAACATTAAAATAACTTAGTACTCTCTATGTTTTAATGAAATCATAGACATTGCTTTACAGAAACACAACACTGGGCCCAATTGTCCTTATACGCCCATGCTGGTCATGCGTAAGTGAATGAAGTGAAAAAAGGCAAAGTATAAGTTCTGTCTGGCTCACCAACTTTATCTGGTATTTAACCTGGCATTTGATACTCATTTTTACTTTACTTAACATCATCCGGGGAAACGCCTTCTCCATTCTGTCCGCCGGGGCTCTGGGGAAGCCAGCACGTGGGACCCCATTTGCTCACCATACAGAGAGATGGGTAGGGCAAGAGAGATGGAGGTGATGACAGTGGGAGTTCGGCTCTTCCACGTTCGGACCATATCTTTGTGGTTATATACACTAACTCAAATGTATATAACAGATAATGGAGATCCCAATATTTTATATATATATATATATATATAAATGAAATACCTTTTCTATTCAAGTAAACTGAACGCTGTGTGTGTATGTATACTTTACTTATAGCTCTCTTACTAAACATGAGGTGAATGAATTGTCTACGTTATTCCTTCCCACTTAACTAATCGGTTACATAACCAGATCTATCAAACGGAGTCCTGTTTAGTACATATTTGTCACTATTGGAATATTCCAGTGACGATTCAGTCCTATTCAGTGATATTCCAGTCATCGAAAATGACATTTTACAACACAATCTAATTTGACAAGTTGAACAAAATATTCTGGGTGCGCCGTGTTTTATAAATGTCATTGTTTTCGTGCCTTTAATTGCTTCATTCTATACATTTCTTCTGATCAATAAAATTTATAAGATTCTGTTTTCCATATTTCAGCTGAGCATATTGTGAGTGGAACAGATGCTGAATATTGCGAGTTTCCACACATGGTTTTTGTCGATATTAAATTTGAAGGTGGTGGATCACTTTGTGGTGGCACTCTAATATCAAAGAAACATGTGTTAACAGCCGCTCATTGCGTGTAAGTATTTCTCATAAAACCGCCTTTTACATAAAAATGTTCATTTCTATTTTGTATCATCTCAACCAAGGAATATCTCTAGTTTGCGTTCAGCATTACTTTATGAGAAACATGCACTTATCTACTAAATATTCTAAATTCTAATAGTACCTATTAACTAATCTTTCATCTATTTACTACCATATTACACTGTGATAAGCCAAGGTCATGTATATTAGAGAAGAATTGAAGGATGTTGTTTAGACGGCAATATGATGGTAAATTGATGGTGGGAAAGAAAAGGAGCAATTGGTAAACAATTGTTCAAACGGTTTTGGTACATTAATATAAAGATCTGCTGACCACGGTGAAGAGGAGGAAGTTGAAGTGGTATGGGCATGTAACAAGATCGGATGGAGTCTCTAAGACAATTCTTCAAGGAACAGTGCAGGGAAAGAGAGGGTGGGGCTGACAAAGGAAGAGGTTGTTAGACAACAGAGCTGAGTGGACGGAAAAGAACTTTGCCACAACCCAAGGACTCAACCATGACTGACAGAGATGGGGGCACTTAGTGCAGAATTTAACATCGTAGTGTCTGGACGACCCCCAAAAAGGGTTACGGAACCATAATGGGGATGATGAGGATGGTGACATTAATATGAATTAATGTGCAGAAACAAACACTGAATAATCTGCGGTATTAACGGATTGAATTCAAACACTACTAGAAGACTGATGGTGGTAATTTAATGGTTTCTTATATAGGCACAAGGCCAGCAATTTTGGAGGAGGGGAAAGTCGATTAAATCGACCCCAGTTTGTGATTGCTACTTTATTTTATCGACCCCGTAAGGATGAAAGGCAAAGTTAACCTCGGCGGGATTTGAACTCAGACCATAAAGGACCGTAACTATATGCTGCAAATCCACCGCCCTGTTGGTGGAAATATAATAAATAATAATATACATGAACGTATAGAACAACATTACGATATGCTAGAACATTTAACATTAATAAGACACATACCATGAATTGGAATAGTAAGTAGTATATACTCCCTATGTAAAACACAATATCATAAGTGATTGCCTCTTGTCTGTTGAAAACACTCAGAGAAGTCATCTACTAATACAACCTTCAGTCAAGGAAGGTCTAACATTATATACACTCTGTTATTCACCCTTACCAAACACAATTCTTATCCCATGCTCTACATTTTCCTTAATTAAAATTATATTTTTCAATACCAGGTGTTATCTGATTATAACCTATGTTGGCAATACTTCATATGTTCTTAAGTAAGACAACTTATACTGTGAAGGAATTTATCTATTTGATAACAGCCGACCTCAGATAACATCAGATTCTATAATAGCATTTTCTTGATTGAAATTAATGACATTTAAATTAAAGACGTTCATCATAAAGTTATTTAGAAACAGTTGGGTAAATTAAGTTTTAGATACGAGCTTAATAGAAAAAAGTTAGTTGTTTATCAATATCCTTCAAAATGCTTCGTTATGTTTGAAATAAAATCTAAAAAATATTAGAAATATGATCGCATATCCGATAGCAAATATCCAACATCGCATGAAGTAAATGGCATGGCGTAAACAAATGACGTCGATATATATATATATATATATATATACACACACATAAACACGCGCACACACACACACACACACACACACACACACACACACACACACACACACACACACACACACACACACACACACACACACACACACAAATATATATATGTATATATATGTATGTATATATATTTGTCATTACCACAACAAGAGTCCGACGAGGTTTTGATTCCAGAATTAGGCCAGATCGATACAGATCGAACCTTTAGGTGATCAATAGCGAAACGCACGTCACTACTCAATAAACATAATTAAGACATAATAAATCGTCCTTATTGGCAGTATCGGTAGAGCGTTGGATGCCACGCTTTGCAGCATAGAGTTACGTCCCTTAACAGTCTGAATTCAAATCCTGCCGAGGTTAACTTTGCCTTTCATCCTTACGGGGTCGATAAAATAAAGTACCTGTCACGCACTGCGGTCAATTTAATCGACTTTTCCCTCCCCCCAAAATTGATGGCCTTGTGCCTAAATAAGAAACCATTATTATTATTCTTAAACCATTTTAATTAAATGAAAAATATATTTAATAAAATAAATTTGAATGACTAAATATTGTTATTTTCACTAATTCATTATTCTAGCGGCAGTAAAACAACTAAAGTTGATGCTCACTTTGGATCTACACACAAACTAAATTCTACCACTGTGATTCCAGTCAAAAAATGGTTTGCTCATCCTAAATACAGAAAAACCAATACTGTTAGTACGTATGTTTTCTTATATATTTATATATATATATATATATATATATATATATATATATGAAGTATTTCAGTAGGAAAGGTAAAGGAAAAGAGAGTGCTCTATGTAGGCTAAAGAGCTTTTTAGTTATGTAAGAAACAACATAAGATAATTATTTCATTTACCAGTGTTTTCTTGAAGACAGATATTTATGTCTGTCTTCATTCATCAGAAGAAATAATATCATAAAGTTATTTAGAAACAGTTGGGTAAATTAAGATATTATTTCTTCTGATGAATGAAGACAGACATAAATATCTGACTTCAAGAAACCACTGGGAAATGAAATAATTATCTTATGTTGTTTATTACATAACTATATATATATATATATATATATATATATATATATATATATATATATATATATATATATATATATATTGTTATACTTTGGGAGGGTCATGTTGCCAATAAGAAACACACGCACCAGTTGCTTTCACTTCAATTTATTATAATAAACTTATAAATTTAGGAATTTATAAATTTATAAATTTCTGGTTGGTTGGTTGGTTCCACAACCAGATAGTTGTTTATATATTGTCAAAGTTCTTTCGTCACACATTCTGTGACCTCATCAGTGACTGGGGATTCTTTTCTTTGTTTATTATAATAAATTGAAGTCAAAGTTACTGGTGCGTGTGTTTTCTTATTGGCAACATGACCCTCCCAAAGTATAACAATATCGGTTTCAACACACGATTTCAGATAAAGAATCTTGCTAAACAAATTCAGAAACGAAATATATATATATAATTTGATTAAAATAACAGGAGTCAAACTGGTAATATTCCTTTAAAGTATTATTGTTGTGACAAACACTATATATATTTCAATGGACTGGTTGCGTAAGATCCTGGCCACATAATGAGGATTGTATAATTAGTTAGTCAATAAGGGAATTACGGCAAACTTTAACAGAGAATATTTGATTCGAAGATCCTCTAGGCATATAGTGATACATATCCTCAAGACATATAGACAGATCCTCCAGACATATAGACATACAGATCCTCCAGACATATAGATAGATCCTCCAGACATATAGACATACATATCCTGAAGACATATAGACAGATCCTCTAGGCATATAGACATATCCTCCAGACATATAGACAGATCCTCAAGACATATAGACATACAGATCCTCTAGGCATATAGACAGATCCTCAAATCATATAGACATGCAGATCCTCCAGACATATAGACATACATATCCTTCAGACATATAGACAGATCCTCTAGACATATAGACATACATATCCTCCAGACATATAGACAGATCCTCTAGACATATATACATACATATCCTCCAGACATATAGACAGATCCTCTAGACATATATAGACATACAGATCCTCCAGACATATAGACAGATCCTCAAGACATATAGACACATCCTCTAGACATATAGACATACATACCCTCAAGACATACAGACAGATCCTCTAGACATATATACATACATATCCTCCAGACATATAGACAGATCCTCTAGACATATATAGACATACAGATCCTCCAGACATATAGACAGATCCTCCAGACATATAGACACATCCTCTAGACATATAGACATACATACCCTCAAGACATACAGACAGATCCTCCAGACATATAGTGATACATAGCCACTGTTAAAATATGAATAATATGAATACAACTGATGTTTTCTCATTCCTTCCAATATTTAATTTTGGAGACTGGTACATTGTTTCATTTAATCTTCCGTATTACTTATTATTGCAATAGGGAATTTCCCCTTCAAAAAAAAGAGCCTATGTAGTTTACAATGCACATATTCTAAACCTTATAATGATATGTATTAATTTACATACTTCCATATAAAAGACTAAAACACGTTTATAAAATATACGTTACTTTTTTCAGTTAATGACGTTGCAATTTTGGAATTGACGAAAGAAGTACCTTTGGGTAAATGCATTTCTGCTCTAGCTCTCCCTAGCAAAGGAGATACATATGAAGGTACATGTATGGCCGTTGGATGGGGCCTAACTGCAAGTAAGCTTTGAATATATTTTTGATATTTAAAATTTTAAAACTCTTTTTCTACTATGCGTGTGTGTGTTTCCTAACTTACCTATTAATGTATAGAAATGTATGTAAAAGGAAAACTACCAAAATTATATTAAGGATGTCATGTCTGAGAATATCAGAATCATGCGCCATACTACCTGTGAAATAAGCTCAAAGATTCCAAGTAGTAAATCCGAGCATTTATATCAAATTAAAAGTAGGATGGTGTATATATACATATAAAATAAACACATCAAACAATTACAGGGGATAATTTGTAAAGAGTGTAAACACACATAGTTACGGAGGTAACATATTAAAAATTAAACAAGATACCCTGCAATAATGATTGTTTGATTTTTAACATGATACCTCCGTAACTATGTGTGTTTACACTCTTTACAGATTATCCCCTGTAATTGTTTGATGTGTTTATTTTATATGTATATGTCGTCCTACTTTTAATTTAATATTTTAATTTAATAATGTAAAAGAAAAACTACATTTTTGACATGCAATTAATACGAACGTACACCTACACATGTTGTATTGAGGTTTATTTAATTTCATAAACCGAAGTTTATTCTTTACAAAACCAAATCAAATTGACCGTAACTTAATTAAGCAAACATGTGATATGAACCAGTAATAAGCGGAGGCATCATTGAAAACAGTCCGGTACAACACCGTCGGTACACTTATGTTATAAGTGAATCCCTTTCAATCTAAACGTCTCTACCAACTTGCCTAAGGCTTTCTTCTCAATCTTAGAAAAAAACTTCCCAGTCGGCCACAAATACCATAATCTTATCAATAAAAATACCATTAAAATCTCTTACTCTACCACACCTAACATCGCGTAACATATAGCTAGTAGTAATAAAAGGAAGATTAATAATTATTTCCAACTAATTAAATCACAACAGGGGGTAAACTTACATAACAACATAATACCAGAGAATTCTAGTAGCAATAATAGTAATAGAACTAATGAAATTAATAACAATGAGAACGATAATCATCATTACCCTAATACTACCACACTACCACTATCAACCATGCATCTACACACCATATTAACCAGCAAGCAAACAACCAAAATAACTGTAACTGTAGAACAAATAGAACTTGCCCCTTAGGTAAAAATTGCTTAATCAAAGACATCATTTACTCATACACAGTCAATACAAACAACTCTTCAAAAACATATATCGGTTCTACTTCGAACTGCTTCAAGATGAGATATAACTCGCATCTCCACACTTTCAAATATCGCAATCTAGCCAACTCCACTTCTTTATCTAACTACATACACTTTCTGAAAACTAAAAATAGACCATACACACTTCAATGGGAAGTAATAGATAGGGCCGCATCGTATAAACCACCTAATAAATTATGTAACCTCTGCACTATAATCTATTCTAATAAATTATGTAACCCGCACTATAATCTATTCTAAACTAAACCTCTTAAAGAGAAAATCAGAAATTTTTTCCATGTGCCAACACTACCACCGACACACTTTCCACAACTTTAAACCTAGATGCTAGTATATAACAATGTCAGATCTGGATTCCTCACCACCATTAACGCTTCATCTCTAGGTTTTATCAACGTAGTTCCACAGCATCACACTCTAATATCAGCTCATTCCTCTACTTACCTCATATTTATCTCAAATCTTATATTCTACAATAACTATTAAGAATAAACATAAAGTTACCACCGTTTAATATAACTACTATAGCTTACTTATATATTATTCAGTAATGGGTAGATAGTAATATAATGAGACCTTTAATGTATTATAGGAAAATAGATTGTATTTAAAATTATATAAATAAATATCATTATATAAAAGGGATTCACTTATAACATAATATATTGCACAAGGAATCTAACTAATTGGAGCTGTAAACAATTATACATTATTCTATTATATACAAATTAATCGCTAATTACCCCCCCCCCCCCCCACCTCATTCACATTAGCTCCCCTTGATATATAAAACGTTAAACAGGTTACTCTAGAACAACTCGAACTCTGGATAAGATTGTAATAGGACCAATATACAATCCATAGTTGTAACTACTTATAAACATTCACTAAAATATAACCAATGTAATGGAAAAAAAACCTTAATATTAATAACCACAACACATGCACATTTGAACATTACAGGAACAATTATCACACTACATCCACCATAAACTTCATAGAAACTACTTTTAATACACAAACATCTCTGACTGCTAAATATGCTTTTAAACCTGTATTGTATTATGCGATACCTTTGCCACGCTGTAATATTGTACCATTGCTTGTTTCCTACCTAGCTATTCTGTACATGCCTAACACATATGCTTGCATATGTAATGCTAATGTCCTCGTTTTGCGAGTAACTTTCTGCCTTAATTCTTATATTATTGTTATATTATTCATTTGTAATCTTTGTCGCATCCACTGATACTAACCTCAACATCTCCACTCTGTAAAACATCTAATGTATTTATATTGAGCTATTTTTCTTACTGGTAATAAGATAGTAATGAATTACTGACCTTTCCTGTTTATAATTATATATAGTGTATATATAAGTATAAATAATATTATTATTATATATATATATATATATATATATGTATATATATACATACATATATACCAGTATGATGACAACACTACAAAAGATTATTACGCAACCACGTTGATGTCTTTGAAATGAACATAAAAGGATTATATAATAAAGAGAGGATGTATACATAAAACCGTCACTATTCTTTATAGTATATATATATATATATATATATATATATATATATATATATATATGTAGGAGGTGCGTTTTATTGTAGTACAATAAAGCAATGCAGATATCGGATAAGAAGCACTCTACAGTTTGTATGACTGGAGTATACATAATATATAAGAACAGTTATAAAAGCTATCTCTCTCTCTCTATCACCCATCTCTCCTCCTATCTCATCCTTCCTCATTATACTCCTCCCTCTCCACTTTTTACTCTCATCTCCTCCTCTTTTTCACCCCCCCCCCCTCTAAATAAAATATTTTTCCCAATATCACACATCAATCTAAAACTACTTTTCATATGTTGATTTAAAACTGAACTATCCACAAGTGTTTTTTAACCTTCATATCATGTCTTCCTGTTTTATCTGATGAAAACACAAATATTATTGCACGATGATATTTGTTTTTGAAATGCGCATAATAAAATACATGGAACTCTTTTAACCATCTTTTGTTCTTATATATTATGTATATATATATATATATATATATATATATATATATATATATTATTGGTGAATCGATAGCTTATGGGGTGATGGAGATAACATTTGGTCACGACGATAATTGGAACTGGCACCGACGACAGCATTACAAGCAATAAGCTAGTTTCCACACACAAACAATCACACTCTTTCTCTCTATCTCTCTCTCCCTCACGAACACACACACATACACACAATCACACACACACTGAAAAACACACATACATAGATACACATACTCACATACAGAGAGGAATTCACAATGTATTATATATTACTGCAATTAGTAAAATCGTAACTTATCTCAATTTTTTAAGAGAGAGAGAGAGAAGACACCCACACACACGCACCACACACATATATATATGTATGTATATATTTCAAATTGTGTACAGATTGTAATATATATGATTTTAAAGATATAAGTCAAAAACCTAAAAGTGAATTATATTTTCATATTTCTCTGAATAAATCATTCGCAAATAAAAGTAGAATATTAGCAATAGATTCAAATCGTGAAAGCTGTAAAGGACTTCACTCAACAATATGAGATAACAAAACACTCATCTATAGTAGCATCTCTGTTCTTAATATGATAACAATATACAGTTCGACATTGTTACTATGGCCAAGCTATAGTGCAGAGGGTAGTTTACATATCTCTAAGCTGGCGTTAATGTTTTGGTAGAACCAGATAGCTGTTTCTCAAGCATTTATTGCTAACAATTTGATGAATAATACGATTTAACAATATAACTATAAAAATTAGCTTATATCCTACGTTAAATATTTTATTACAGAGAAAGGTATTTTGCCGGATCAGCTCCAGAAGGTAAAGATTAATGTTATGTCAACAAATGAATGTCAGAAAAAGGCAGGTGGAATAAATGCTGATCAACATATATGTGTTGGTGATAACAAACACATGGGTAAAAATGCCTGCGGTGTAAGTCAACCATTTTGTATTTCTCAACATTGTATAAGATTTCTTAACATGTAGAATTGTTAGAGCTTTGGTTCAAATACAATGGATGGACTGATAATAAAATCTTTCCTTTGTACTTATTGCCATTACCGGAATGTATTGACCACTGGAGAGTGTCCTATGTTTGGTGGTTTAAGAGATTGAGAGAAATCTTTCAAATCATTTATGGAATACATTAATTATTAATAAACTTTCATATCTGTTCCTGCATTGGAATGATATTTCTTACATATGTATAAATGTGGAAAGGAGTTAACAGAGGGAGAAGGTGTGTTGTTTATGCTTTTCGTCAAATAAACTCATGCAATATATGAAGCAAAGTAATTTCAAATGAGAATAAACAATGGGATTTTAATTGTTAAAATAATATCCTACATTAAATATAGTCATTGTCATTAAATATAGTCACGTTACCAATTATTAAATTTGGTATGATTGATAAATGAAACTAAAATTTGGCATAAAGAAATAATTATCAATATAGAAATTATCTAGATGTGATGTATAAGGTTTTTTTAAGACAGTGGAAATTATTGAAATATTTATTTTCTGATTTTAGGGAGATTCTGGTGGTGGTCTCGTCTGCCGTAGAACATCTGATAATGCCTTTGTTGTTGCTGGTATTGCCTCATATGTTTTGGACTGTGATAAAGGACTTGCCGTCTATGCCAACACTGCTAATTTCCTGGACTATATTAATGGGTACATAAAGTGAGTTTTAAGACTATATCACTGAGTTCAAGAATGTTTTTATACAAATAATTAAGACTCAATAAATTATGTAAAAATCTAATGTTTCTTAATTTTTATCCGTATATTATTTTACCTTAATTTGAAACTAATTTTCGGTCAGGAAGTTGCAGTAGAATTTGAGCATGTGGGAGCAAGTGAGACTATTGTGATCAATGAGCATGATAGGAGCAAGTGAGACTATTGTGATCAATGAGCATGATAGGAGCAGGTGAGACTATCGTGATCAATGAGGATGATAGGAACAGGTGAGACGATCGTGATCAATGAGGATGATAGAATCAGGTGAGACGATCGTGATCAATGAGGATGATAGGAGCAGGTGAGACTATCGTGATCAATGAAATTGACGTCATGTGTTTTAAGAAATTTAATCTTTACTGAGCAAGACTGCAGATGCTTGATACAAACATACAGAACAACACAGAAACAATGAAGGATAAGAAACTGGACTTCACATTAACGGGAAATGACCAACTGCTTGAATTTTATAATATTCATTAAGCATCAATTAATAAATGAATGTGAATAAACTATGTTTAAGCAGTATTTACTATTGTCGGGTAATTGGCTTTGTGTCCAAATCAGAAACCTTTAATGTTCGGATAAGGTAACAACAAGTTCATTTACTAGTCGTATGCTTACAGTGGGTGGTATCGCATGTAATTAACAAACGATAGAGACATGTATAGGACTGTCGTCCTTTTATGAGCCAACAAGCAAGATTTTATACACTCGATCGATTACTTAAAAACAGCAGTCATACATACAAATCCTACATTGGACAATGTAGTCTTTGATTCATAAAAAGATGAGATGGTCACATATAGAATGCTTTGGTTATAGGCATTTTCAGTCAGTGCTGATTTGGAGCCAAGGAACAAAACCCCAGGACCCATGAACTTATCTGATAGGAAATGTCTAAATTGAGGACAGAAAGATTGACTGTTGAAGTTAATAAACATTTTCAATAGTTTTGACAAATTTGATATTACAGGGGAAGACGTCACTTTATATGAATGTAGCGTGATGGAGATGGGTAACTGAATGTGTAAATCACTGTGGTGGGTTTGAGAAGTTCTTACACATTCTAGAATCTAGAGTCTAGACGGTTATGAGATGCTGCTTGATAATGATGAAACAAAGAGGTGGAGGAAGTAATGAAAGAACAATTAATAAACTAAAAATATTTAAGGAAAAGCAGTGGTACTTCAGACACTAGACATGGTACATTGATTGATAAACACATTGAACTTATTAGGGGTTCATGACAAGAAATAAATGTCTCTAATCATGACATAGTATATATAAAAATTTCTCTTATGATTTACCACATATTTTAGAACAGGTAGCTGTTACAGTATTATTATCTCAACCCCCAAAAAGAAATATATTCAACACAGCAGCCATATTATCATTTGTGACTGTAAAGAACGATTAAACGGCGACGACTCGGTATTTATTTCAGAACAAATAATAAACGTAGAAAAAATAAGAAATTTCCCGCAACAGTTAATGGTATACATAACACTGTGATCTCTTTATCACCTGTGATGTCAGAGTAAAAACTAGGCAGAAATCGGTAGTAGTGATGCGCCATTTTAGAGCAAAAATATCGATTTATTTTATTCTATTTAAGATTAAAATCGTTAAAATACATATGTATATATTATTTCTGTTTCAAATTTGTTGCCAACATTTGTGAATTCTTGAAGGAAGACTCTCAGAATATATAATTTTTGTTACATCAGGATTTGTTCTTATGAATATTTAACTAACCTTACACAAACACACAAACAATAGAAATAGAGATAGATGGGTAGGGGAAGTGCTTGTTAAATATATATATATATATATATATATATATATACATATATGAATGTATGTATAGTATATTTGATAATATACTGTATGTTTATTTAAAAACATTTTGAAGACCATTCGCTATGAGTTTTAAAGTAGTGACAATGTCACTTACTTTATCTCGGTAAAATCAAAGGGAAGCAACCGACAGCTGTTTTCTTTCTTCAAAATGTTTTTAAATAAACATTCAGTATATTATCAAATATACTATACATACATTCATACATACATCGCTATTTCATAGCACTGATACTAATATATATATATATATATATATATATATATATATATATATATATATATATATATATATATATATATATAGAGAGAGAGAGAGAGAGAGAGAAAGAAAAGGTGAAGTTGGAAATAGCACGGAAAATATATTTTAGGGTCTATTTTTCTTTTTTTTCCTTTCTTTGATTCGTCAAAGTGACATTATTGAAAAAATGAGAGGGACAATTCTTTTAAAAGAGAGTTTTATAATGTATATATGTTGAGAAAGAGACTGGAAAGAGTTCATTTTCCAGTCTCCTTCTCAACAAGGAAGAGGAAAAAACTTACCTCTTAATTTCAAATCTTTAATTTTTAGTTTTTTATTCTTATTAATTCTTTTTAATTGTAATACTCAACATTTGATAAGATGAATTTGACTAATACATCGATATCGGTTATACTTTATATACTTTATCAACCAGTGGATTTGCAGTATCAGTAGAATATATTTCCACTTTATTCATATAGTCCAAGATTGTTTTACTTTATTTCATAGAAACATATATTGAATTCACTTGTTGTACCGATTCCTGATATAAGGACGGTGGATTGGCAGTATCAGTAGAGGTTCGGGAACCATGCTTTGCAGCATAGAGTTACGGCCCTTTATGATCTGAGTTCAAATCCCGCCGAGGTTCACTTTGCCTTTCATCCTTACGGGGTCGATAACATAAAGTACCAGTCACGCACTGGGTCGATTTAATCGACTTTCTTCTCCCCCAAAATTGCTGGCCTTGAGCCTATAGTAGAAATCATTATTAATATTCGAACACTCAGATTTACATTTCTTGTATTCAGCGATTTACAGCGATAAAACTATTTGTCAGTTATATGACTATGGCAATGCTGGCTATTTTTCGTTCGTATACATGAAGACTGGTGTATCTGCTAATATGCAAATCTGGCCGATCAGTCACTGTATATTCCAGAAAATATCGTATATTTTCATTAACTCTGAAATCGAACTTTAGCAAGTACTATTCGATTTGTTTTCAGTAATCACTAACACTTAATGGTTTAAAAATTAAAACTAAACATGTATCCCAGAGTTAACTCAACAGTTATAAAGTGTGGCACCAAGAAAACCGACCGAAACCACCGGATATACATAACTACGATAGATACAGAAAGGATTTACATACCTTGACAATCTCTGATTGATTAAAATCGATATAATGGATAAAATTTCTGATAGCTTTCTGGAACCCCTGGAGGTTATATAACAAGTTACATAATGCACAAATAATTGTTTCTACTTTTGGCACAAGACCAGCAATTACCCAGTGCATTACTGGTACTTTATTTTATCCCGTAAGGATCAAAGGCAAAGTTAACCTCGGTGGGATTTAATCTCAGAATGGCAAGGGCCATAACTCAATGCGTCAAAGCATGGCGTCCGACCCTCTACCGATCCTGTCAATCCACCACCCTATAATGCACAAATAATTGTTTCTACCTTTGGCACAAGGCCAGCAATTACCCAGTACATTGCTGGTACTTTATTTTATCGACCCCGTAAGGATGAAAGGCAAAGTTGACCTCGGCGGGATTTGAACTCAGAATGGAAAGGGCCATAACTCTATGCGTCAAAGCATGGCGTCCGACCCTCTACCGATACTGCCAATCCACCGCCCTATAATGCACAAATAATACAGATAATATATTTTACGATCGAACTTGAATTCCTTCAGGTTTCGTCCTTTTTTAAAATTTCTTCAAGTCTACAGATTTCACAATACTTTTAATTCTGTCCGTAGTTACGGATTTTACTCAAAGGAGGAAGTCAAATAGTCAAAATATCGATGGTTATTTTCGGGGTGAGAACAAAATAATTTTCACAGCCTCAAAAATCAAAGCTCTCCACAAGAATTTGTAAACCAAAGATAACTAGATCGTCATCGATCAAATATATATATAGGAAAATGTTCAAGACCCCGACGGCAGAGCTCAAGTTGTTTCGGCGGCTATTTCTGGACTAAATTAGAATTTTTAGCGTGGTAATAAATAGCGAACTTTTCAAGGGGTAATTCCTCATATGGGAAGCTCTAGTTGTCAAAAGGATTTGTCACATTTTCTTGTAAACACAAATAAATCTTTCATGGCGGCGGGTGGGAGGTGGGGGTGGCTGAACTTGCCTGTAGAACAATGAGGGAGTGGGTGGAGACGGTCAAGCGTTGAAAGTGAATTCTATACATCAAATTCTAAGGAGTGTGTAAGAAATTATAGGCGAAAAAAGAATTCTGGAGGAATCTGAGTGGGAAGTTGTAAAATTAAAAGGTTAATAAATTGAGATTAAAAAAAAAAAATAATAAATAAAAATAATAATAATATTAAAAAATAAAATAATAAAAAAAATAAAAATAAATAAATAATAATAAAAAAAACTAGAGTCTAATGCAGCTGCTATATTTTTAGCTGGTATTGCGTTTTCGGCCAGTGCTATATAGAATTTACTGGGGTGGGGTACTGAGGCTACAAAAGCCCGATGGCTGCCTCAGGGTAGGCGAAAGAGGAAAAAGGAAAAGGAAGAGAAAAGGGAGTGGAAGGAAGTGAGAAGAAGAGATAAAGGGAAAAAGAAAAGATGTACATCTACCTATGTAAGCTGGGGTTTCCCCTATCTTGTTCGGCAAGTGGGGAAAAGAAGGATGTTGCAGCCATTGTCTACCCACCCGGGACATGAGGGGGTTTGAGGGCGAGGTAAGTCCTACGTAATCGGTGTTTACATGCAGTTACAAGTTCGTCCTTCTTGCTTTCAGGAGTTGGTCCTTCGTAAACAGCATTTGTATTGTTTCCTCCGAGCTTAGGTTACAATGACGGCGTTCTCCCGTGTAGGAGTTAGCCTTGGACAGTAAGCTCCAAGTAAGATGTTATGTTATTATCTTGGAGTTCCCAGATGTGGCCCGAAAGTGTAGAGGCATGTCGCCGGGCCGGGTTTCTGAACGTATGTCGGTGTTGGTAGAGCCGGGTCTTAAAGTCACATGCGGGTAATGCTATATAGGCTTTGTTGGAGTTTTCCGTCCTCACGTGCATTGGTAGATTACTTTACGTTCTCGGTATCTGTTGTTGAGC